>JAHREE010000330.1:447742-497487 GCA_033628505.1 Tringa tobata | reverse complement strand
CCACATCTCAGCTCCATCTCCCCTCTTTCAGTGTCAAACCTTTCCCCCTCCTCCTAGGGCTCCCCTCCCTCATCAAGAGTCCCTCCTGGAGCCTTTCCTGGAGCCCCTTTAGGGACTGGAAGGGGCTGGAAGGTCTCCCCGGAGCCTTCTCTTCTCCAGGCTGAACCCCCCCAACTCTCTCAGCCTGTCCTCCCAGCAGAGGGGCTCCAGCCCTCCCAGCATCTCCGTGGCCTCCTCTGGCCCCGCTCCAACAGGTCCATGTCTCTCCTGTGCTGAGGCCCCAGAGCTGGAGGCAGCACTGGGTATGGGGGGTGTCTCCCAAGAGTGGAGCAGAGGGGCAGAATCCCCCCCTGGCCCTGCTGGCCACGCTGCTGGGGATGCAGCCCAGGGTGTGGGTGGCTTTCTGGGCTGCCAGCTCATGTTAAGCTTCTCATCCACCCCTTCCCTTAGTCTCTACTGCAGGTCCTTGATGTTGTAGCACCATCCATATCTATACAAGAGTTGAACCAAACCCACTACTACTCTACATAAGGTCACGTTAAGGCAGTCAAGAGCAATTTTGAATTATTTTCAATTAAACGAGGAGTTGTTCTTGATAGCATCGAGCGTTTGAAAGGACATCTGCTCCACAAATGTGGAAACCCACAAACAAAAATAGAAGCAAAAGTGTTCTTTCAATCAAGCGCGCGGCATTGGGTAGAAGCCAAGCATTTACATAAGGTTTTCAGAGGATGTCAAACGCCGGGACAGAAATATAAAAATGCAAGTTTTAATAAAATGACATAGTTAATTGTTTTACAAGATCCTGGATGACTTTTCAGAGGATGAAGGAGCACTGGCGGGGATTCAGATGACTAAGCACCGCAATAATGAAAACAGAAAGTGTTGTTATAATGCCTGTTGCTATATAAACAACCTTGGGGGATCAGTGAAATAATGCCTGCTGCTATATAAACAGTTGTGTATGTTTATACCTTTTGGGGGAAATTATAAAATTTTCGATTATTTGCACTCTTAACATGTTGCTTGCCTTTGTTTTATTAAATCTAGCTCTGAACAGCTATGGGGGTTTAGGGAAAAACCCGTAAGCTGCAACATTAGGGAAACCCATTGTGGTATCAATTAGCTCTTTAGATAGTGCTATCTCAAAGCTAAACATTTAAAATTCATTTTTATTTTTCATATTGACAAGACTGTCAGCAAACATCTATCACAGTTTGGAAGGAAATCTAGCCAAGGCGCCTTTTTTTTTTTTTGCCTTTTTTTTAAAAAAAAAATAGATTCTTGGGAAAGTAGGAGAGAAAAAAAAGCAACAGAGAAATACCCTAATTATAACAAATCTTGCTTTCAGAAGGTGCAAATAGAGGACTGTCACAGGAGTGACAGCCCTCATCCAAACAAGGGGACATGCTCAAATCCACAGCTATTTTTATGGAAATGCTGCCTTGTATCTCGATATGCCAATGCCTGCCTCCCTCTCCCAAGTGGATTTCCATGCTGTTCAGAGATGTCCACCCTGAAAAGCAGATATTTACTTTGCAATTCTTCTAAGAGTACTAAACTAACAAGAAAAACAAGTTACATCAACAGCCTTGAAGACCCACGTCCTTCATTAATCCATTGGGCACATGCTTTAAAGTTCCTCAAAGGCTGAAAAGAGCCTTTATTAAAACCATCTTAAAGGAGTCCCATCACAATTTTGATTTAGCAATAGCAAAAAGGCACACAACCAGCAATCACCACAGTAACAGGAGAGAACAACTCCATTCTATGCCGTCCCTTCAAAGGCAGCTTATAATCACACTGTTATTTTTAAAACATGTTTAGTCTAAATTAGCCTGATTCCCCCACAGTGATGACTAACAGTTGAGATGCTGCAAAGTCAATCCTACAGTTCAGAAATCTTGAATTTTGTTTAACATCTTTTTCGGTGACACAGACAGTGGGATAGAGTGAATCCTCAGCAAGTTGGCCAATGACACCAAGCTGTGTGGCGCGGTCAACACACTGGAGGGAAGGGATGCCATCCAGAGGGACCTGGACAGGCTTGAGAACTGGGCCCATGTGAACCTCATGAAGTTCAACCAGGCCAAGTGCAAGGTCCTGCATCTGGGTCAGGGCAGTCCCAGGCACAAATCCAGGCTGGGCAGAGAATGGCTAGAAAGCAGCTGTGGGGAGGAAGACTTGGGGGTGTTGGTAGATGAGAAGCTCAACATGAGCCAGCCATGTGCACTGGAAGCTCAGAAAGCCACCTGCATCCTGGGCTGCATCCCCAGCAGCATGGCCAGCAGGGCGAGGGGGGAGGATTCTGAAAGGCAGGGGAAATTCATGCATGAAATTTAAGTACAGGAATGATTCAGCAGTGACCAAGGAAACTATATCCTCTTCTGATATCAGATCTAGTTCCCTTCTACATTCTCTGATTTGCCTTGGAATTATATTAAGCTGCTTCTTCTCCTCACACCCACCAAAATACAAAGTCTGATCATTATTCAAACACAGCAGCAGCCCAGACACTAACGCTCAGCAACTTGTAATATTCTGCCCAGACATTTATGAAGCAGTTTTCTTCTAATTTTTAAAACTGAAATGTGATAATAGGCAATATTTAATACTGGATTTTGGTTTCACAGCAATAGTGTTTATTGGAGATAGACCACAAGAAAATAAGGAAATAGGAGTACGTGTTTGAGGACATGCACAACACACTGTGGAACTAAACATTTAGAGGAGCCAAAAGCTGAGAGTCCTGGAGGAAATGCTCGCTCGTATTCGTGAAGCCCTTCCTGAGAGCAAACACAATCCCCCCCCAGAGAGGTCTCAAACATTCTCCTTCGTGGTTGGAGCCCGGTGTCCCAGTAAGGATATGGGAAACCATGGTCAGAGACAGGCTGGGGGAAACAGCCACTTACATCGGTAAACTATTCCTGTAAAATCTGGTGGTTAGTGGGCTCGTTATAAAAAATAACATCTATGGGCCCCCTTGCCCATAAAGGTGCCTCTCATATACCACGACCATTTTACAGAAAGAACATTAAAACAAAAAAGCAATTTAGAAGATAGAGGAGTTCCTGGCCTCAGAAAAGCTTCCCCCGTTCCCCAGCGAAGCACTCCAATAACTAAAACCACTTTTACTGGTGGGCTGTAGTCTTGCTGCGTTAAAGCTTGATGAGATGAAACCATCCAGCATAACCTTTCCAGGTTTAGGTCAAAACCTTTTAAAACACCTCGGTATCACAAAGCACTGCTTATTAGATTCTAAGGCACGGGCACACTTACTTCCTATGATCTCATCCATCCCAAGCTTTTGTATTAAAAATCCTTACATCAGGCATAGAACAAAAGGTCAGATGTGCAAAAGGCAGAAGGAGCAAGACAATATTTTGTACCCACATCTTAAATGTGATGTTTTCATTCTGTGTTTAGCTCCCCAAACATGATTTTGCACTGCACGAGAACCTCTGAAACTTGCTTTTTTTTTTAACCTACAAACACCAAAAGTGCAACAGTCTGAGAAGCGCAGAGGTAGGTACAGAGAACTCGCCCACCTTGTCCTGGTTGGAAATCAGAATGAATCTACCCAGAGCCCAAACCCATCAGGCAGGCTGGAAGGCTGCAGGGCTGAACTGGGGCTGTCCCATCAGCTTGGGTAGCAGATGAACATCTGCCTCCCCTTCTGCTCTGCCACAGTGAGGCCACAACTGGAGCACTGGGTCCAGTGCTAGACTCCCTAGTTCAAGAAGGACAAGGAACTGATGAAGAGAGTCCAGTGGAGGCTACAAAGATGATCAAGGGACAGGAGCATTTCTCTGATGAGGAAAGGCTGAGGGACCTGAGGCTGTTCAGCCTGGAGAAGACGGAGAGAGGACCTCATCAATGCTGAGCAAGAGCTAAAGGGTAGATGGCAGGAGGATGGGGCCAGACTCTTCTCAGTCGTGCCCAGTGACAGGACAAGGGGCAACAGACACAAACTGGAACATGGGAAATTCCATCTCAACATGAGGAAAAACTTCTTCACTTTGAGGGTGAGACATTCAAAACCCACCTGGACGTGTTCCTGTGCAACCTGCTCTGGGTGAGACTGCTTTGGCAGGGGCTTGGACTGGATGGTCTTCAGAGGTCCCTTCCAACCCTGACCGTTCTGTGATCCTGTGAACAGCTGCACCAAAGCCTCTGGTCTTCTCTCTGTTAGTGATGAGGTTTCACACTAGGTTTTTACACTGAGGGTGGTGAGACACTGGCCCAGGTTACCCAGAGAGGTGGTCAACACCCCATCCCTGGAAACATTCCAGGCCAGATTGGATGGGGCTCTGAGCAACCTGATCTAGTTGAAGATGTCCCTGCTCATGGCAGGGAGTTCAGACTAGATGGCCTTTGAAGGTCCCTTCCAACCCAAATAATTCTATTATTGCTCAATGACAGTTCAGAACAATATAATAAAGTTTCCAAGTAAGTTTTTGGAAATCTGCCTATGGTCCTATCACTCCTTCATTTACTTGTTACCTTCATATTTTGATAAATCTCCTCCAAACCCAGGCAATTTTCCCATCTGGTATCAGTTTAGCTTTACCTTGTACCTTAAGACATTGCAGAAAAGGACCTGCAGAATTGTTTCTGTCCGTGCAAATAATGCACTCCACTTGGTACTGCAAACAAAATCTTCCAGCTATTTGTTCTTTTATGCTGTGGTGGGAAAGCCCTTGTTTTAAAACATGGGTAAAATTGAGCTTTTGGCAGTTTTTCCTAAAGTGTTCACCCAGGTTTGTGAAACCTGCTCCTTCAAGTGGAAAAAAAAAAGGCTCTTGCTTCAAGAAAGCATTACTTGAAGAGCAAGTGATTCCGCCCGTGCCACAGAGACGGAATGTAGGAAGAATTTGGGAATTCTCAGCTCCCAGCCCCATGTTTCACCTAAGCTGAACTGCTTCCCAGGCATCTACTGTACGACTTCTAATGGGCAAAGGAGACTGACTTCTAAAACAGACTAGATTTTAAATCAGATATGAAGATCCCCCACTCCAGAAGTATAGTAAATAGCACCTAAACCAGACCCACACTGGAAATCGTTTCTCCTACGATGGAGCATATTTCCAACTTAAAAGCTGAGATCAGGGAACATTAAACCAACATCTATTCAGCAACAGCCTTCCTGAAAACAACTACCAACTTATATTTGCTAAATTGAACTACAGCTTGTTTTGTTTTGTTTGTTTTTTTTCTATTTACACAATATCAGCTTGAGAAATATTCTCATGAATTATGCACAAGGCCAGCAAAGAAGGACACAATACCCCTTTTAGTATTTCAAGTCTCTTGAAAAACAAACTACTTTCAAGCTCTGGATTTCCAAGCATTCTGGACTGATCAAAAAGTAAATGTACCAATACATATCAAACACTTTTATTCCTTTATTCCAACTCGCTCTAAAACTTCAACCACAGTATATAATAAGCCTGAAAGGCTGGATTTATGGATGATTAAGCAGCTGTCATACCCTAAACTTTCCAAACGGGGTTTGTGCCCTGACGTGCCAAATCCTATGCATAAAAGTAGGAGACAAACCCTGCCTCACAGAGCACAAAATATACATATTAAACTATATAATAGAAGAAAAAAGGACATGGGTGGATGGAGAAGTGAAAATAACAGAAGCACAGCAGCAAAAAAAAAAAAAAAAAAAAAAGAAATCACAGCCTGTCACTTGCTAAAGACCGATAAGAGCAACTTTTATGTATTAACACAAGTGAGGGTTCAGGAAACAATACACATTTTAGCTTGGGGTTTTTTGCCCATTAAGAGATAGACAACAGAGAAGAAAGCGAGAAGGCTCCAGGAGGAAGGGACAGGCTCAAAAATGAGGTCTGTGAATTCCACAGGTGTTAACGCTTTCTATCTGAAAGTCAAGCTTTGTCTCCAGAGCGCACCCCCTAATTAGGAGAAATTACACACGACATCTTTTTCCTGCACTACCACAGTGTGCCATGGCTTGATAAGAGAGCTCTATCTCTTTCCATTTCAAAATGCAGCACTTGTATACACTATGAAGCAGTTTAACTTGGCAAATCACCTGTGTTTATGTCAACTTAACTATATCAGGAATCCATTTTCCTTTTGATTACTAAATTTTGGTTCTGTTTTAAACACATACTTTCCTCTTTTTTTTTTTTTTTTTTTTTTAAAAAAAAACCCAAACAACCCACTTAGTGGCCTGAAGAGTTACCGCCCAGAGATGATGACAGCTACATAGTACACAAGTGATCTAACACACAGAGCATCCTTGCATGGGGTGGTCACCAAAATTATGTTGGAGAAGAGACTCTAGGCATGGCCGATGGTGTCACCTCTCCTTTTCCACCCAACCGCATTCGCCCCACCTTGTCTGCTCCGCACTCTCTGCAACCAGAGCAAGAATCACAGAATGGTAGAGGTTGGAAGGGACCTCTGGAGATCATCTACTCCAACCCCCCTGCCAAAGCAGGTCCACCCAGAGCAGGTTAGACAGGAATGTATCCAGGTGGGTTTTGAGTGTCTCCAGAGAAGGAGACTCCACCACCTCTCTGGGCAGCCTCTTCCAGGGCTCTGCCACCCTCACAGGCAAAAAGTTCCTCCTCAGGTTTAGATGGAACTTCCCATGTTCCAGTTTGTGCCGCTTCCTCCTTGTCCTGTCACTGGGCACCACTGAGAAGAGTCTGGCCTCATCCTCCTGCCACCCACCCTTTGCTCAGCATTGATGAGATCCCCTCTCAGCCCATGTCTCTCAGTCTTTCCAGAAACTCTGCCTCGGCTCAAGGTTTGGTGATGGGTGGTTGGAGAGCCAAGATCTGCTCCTCCGCACATTAACGCTGGCCTTTGCTGATCCATACCCATTGCCTACGGGCAAGGACAGGCAGGCTTTGATCTGAATGAAAGGGTGGCTGTTGTTACAGCTAATCCAGTCTCATTTCAACCTATTTTATCTTGGCATGGGAGATAGGAAAGGAAAAAAAGAAAGCCTTCCAACAAGTTTGCGAAAAAACATATGTAAATTCCCCAATTCAAAATGATCTGGCTGGGTATCAGCCCATTGCTGCCCTCGGAGACTTTCAGGAATGAAACTTCTCCTAAAAGCTTTTGGCTCTGTGCAGCTGGAGAAGGTACTTTGTGGTTTTTCAGGTGCAGTCCCTTCCTCTTAACATGAAAATGAATGCTTGGCACTCTACAAGATGAGGACTCGGCTCTGGCTTCAACCTGTGCTCTTTCAAGAACACTTTTCCCTACGCAGTTAAATTGGCCCCAAATTCAGACAGTGCATTCTTTCTGAACTGTACATTTTATGATCTTAAGTTTAGGGGCCTCATAAAAGATGTGGTGTGCAAGTCACAGTATCCTACACTCGAAGGGTCATAACCACCACATCCACACCGATACCCACAGAACTCTTAAAGGCCCTTCTGCGCGTTGTGTTTATTGCCAAAACAAATTTCTAGTCCTAACATTTCTGCCGTTCAACTTCCCATGGAAAAGTTTAATAGTCACTATTATAAAGTTGATTTTCTCACATGCTAGATAGTCTAATAGAGCCAAGAACTGGACATCTTGCCTCATTTCATGTTTAAGAGCGGAATTTCAGTTCAGTTTCTTACATATATCACTAGTACATAAGCATGCAACTTTTATTCCATGCAGCTATTAGAAAAGATATAGAAACATAGAATCACAGAATTGTCCATGTTGGAAGGGACCTTTAAGATCATCTAGTCCAACCATCTACCTAACTCTGATTAAAAAAAAAAAAACAAAACAAAAAAGCCATCACTAAACCATGTCACTAAGCACTATGTCAACCCATCTTTTGAATACCTCCAGGGGTGGTGCCTCAACCATTTCCCTGGGCAGCCCATTCCAAAGCTTAATAACCCTTGCAGTGTCAAATATTTTCCTAATATCCAATCTGAACCTCCCCTGGCACTACTTGAGGCCATTACTATTTGTCCTATCGCCTGTTCCTTGGGAGAAGAGACTGACCCCCCCTGGCTACACCCTCCTTTCAGGGAGTTGGAGAGAGCAAGGTCTCCCCTCAGCCTCCTTTTCTCCAGGCTCAACACCCCCAGCTTCCTCAGCCTCTCCTCACAAGACTTGTGCTCCAGACGCCTCACCAGCTTTGTAGCCCTTCTCTGGACCTGCTCCAGCACCTGAATGTCTTCTTTTGTGGTAAGGGGCCCAAAACTGGACACAGCACTCGAGGTGGGGCCTCAGTTTGACGACAACTAAAATACATCAAGAAGTATTTTGCTTTTATTCCATGCTTCTGTGAACATTACTTACCTCGTGCATTAGACGAGCAACTGAACTAAAAAGCACTGTTTCCGCAAGAGCGGGACACGAGGACATAAATGTTTTCTGCCACCATGTGGACAGAGTGACTCTGGACACAATTTATTTGCCTGGGTCTGTATTGTATTGAGGTGAAAACAAACATCCTTGGGGGAGCTGACAAAAAATTGAGTGATTTCCTCTCCCTCCCACCCCCATCAAATAGCAAAGTTTGTCTGTTCCTAAGGACTGTCAGACCAAAGCAGAACAAGTCTTTGGTCAGGGCTGAGCAAACCGTGCCAACATGAACAGGATTATCAGTCTAACATCAGTCAATAGTTGTCTGACAAAACAAGTCAAGGCTGGATCAGAAGAGAAGCTTTGCCTTGCGAGACAATCATGTGTACACAGTAATATTGAACAGAAAAAAAAACAAACCCTTAACTCATGTAGCATAACAAATCAAAATGATATCCCAAAACCTGGAAGTGATGGTCCGACTGCCACCAACCACAGAGCCTCCCTGACAAATACCAGCAAAGAACTGGGGTAAGACCAGACACAATCGCTCCAGAGCTTGAATTCATTCCCAAAGCGAGGGAATGAATTCTACAGAACAGTCCAAATTCATTTGATATTGGTTTTGCAAGTCTCCTTTCAAGAGCCAGTAGTTTAGAGAAGAACAGAACACCATCATTTCTGAAGCCACGTCCACTAAAGGCAGATGGAGATAGTGACCAAGGTCATTGAAGCATGAAGCAACAAGTCTCAAAAGCATCTTGCAGTGATGAAAGTTCTGGCCTATGGTTCTATGGAGAAGCTGGGCTGAGGCTCAGCATAAGAAATGCAAAGATCCAGAGACAAATTAACTTCCACCCCTTTTGGTGGCTGACTGAAATACAGAATCATCATTCGATACTCAGAGCTGCAAATAAGCTGATTATCCTGTGCAAGAAAACAGCTGCAGTAAATTCCCCTTCTGACTGGAACCCGAAGAAACTCACTCTACAGATATAAGGCTGCCTCTACAAGCAATCGTGCAAGTGGAGAAGGAATAGTGCCTGTCAAGTATCGTGCAAGAAACGACCTCTTGAATACCTAAATGAATTGGAAGTGTCACGAACAAGATGCTCTCTTCAAATGGCTATACATCATATATGCATGGATTAGAAATAACGACCAATACAGGAAAGAAAACCTGTAATATCATCTTGTATCCAACTTTGGACCAGGCATTGGGCCAGCAGGTCAAGGGAAGTCATCCTCCCTCTCTGCTCTGCCCTGGGGAGGCCACATCTGGAGTACTGGGTCCAGTGCTAGACTCCCTAGTTCAAGAAGGACAGGGAACTACTGGAGAGAGTCCAGTGGAGGCTACAAAGATGATCAAGGCACTGGAGCATCTTTCTGATGAGGAAAGGCTGAGAGACCTGGGGCTGTTCAGCCTGGAGAAGACTGAGAGGGGATCTCATCAATGCTGATCAATATCTAAAGGATGAGTGGCAAGAGGATGGGGCCAGACTCTTCTCAGTGGTGTCCTGTGACAGGCCAAGGGGCAACAAGCACAAATTGGGACATGGGAAATTCCATCTCAACACGAGGAGGAACTTCTTTCCTGTGAGGGTGGCAGAGCCCTGGCACAGGCTGCCCAGAGAGGTGGTGGAGTCTCCTTCTCTGGAGACATTCAAAACCCGTCTGGACCTGTTCCTGTCCAACCTGCTCTGGGTGGACCTGCTTTAGCAGGGGGCGGATTGGACTAGATGATCTCCAGAGGTCCCTTCCAACCCCTACCATTCTGTGACTGTGATTCTCCAGTAGTGACACAGCACGTGCCCACTAAGGACTCACCTCAAAAAGAACGGTCACTAAAACAAGATTGTCTCTTCATATGTAATGAAGAACCTACACTGAAGTCAGGCCCAAGCAATCAAGGCTCTGGGAATGAAGGAAAGAGACAGCAAAACAGCCAGTATTGAAAGCAGCAATAAAGCTTCTTTCTTTCTACAGGCCTGAGACTGGAAACTTTAGGCCACTGCACTCTCACCCTCCCACACTCTAAGGTTAAAAAAGAATAAATTTAAACAACTGAGAGGAAAAAAACCCTGGAGCACTGAGACTATTGCTTGAGGATTTACAAGAGCTCAGGTTAGCAAGGTCGATGCCCTCGCCGAGCTGTGTTGCCACATGCCTTCTATGTTCAGAAGAATGAGAACCCTCCAGGAGATGCCACCTTGTCAAGGCTGGGTGTTTTCTTATCACCTATAAAAAAACCTCACAACGCTTCAGTGAGGTCCTAATATTCATCCACTGTAACAGGAGGGTTTAAGGGTGTAATCTCAACTCCTCTACTGTGAAAACCAATGCAAGAGTTCATTCCTTTCTCCTACTAAAACCCCACCTTCCTCAGATACTCCACACACATCCGTAAATTGGCAGCTGCAGAGTTTGTGGGGCCAGTTACCTACTGAATGATCTCCCAGTGCCTAATGGTTTTAGAGCTGAGCAATTCACTCCCATTTTTAGCAGCTTCCCCTTTGACAACGCTCTGGAATGACAGTGATTTTTTGTTGTTGGTGTTATTAGACATAAGTCAATAATTTCCCTTTGAAAAAAACCAACCCATCTGTATGTTCATTAGAGTCAAAGAGCTGAAATCTTAACTGGAAATTTATGATTTTACCTAATCTTACCCAACATAAAAGCTACTCTGTGAAGTTCGTGAGGGATTCGATTTTACAAATAGAAGATATGGGGATTGAAACAATTTGTGCTCACGTACAGATGGAAGTTATTATGAACTCTCGGAATTAACACACATTGTTTTGACTTCGGAATGTAACAGCAAAGCAAGTTTCTCCAAATAAATGCTCTACCAAGCTAGCCCTGAGCTGCTTCTAATTCCAGCTGAATTCTCCTGAGTGCAAGATGTGTTTTTCATTGTTATTATCCTGCTGTTTTACAAAACAGAACCACTTTATCTCTAGAAGAGCTTTTATTTCAGTAATTTTACTTAATATTAACCCAGTCTCACTTCTTCCCCACTCACGTTTCTCCTCGTTGCCAGAACTCCAGGTGATTGTGAAAAGAAATAAAAATAAATCTGCAAAACCAGGGGAGCTCATACAAATCATAGAATGGTTTGGGTTGGAAGGGGCCTTAAAGATCATCTAGTTCCAATCCCCTGCCCTGGGCAATCCTTTCAAGTATTTCATTAAGTTGATACAAGTTTTTCTGGGCTCTTTGTTTCTAACCCACAGCGATCAAGACTTGCATGAATCACAGAATCATAGAATGGTTAGAGTTGGAAGAAACCTCAAAGATCATCCAGTTCCAACCCCTTGCCATGGGCTGGGACACCTCCCAGTAGACTCTGTTGCTCAAAGCCCTGTCCAACCCTGCCTTGAACCCCTCCAGGGATGGGGCACCCACAGCTTCTCTGGGCAACCTAGGCTGGTGTCTCACCACCCTCAGAGTAAATAATCTCTTCCGCAGATCTCATCTCAATCTCCCCTCTTTCAGTGTAAAATTATTTGAGTAATGTGATGGAGACCCAAGCTCTTCTCTCAACGCTCCAGTAGGGCCAGCACTGTTCCTCCTTGGCACCTCCAACCTTCCCACAGCAGCCAGGGGGAATTAAGCAACCAATCGGCATTAATTAACAACCGAATAATTTGCAGAACTGGTTCTCTGAATTAAGGCCAACACCTTTGGGCCTTTTTAAGGGCCCTTAGAGGTTTTGATGGTCTAGAGATAAGAAGCAGCTGCTCATTCTCCATTCAAACTTGATTATTACCACACATTTACATGAACTAAGCGTATCTGGAAGCTTCTCTCAAAGGAGCCTTAAGATCTTCTAAAAGCTACTTAAATTGAACAGTTCCAGCCTCCCAAGGAACACACAAAGGATTCAAACAATCTCAGGCTTTTAGATCAAGTCAACCCCTGAGTACAGAAGTTCTGTGATGCATTTCTGCACGTTATCTACCTGTTCTGCTTTCAGAATGGAATTTCCCCTTGGCAGGACTATAAAAAGCTGCAATATTTTACCAAGGACATCAAAACAAAGGTGACTACAACAGTTTATATGGACTTCAATAACACTTTCCTGATTAAATAAGTAGTAGAAGCTCCCCAAGAAATCTGATTTAATTTTATTACATTGTCATATTCAACAGCACACAATCTCAAGCATTAACATGTGAACCACTGGCGTTGCACAAACCACTTCAAAGTTTGGCCATCAACTACTCAAGCTTGTACCAGCACCAGTGACCCCATGCAAATTTGGAAACTTCTTTATATAAATACATACTTAAATCTTAATTGACTTTTATGAGTTTAAACACGTGCCAGTGATTTCAGAAACCGACTGCGAGGACTTGGAAGGCAACATGGGTGAGTGACCATGCGTTCATGGTCCTTTAGAAATAGGACAAGAACAAAATCAGAACAACAAAATCAGGTCCAACAGTGGTAACAACTCAGAGATGACAGGTCAAAGAGAAAAACAGAAAAACAAGTGAAGTGCTGACAGTTCTTATAAAAAAAAAAAATACTACAAGTGACAAGTAACTCAGATGACAAGAACTGGAAAGACTCAATGGGCTCAATGAAGAGTTCATACTCTTAATCAAGAAAGAAGCCCAGAGCACTTGCATCAAACAAGTAAATGGCAAACCAGCCTGGAGAAGAGAAGGCTCTAGGGAGACCTTATAGCAGCCTTCCAGTACCTAAAGGGGGCCTACAGGAGAGTTGGGGAGGGACTCTTTGTCAGGGAGGGGAGCCACAGAATCATAGAATCATATGGGGTTGGAAGGGACCTCTGGAGATCATCCACAGGACAAGGGATAATAGTTTTAAACTAAAACAGGAGAGATGTAGATGAGATCTCAGGAAGAAATTCTTTCCTGTGAGGGTGGTGGGACACTGGCTCAGGTTGCCCAGAGAAGCTGTGGATGCCCCATCCCTGAACGGGTTCAAGGCCAGGTTGGACAGGGCTTGGAGCAACCTGGTCTGGTGGGAGGTGTCCCTGCCCGTGGCATGGGGGTTGGAACTGGATGATCTTTGGGGTCCCTTCCAACCCAAAACATTCTATGACTCTATGAAACTCCAGAATAAGAGTAAAACCATGAAAGGCTGAAAAGCAAAGCGAGCAGCATCACAGCTCCCACGTTACACAATGAACTAATGTATTTACAGAAGTAGAGATTAAGGAAAGCATTGATTTGATAGTAATGGAGAGAGAAAGCTTCCAAAGCATTTGAATGAAAGAGTATTTAATCCCTTTCTCTCACAAGTCTTTCCTCTGAAAGTCAAGTGTGAACAGCTGGCTGCCATTATTAATACCAGCAACAAAGAGTCACAGTCTAAGTTATATTAACAGCTTGGTTAAGTGAATTTCCAAGATTAACAGGGCTTGATTAACTTCATCTTAAGCTATTTTAGCCTTTAAGTAATTTCAGAGCAATTGGAGGTTATCTTCCAAAATACACTGAGCATGGGCAAGATACCAGAAGTCTGGAAAAAGGTAAATGCAATCCAAACTTAAAAAACAAACAACACCAAAAGACCCAGAAGCTTTACTTCAATTTGGGGTAGGGAATGGGGAAAAAGTGGTGGAAGAGAGAACTGGAAAAACAAACCAATCAACTAGAAAACCAAGCAAAAAAAAAAAAAAAATCAGATTTTTCAAGAATAAACTGTCAGATCAATCTAATTTCAAGCCATACAAACACGTGAGAAACTGAAATGTCATATTTCTTTTGGAATTTAAATAAATCTCTTGGCACTTTATGGTGTAATACGCTCGCAAGCGTGCTGGGGAAATGGGATATTGATGAAGTATGAATGAATTCAGAGCTGGTAAGGACTCTTTGGGTGTAGTTAAACAACAGTTCAATGCTGTAAATGGAAGTGCTAGTGAAGTGGGGCTCCACCTGGGTCTAGGCTTTACTCCGGTTCTAGTCAATATTTTAATTAGGTGACCTGGCTACAGAATAGGCTCACATGCAGATAGCACGAAAATGAGACTGAGTTCTCAGCCCACCCTTCCCCATCTTCTAGAGTTTTGTCACCAGATCAGAGACAAGATTAGGAAGAAAAAGGGGCATCTGAAGTACAGCACATAAAACATGAATTGAATGAGTGACCTGCACAGATTCAGCATGGACTATTTTATTGCTGTGCAGAAGAGACCTCAGGCTACAGGTTGCGCTGGATCACAAAATTCATGGTGTTAGGATGTTCAGAGTACAAACCTATCAGAATATAATGAATTGAACAAAAATGACAAGACCTGTGAAGTGTTTCTCCCCTCCTACATACTCTTTTGAAGGGAAAAACTTCACGGCGTATCCAGCTTTGGGCAGTGCTCTTCAAGAAAGATGAGGATTCAGATGGAGAATAGGAGACAAGAACGTTCAGAAGTTGAGACATGACCCATGAAATAACACTTTAGAGGGAAGAATTTGCATTCTTCTCTTTAATGCATTAATTCAATGCATTAAAGTTTACAAATAGGAAAAGAATTAAATGAACAGATTATTATAAGTGATTATGTGGTTAAATAGAAGCAAGACAGATTTGGATTAGAAGTTAGAAAATACTTTAACGACCAGGACAGCCAACAACTGGAAGAGACTACTGAGATCACAGGCTTTCCCTTCAGGGAAGGTTAAACAAACATCTACCAGGGATGGTGTGAGAGCAGCTGACCCTGCCCAAGGATTAAGCAACAGCCTACATGGTCTCCCCAGGTCCCTTTCAGATCAGCTTTTTGAACATTTTCTGAATTCCATACCAAATGAGCCCACAGCAGGCATTAGTATCATCTCAAATACAAGTTTGTAAACTCTCGTGCGTTTGCCAACTAAAGGATGATTTTTAAAATACATTAAGAGCAAGGAAGTAAGGATTAGAGGACTTTTTTAAAAAAATATAAAGTCATGTATTAGCAAGACTTAAGGTTTTCCAGCTTGCTGCGTTTTCTTATTGTAAGTATAGGAGTACAATACAACTTAAAGTAATACTACAGAAAATTAAAGCAGCAATGAGAATGACACAAATGGATCTTCAAGTATGACAGAATAAAATAAAAAAAAAACACGAGAAAACATTTACAGTTTTCAAAACCGGTTGTACAGACTCATAGAATTTCTCCGAAAAGGAAATAATTCATTATTAACAGGCAAGTCCTTCTCCAAGCACCGCCAGAGAAAGTCTCGAGCACCAAGCAGTAAGGTAAGTGCAGACAATGGTTTGAAGAACATCTCCACTATCTCACAGATGGTTGCCACAGAGAACAGCATCACGAGGCAGTAGATGCCCGCTCATGCCACGCTGAGACTAAGCAGATTGTAGGTATTCATTAAAAAAAAAAAATAAAAAAAATCTCAGTGTACCAACCTGTGCTATATTTTTGTTGAGAAGATACACTCCATATTCAAACTGCAGCTTCTCCCCTCCTTTGGGGTATAAAGGAAATCTGATTGGAAAGAAAGAAAAAAAAAAGGCAATTAAGGTGAAATTATTCAGATGCTTAAGTAAATTTTAAAAAGCCACAGACACCTTTTCTGAGAAGGTAAAGATTTAAAAAGCATCCCTTGCTGACTTCTCCCAGAAACCCCCTCCACAGGATATACTGAGGAACCCTCTGCAACTCCAGTCAACCAGCCTTTTAAAAACTGATGTCAAAATTCAGTTCATTAATTACATTTTCTAAAAGTATTTGGGGTTTTTGAAAGTTTGTGAATGTTTTATGACTCTCCCAGGGCTGCAACATCCCCCACACTCAGCGAAGTGTGTTGTAAGAACCGGGCAGTGTAACACCAGACCCCACTGTACCCCTTTGTGTTCAGTCATTCCTCTTTGGTTAGCTCTTGCCAAATAGAAATAATCTTTTAAGAAAAGTGTTCTCTTTTGACTGGTATTTTGTGATTGAAAGAGCCCAAATCTCTTCGCGCACAGAAGATGACTTAGAGAATACAAGTGATTCAACTCCTTTCAACAAGCTTCACACCAAAGGCTCAACTCAGTTATACCATAAATGCCAGACACCGATATAGGTTAGGGGTGGACCTGCTGGAGGAGAAGGATCTGGGGGTCCTGGTGGATAGTAAACTATCCATGAGCCAGCAACGTGCCCTTGTTGCCAAGAGGGCCGGTGTAATCCTGGGCTGCATAGGGAAGAGTATGGTCGGTAGGTCAAGGGAGGTGATTCTCCCCCTCTGCTCTGCACTGGTGAGGCCACAACTGGAATCCTGCCTCCAGTTCTGGGCTCCCCAGTCCAAGAGAGACAGGGAACTACTGGAGAGAGTCCAGCCTAGGGCAACAAAGATGATTGAAGCATTGGAGCATCTCCCTGATGAGGAAAGGCTGAGAGAGCTGGGGCTCTTTAGCCTGGAGAAGAGAAGGCTGAGGGGAGACCTTATTAACGCTTATAAGTATCTAAAGGGTGGGTTGAAGGAGGATGGAGCCGGACTCTTTTCAGTGGTTCCCAGTGACAGGACGAGGGACAACGGGCACAAGCTGGAACATGGGAAGTTCCATTAAAATACAAGGAAGAACTTCTTTGGGGGAGGGTGACAGAGCCCTGGAAGAGGCTGCCCAGGGAGGGTGTAGAGTCCCCTTCTCTGGAGATCTTCAAGACCCACCTGGATGCAGTCCTGAGTGATGTGCTACAGACAATCCTGCTCTAGTTGGACTAGATGGTCTCTAGATGTCCCTTCCAACTCTGACAATTCTGTGATTCCATGATCATAGGTCACTACAGTCCTCGCAAATATTGTATTCCTACTGTTTATTTCTCCTATTTAATAAAGCACTTTTCACAGTTTTAAATACCCAGATGTAGAAAACAGCTTATAAGAAAGTAGCACAGTTTATTTTTCTCTTAACTGCTGCGTAGGGTCAGAGAACTAAAATTTAATCCCTAAAGTACTGAAACTGAGAGTCTACATTAACAAGTATAATTTCATGTATATGTTCTAGGAATCTTTGCTTAAGTCAAGCAGTTCCCATAAACAGATTTAATATTTGTACTCTGCATTCCTTAAGTTAGTTCTTTTGTCTCTTCCTCGCCACCAGGTCACCACGGTCAATACCATAATCTCAGGACAAGCTCAAATTTATGTTTATGGGAACTACACCATGAAAGAAGCTTTTGCATTTTTTCAAGGACCGTATGTTCCATAGCCCCTCGTCAAGACGCTGAGCAAATTATCTGCACAAAACCCACCATTACATCAGAAACCAAAGTCTCCTTCAAATATAAGATAACAAATGCAGGAGATCAGTATCTCCCAGAAACAACACACGTTCTAGAGGGGTGATTACGCAAAGTGGATTTTATCATCAATCAGCCCGGCGGTAAAGTACATTTGCAACTTTTAAGGAGAATTATATAGAGCCATTAAAGCTAAAGGTTAACAGGTCACGCTCACAGCAGCTCAAATATTAAGACGTCAGCTTCGAGTTTTATGCCACTTTCAAACTCACCGGGTCAGTTTAAGTTGAGGAATATAAAAATCGCCGAGAATAGTATATATCTAGCTCACCTTGCTTAATAGATCTATAAATCCAACTAGTTCCCCGTGAGAGAAAATAAAACCTTTCGAAACGAACACACGCAACAAAAATTCCACGAAGCATTATCGTAAGTGTAAAATACAAATCAAAAGGACTTCATTTCAATATCTGCAATTATGCTACCCAAATGGAGCAGAATTTAGATTGAAAGGATACCCTTTACAATTAACAGTATAAAACTAACTCAAGCCTGACAATAAAAGCACCATTAGGAACACAAGCCACGTTTCACTAGAAGATACTATTTCATTAAGTCACGAGTAATGAGAACCATGTATTCTATTATTAGACATAGAGCTCTTCGATACACACAGTATAAAAAAGAGGATAAAAACCTGTTTTACAGCGCTCGTCACCATCTCCCACACAGAGTTTCTTTCAAGTGGTAAAGATGAAGCTTTTCTGTTTATCATGTTGGTCCTGCTGCTTTGCTAATATTCACGTTTCTGCGCTCTGACTTCCACTAATTAAACTAGTAATAAATAACTTGATGAATTTCAACAAAGACAAATGTAGAGTGTTGCACCTGGGAGGAATAACCCCCTGCACCAGGACAGGGTGGGGGCTGACCTGCTGGAAGCAGCTCTGAGGAAAAAGACCTGGGAGTCCTGGTGGACAACAGGATGCCCATGAGCCAGCAACGGACCCTTGTGGCCAAGAAGGCCAATGGCATCCTGGAATCTTCCATCAGGAAGAGTGTGACCAGCAGGTCGAGGAAGGTCTTCCTCCCCCTCTACCCTGCCCTAGTTAGGCCCTATCTGGAGTACTGTGTCCAGTTCTGGGCTCCCCAGTTCAAGAAGGACAGTTCAAGAACTGCTGGAGAGGGTACAGCAGAGGACCACAAAGATGATGAGGGGCCTGGAGCATCTCCCTTACGAGGAAAGGCTGAGGGACTTGGGGCTTTTTAGTCTGGAGAAGAGAAGGCTGAGGGGGAATCTGATCAATGCCTATAAATACTTAAAGGGTGGGTGTCAAGAGGATGGGGACGGTCTTTTTCCAGTGGTGCCCAGGGACAGGAAAGAGAAAATGGGAACAAACTTGAAGAGAAGAAGTTCCATCTCAACATGAGGGGGAACTTCTTTCCTTTGAGGGTGGCAGAGCCCTGGAAGAGGCTGCCCAGAGAGGTGGTGGAGTCTCCATCTCCGGAGACATTCAAAACCCGCCTGGACACATTCCTGTGCAACCTGCAGGTGGCCCTGCTTTGGCAGGTGGTTGGACTAGATGATCTCCAAAGGTCCCTTCTAACCCCGTATCATTCTGTGATATTGAAAGGCTCTAAACTACACACAACCCTGTGGCAGCAGTCACAATATA
Source organism: Tringa tobata (assembly GCA_033628505.1). Classification (NCBI taxonomy): domain Eukaryota; kingdom Metazoa; phylum Chordata; class Aves; order Charadriiformes; family Scolopacidae; genus Tringa; species Tringa tobata. The sequence goes on along the minus strand of JAHREE010000330.1, from coordinate 478,302 downwards.
ACAATTTACATGAAAATCTTGAAGAATGTCAGTGGATGTCTTTGCGTACACACATTTATGACTCAGAGAAAAATGTGACCAACTTTTACGTCTCTCTCTTTGTGCATTATCTCACTTTGCCCATTAAGCCCGGTCACAAGCAATAAACTTAAGGAAGAGGAACCATGACATTTCATACAGGAATTCCTTGAGTATAATTGAAGGCGACTTTAACTGCTGTCTCCCTCTGTGATATTCTTCTTGCCTGCTCCTTAGAAAAGCACGATTGTAAGCGAAATCTCTCACCCTGGCATGCTGCAAAAAGTTATGTCTGCTGGGTAAGTTTTTAGTTACACTTGCTCAAAAAATACATTTGAAAACTACTATTTTAGTGTATTTATAATCGCAGAGCGCTCAATAAACTGTAAAGTGGCATCCACGTGCCCATTCTGCTCCAGCACGTACCTTCCTTGCTTCCATTCTTCCTATGTTTGAACAAATAAAATAAAAAAAAAAAATCATTAAGCTCCTTTAAAGCAGAACACAGATTCTGCGTTATCATCTAGGGTGATAAGTTCAAAGAAGTAAGTGTGATGTATTTAGTGGAAAGAAAAAGCCAAGCCACAGGCATCTGCTGTGTAATCACCAGAAGAACCATAAAACGGTACAGGTTGGAAGGGACCTTAAAGACCAACCAGTTCCACCCCCCCTGCCCTGGGCAGGGACACCTCCCATGAGACCAGGTTGCTCAAAGCTCTGTCCAACCTGGCCTTGAACCCCTCCAGGGATGGGGCAGCCACAGCTTCTCTGGGCAACCTGGGCCAGGCTCTCACCACTCTCACACCAAAGAATTTCTTCCCCAGATCTAATCTAAATCTCCCCTCTTCCAGTTTAAAACCATTACCCCTCATCTTATCACTACACCCCCTGATAAAGAGTGCCTCCCCAAAAATCATCTGAGAGAAGTCACCAAGTCATAGGGAACTTGTTCTGATTAGACTCAGGAGTTGAGCTCTGGTCTCAGAACTGTAGAATTCCATACCATAAGGAAACCTCACACCTCCCACGCCAGCAGTTTATAATTAGGAAGAAAATCAGCTTCTGCTCTGTGAGGTTCAAAGTGCGCCCTTGCAAAAATACGTTGATATTTATCTTATGACTACGGAATATTACTTTTCAATAGTGCATAGACTTCTGCCCTGGTTTGAGCAACACAGGACTGATTTCTTCTCTAATTCTTGGGAAAACGGCACTTTTAGAAGTCTCTGGTGTCTGAATTTGTGAAAATATTTACTTTATAGCCAGTTAAGTTATGTGGGATTCAAGGTGTCACTGTCTTCGAGCCTTGACAGGTGCAGGGATGAGAATTGAGACCTGGGTACCTGACCCAAGCTGCCAACAGGATTATTTCTTACCATGAACATTACATTTAACATTAATTAGAAAGTTGGCTGTGTAGTTTCTCTCTCTCCCATGATGGCTGTCATCCTGAGAACTCTTGCCCTGGTGCCAGGCCCCTAAGCCCTTCCCTTCATCCCGAAGCCTCAGCGCTCACAGTGTCCCACGGCTTCCTGTGATAGAATGGGCCGAGTATAGTCCTTGTATATTTTATATTGATATAAGAATCAATAATGGTTATTCAGTATTATTGTTAATAATTTGGTCTTATCCTATTAAATCTATTTATATTCCAACCCTTGTGTTTCCTTGTTTTTCCCCAATTCCCCTTCCTGGGTGGAAAGGGGTCATTGGGTGATAGAATAATTGTCTAAACGCCAATAAATTGTTATGGGTTTCCTGAACCATAACAACTTCTTAAAACACAGCCCTGATACACCCTGAGTTTACGATAGCTATTCTATTTCTACATTAACAGAGCACACTGGCATATAGCAGCAATAATTTCAACAGGGACTCATAAAGAAGATCTTAATTCAGAGAACATTAACTTGATGCATGAAAAAAAAAGGCATTAGAATAGGTTAACCCCATTTGGAGTTGTTTCTGCACCTCATGTTTTCACTCAAGGCTATTCTTGCTTCACTTAAGACATGTGAGATGTCAGCAACAGTAAGAGCCTCTGCTGGGGAAAAGGATGAGGTCTAGCATCAACAGAGGGAATAACAAATTAAATAAGTCCCACTCTGAATTCAGGAGGCAGAGAACACCAAATAAAAGTGATCCAAACTGCACACCAGGCTGATTATAATATGATGGTCAATAAGCGTCTTTAAGATCTAAGATAACATGAACAGGGTTCTCAATCTTAAAAGCTTTCATTTGTTTTGGAAGTTTTGGGTTTTGCTTATTTAATCCTGAAGGATTGTGACAAATCCAAAGTTGTTATTAATTTCTTTGAGTCATGGGTTATGTTTTACAGGACTCACTGGGATACAAGTCAGATGACCAGCATTACCCAGCGCTACCACACTGCGGGAACAGAGAATCACATGAGAAATCCATGAGAAATCAAAAAACATACCCATGAATTACATTTTTAGACACTCAACTCACCTCCCCTTTCATGGCACGTTACTTTGGATAAAAGCTATATTCTTCTACTTGTGACACCGCAAGGATAGAAGAGTTTCTTCTATCGTGAACTAGAACATCACTAGAGCATCATGCTCACAGCCCCAAAACACACACGAGGCTTATACTGTCACAAATACTTTCAAGACCCAAGTTTTCTCAGTCTCACCAGAGATGGCTGTGATTGCTATTTCTCATAGACAACAGTAAAAAAATAATTTAAGAAATCACAGAAGCGGCTACAAGGCGCTTCTAATCATCTCTGAATAATTTCATTTTAGCAGAGCTTAGAACAGAGATGGCAACTCAACTCATCCACCCTGACTTTACCTCTTTTCCAAGAATAAGCATCTCCTCCCTACCTACAACTTAATTCAAACAAGTCGACAGCAAATACTTTATTTCAATTTATCCCCTATTAAATACTGCCAAACTTCCTAATCTGATGTCAGCTCCTGGATCAAGAACTCTTCAGCTTAATCATGGCCCAAGAAAAAAATGGCCTGAAAGTTGGGAGGGAGCACATTATTAACGCTTAGTCAAGAAACTCTCCTCTTCCACTGAAAGCACCTAATGTTCAAATCAGATACTATTCTTAGTGCTGAAATCACAGAATTATATGGGATTGGAAGGGATCTCTAGAGATCATTGAGTCCAACCCCCTGGTCAGAGCAGGCCCACCTAGAGCAGGTTGCACAGGAACGTGTCCAAGCAGGGTTTGAATGTCTCCAGAGAAGGAGAATCCACCACCTCTCTGGGCAGCCTCTTCCCGGGCTCTGCCACCCTCAAAGGAAAGAAGTTCCTCCTCATGTTGAGATGGAATTACTTCTGTTCAAGTTTGTGCCCATCCCCCCTTGTCCTGTCCCTGGGCACCACTGGAAAAAGACTGGCCCCATCCTCCTGACACCCATTCTTTAAGTATTTATGGGTGTTGATCAGATCATCCCTCAGTCTTCTCCAGACTAAAAAGACCCAAGTCCCTCAGCCTTTCAATCTGGTGTTGAACACAACTGGATGGCCCTAATCACTAAGCAGTTCTAAGAAGGAAGAGTTGTTGGGCTTTTGGAGTATTTCGGGCAACTTCGTTTCAGCTTATTTACACCCAAGGAGGAAGTTAACAAGTATGAAGAGGTCAAGTACTGCTGATCGACATAATCAAATATATCTACTTGTAAGAAACTCAATTGAGACCAACAAATCAAAGCGCTCACTCAAGTGAATACAGATTAGCTCAAGCCTAAGAGGAAGAATCTCTAGTTTCCTCGTAAACTGCCCAGGCAAACAGGGGTGGAAAAGGAAGAAATCCCAGCTAAAAGGAGTTTTTAAGTCAAGTGTCAACATTGGTGTTATTTTACGCTGTAGATTCTATGTGAAAGTTTCTAAAGTACTGACCCTCATTAAACCCTCCCAAAAGAGTTGTGAAAAGGAAAAAGCGAGGCAAAGGTTACACGCTTTGTTCACAGTTACTCTGATAGGGAAAAGTAACCCCAAATCAGCCTTTTTAAGAAAAAAAAAAAAACAACAGGGCGGAAGGTCTACCTCTTCTCCAAGCTGAAACTACAAAACCAGCACGTTACCATCAACTATGGAATTAAGCTGTGATATCTTCAAGGATCTTGCAACGTTTCACAAATACTGAGTTTTAAAACACAAAGTTAGTGCTGGAAGTAAACTCTGGGACTCCAGAACATCCAAAAGCTGTTGCATGCCCCATGACACCACCAGCCATCGCTCCACGTTGTCAAAACTACCTGTTCATCCAGACACAAACGGGTCTTATAATCATAAAGCTACAGGCACAAAGACGTGTGTTGGGCCAATCCCAAGCTTAAATACAGGTTGGGTGGAGAGCAGCCCCGAGGAGAAGGGCTTGGGGTTGTGGGTGGATGAGAAGCTCAACATGATCTGGCAACGTTTGCTGGCAGCCCAGAAAGCCCTCCCCATCCTGGGCTGCATCCCCAGCAGCGTGGCCAGTAGGGGATTCTCCCTCTCTGCTCCACTCTGGGGAGACACCCCCCCACCCAGTGCTGCCTCCAGCTCTGGGGCCTCAGCACAGGAGAGACATGGACCTGTTGGAGCGGGGCCAGAGGAGGCCACGGAGATGCTGGGAGGGCTGGAGCCCCTCTGCTGGGAGGACAGGCTGAGAGAGTTGGGGGGTTCAGCCTGGAGAAGAGAAAGCTCTAGAGAGACCTTGGAGCCCCTTCCAGTCCCTCAAGGGGCTCCAGTAGAGATGGGGAGGGACTCTTGATGAGGGAGGGGAGCCATAGGATGAGGGGAAAGGGTTTTATGCTGGAAGAGGGGAGATTTAGATGAGATATGAGGAAGAAATTCTTGGCTGTGAGGGTGGTGAGACCCTGGTCCAGGTTACCCAGAGAAGCTGTGGCTGCCCCATCCTTGGAGGGGTTCAAGGCCAGGTTGGATGGGGCTTTGAGCAACCTGGTCTGGTGGGAGGTGTCCCTGCCTGTGGCATGGGGGTTGGAACTGGGTGATCTTTTAGGTCCCTTTGAACCCAAACCATTCTGTGTTTTTGATGTAACATCTCTAAGGCAAGTTCAAACCTCTCTGTACCTCAGCTGCGGTAACACTTCCCTCTAAAGAAACTTCATCCCTCCTTGGGGTAGGAAGACTGTCAAAATTACTTTCCAGTGTCTATTTCAGACTTATTTTTTATGGTTCAAGGCATGCTGAAGTAGACTATGCTTAAGTGCTGCTGAAAATAACTCTGAGACATTTCAGACGTAGATTCTTGCAAGAGAAAAGCCTCTTGCAAGGATTTTTGTTTTCCATGGTTACGGTTTGAGATGAGATGCCTGAAGTTTGGATTAATCAGGTTTGGTGGGTTTTTTTCCTTATAAAGTGTTAGTTACTTTTTAATAAAAGAAAGGGGTTTAACCCATCTCTTACTGACTTCTGACTATATGGACTAAAGCACAGGTTTTGCAGAGACAACATGGGCAGGAAGTTTGCTACTACAGTGTCTCCAAACAAAGCTGCTCACTAATATTGATGTATTTAAGAATTAGAAGACTGACTATGGAAAAAAAAGTCTTTAAAGATTGCTTACAATGCCCACAGATACCGATTCTGGAAAACCAGAGGTCTTCTTTAAAGCTAAATATGTGATTAGCCTGATTTCAGTGTTTTAAGCATAAGGATCACCCTTCTTACCTAAATAAAGTGTCCTAATTATTCTACTCAAACCAGCAAGAACTTCTCTTTACTGTCCTGCCTTTTCCAGCCAACCTTAGACAAGGACATATCAACCATTGACATCTCGTTCAATTTTATATCCTCAGCTAATCTCTCACTGTTTTACAGAGTAACCTCAGTGTTTGGTGAACACGCAGTAAGTCACCGTGGGTCTCCTGGTTGAGTCAGATGGTCTCTGTTAGGAAAAGCTGAAAGAATCCTTATTCCCTACATATATTTCAGACCTCAAGTATCTCTTATGAATTCAAGTCCAAATACATTTACTGTTGTGTTCTGTGATTTATGAACTCCTCTGTATCCAGAAAAATCACATATGTACCAATATATTGGTGGCCAATTTTTATTGTCTATAACCGCCTGTCTTTAATACAAACTATTTTTAAAGCTTAAGAAATTGCTTCATTTTTAACTGCTTTCACCTGCTTCTACTTTGGTCTTACACCATATGTTTTAGATCTTTTATTCTCTCTTCTGCTCAGTGTTCTGCCATATCCCAAATTATATTAAAGTATCAAAGTTTAATCTCTCCTTCAGAAAGTTCTTTAGGGAACAAGTCAGTAAAATAATGATTTTTTTTTAATTTTTTTTTTCACATCACATCTAACTGTTTTCCACAGGCTAGAAGTGTGTCACAATTTAAATAGCATATTACATCCCATTTGGCAAATCTAAGGAAAATTCCAAATCTAGTTTGGAATTGTGTTAGATAATCTTCATTTTCAAAGCAACGTAAAAGTTCAAGGACCTCTAATATTTGTAGCTTTGCACGCTAAATTAACCACAAGGACATTCATGTTTTAAGAACATTTAATTATCTGTTATTCAACTGAAGATCAGAAATTTAGTCCAATGACTAAATGAAGCTGATACCACTATATCCCTGGAGATGTTCAAGGCCAGGTTGGACGGGGCTTTGAGCAACCTGGTCTGGTGGGAGGTGTCCCTGCCCAGGGCAGGGATGTTGGATGAGATTATCTTTGAGGTCCCTTGCAACCTGAATCATTCTATGATTCTATATTTTTCACATTACCATGTTTGCTGTACCTTTGCTTCCTGCCCAGCTGCATCCACCAAATTTGTCAGAATAAACTTGATGTGGCTTTTTCCTTCCCTTCTTATTTCCAAGGAGAGTAAGAAGAATGGCTGCAGGGAGATGACAGTAGAGCAGACTTGGCAGAACGCAGCCGAAACCCAATTATTCACTATTTTACAGATAAAGAACCAATATAATTTCTGTGACTGTAACGGTCACTGTTGTGATAGCAGAGAGTCATCCATCAGATCTAGGGAACGACTGTGCTTCACACAGCATGACCAAAAAATAGGGCAGTTCAGGAAATGATGAATTTCAAGCTTAAGCCCATGGACAGGACACAGTATATGAGGATAGAACTAAACAGCCCAAGCCAGATAAGATAAAAACCTGAAAAAAATCACAAGTTCTTGCTTGATACAACTGAAGTATGAGGAGCGTACAAGACCAAGGTTTAAATATTTACTGAAGTTTGAGATGTTTCAAGGTCAGCCCCTTTTGGGGGACTGCAAGAGGGGCAGGCAGGGGAGGAAGGAGCTAGTGTTTTCCCTCCAACCAAACCACATCCTATTTGCTCACTGTAAAGGAATTTTGGATCCAGAGGAGAAAGCTCAGCTGTTGAAAAGTGCTAGGACTTTTCTCAATCAAAAACCTTGAAAGCCTTTTAAGTGAGAAGGATGGCCACTGTCTGGACAGGTGACTTCAAATCACTATTCCCTGGGACACTTTGTATCAAGTACTAGGAAAAGGAGGCTGCTAAAGAGCGGCTAAAGGAGCTGGGGATGTTCAGCCTGGAGAAAAGAAGGCTGAGGGGAGACCTTACCACTCTCTACAACTCCCTGAAAGGAGGGTGTAGCAAGGGGAGGTCAGTCTCTTCTCCCAAGGAACAGGAACAGGACAAGAGGAAAAGGCCTCAAGTTGCACCAGGGGAGGTTTAAGACGGATATCAGGAAAAATTTCTTACCCAAAAGGGTTATCAAACTTTGGAACAGGCTGCCCAGGGAAGTGGTGGAGTCACAATCCTTGGAAGTATTTAAAAGCCAGGCAGACATAGTGCTGAGGGACATGGTTTAGTGGTGGCCTTGGCAGTGCTGGGTTGATGGTTGGAATCGATGATCTTAAAGGTCCCTTTCCAACCTCGACAATTCTATGATTCTATGACATCAAAATACCCAGCACTTCCAATCCCTTAGCACTCCACCAGAAGACCCAAGGCTCAGGAAGCTTTGGCTGCACAGCTTCAAAACCCATTTCTCAGATAAGCTGGACCACAGTTGTATCAACTTCAGGGCAGAGACTGGCACAGATCTTAATAGCAGACTCATGGAGCTGAATTCTTGTTGAAAGTAACACAATTAAAATGCGATAGTATGAAACTGCCTTCACCAGCAGATTTCTCAACTCTAGAGATGCACAACAGAGCACTTTGGGTCCTTTACAGATCAAGCTACCAGTTGATGGTGGAGGCCACAAACTGACCTTAGTGTGACTACTAGCCTACCAGAACAGCTATGTAGTCTGCCAACAATCAGCATGATTGGAAAAACTTTTAAACGAAAAAATAAGATCCCCACCTGGTGAGCAATACTGAAATCAAATGGAAAAGCAGAAAAGAAAAAAAAAAGGATTACAACTGTGCACTTTGGTTTGTCAGAGACGAGATTAAGACATGAATATGAATCACAAATCATAAGTGAATTCAAAATAGTGAAACTATATGGTTTTTTAGTTTCTACTTGAGAGAAAAAGCTATACTTGTAAAACAAACTTGATGACAAAAATACAGACTGCCAAGGGAAAAAAAGCGTATCCCCATTCAAGCTTTACACAATACAGAGATAATTAGTTTACTGGGAAAGGAAAACATATTGGCAGTTTAACTTTATGGAGCGTATTTTCAAAATGCCTATCAGAATAGCTCAACAGGAAGATAATCGAAAGCAGAAGCGCTGCCATCTTCCTATTAAGGAGTGTAACTGCTGTGACCTTGGCTCTGGAAGAACGTACAATAGCTTCAATATGTACAGGCTGTAGAGAAGAAAAGAAAGCAGAGACTCCGATTATCAAAGTCAGGCAGTTCTCGACAAGGCAAGAGGGTATCGTTCTACCAGTTCAGCAAATAATGCTTTCAAACACCTCCCAAACACAGACAGCAATAACAGAATCACAGAATAATATGAGGTTGGAAGAGACCTCTGGAGATCATCTACTCCAACCCCCTGCCAGAGAAGGGTCACCCAAAGCAGGTTGCACAGGAACGTGTCCAAGCGGGTTTTGAATGTCTCCAGAAAAGGAGACTCCACCACCTCTCTGGGCAGCCTCTTCCAGGGCTCTGCCACCCTCACAGGAAAGAAGTTCCTCCTCATGTTTAGATGGAACTTCTTACATTCAAGTTTGAGCCCATTTCCTCTTCTTCTGTCACTGGGCACCACTGAAAAAAGACCGGCCCCGTCCTCCTGACACCCACCCTTTAAGTATTTATAGGCGTTGATCAGATCCCCCCTCAGCCTTCTCTTCTCCAGACTAAAAAGACCCAAGTCCCTCAGCCTTTCCTTGTAAGGGAGGTGCTCCAGGCCCATAATCATCTTTGTAGCCCTCTGCTGTACCCTCTCCAGCAATTCCCTGTCCTTCTGGAACTGGGGAGCCAAGAACTGGTCCCAGTGCTCCAGATGGGGCCTCCGCAGGGCAGAGCAGAGGGGCAGGATGACCTCCCTCCACCTGCTGGTCACACTCTTTTTAATGCCCCCCAGGATGCCATTGGCCTTTCTGGCCACAAGGGCACATTGCTGGCTCACGGTCATCCTGTTGTCCACCAGTACTCCTAGGTCTTTTTCCTCAGAGCTGCTCTCCAGCAGGTCAGCCCCCAACCTGAGTGACACAGATGGCTTTTTGTAGATCAGGCATTTTCGGGACATCTTTCAGCTTGATTTCAAGGCTCGCTACACACGTGGCGTGATGGATATCACAATGCCAGGACTATCTGTAAGGACAACCTCACTATCGGAGCTTTAAATCTCCCTGCCACCAAAGGATCATTTTTAACTAGAGGACACTTTCTGCAGGTCAAGTCCCTGCTTATTGAAAAATGAAGTAATGTTTTGAAAAATAATCTCAGCAGGAGTATAGTGTTCCAATGGGAGTAAATGAAGCCTAGTGTGTCTTCACAGCAACATTTGTCAGCTGTGGATGTCTAGGGTCAGGGGTCTCATCTACTGCAGTAAACAAAAATCTGCTTTCTCAAACCAGCCAGGAGCATGTAAAAGCTTCTAGTTTCCCAGAAATAGTGTTAACAGTATCTAAATTTATTAAAGAACACCTGATCTCATTCTTAATCTACACACAATAATATTTGCTGACCCAACGAAGCATCGTTTTGGTGATCAAGAATAAAATAAGCCAGGATTCTAACTAACTATCCTCAAGAATGTGGAACGTAAAAACACAGTTCAAGACAAGTTCATGGCAAAAAGCATTCTTTGAGCAATGTAGTCGAACACTTAACACGCACTCAATCTACCACAGAGAATCAACTTTGCTTTGACAGCTATTAGATTTCTCAACAAGCCATCTCCCTCCATCTGATTTAAGTTTGCCAAGATTTCTTCCCAAAGCTGCCATTTGATTATCCCAGCCCAAGTACCAAATATGATTAAAGACTGCTCGATTGAGTTGGAAGATGTTAATGTCACTGAAAAGTTATTTTTCACTTGCTTGTGTCATGATTTTTCAGCCTGCTTTGTTGCAAGTGGCTTATCTGTTACCAGGCGTAAAGCAATAACCACCTTCAGCTGGAGCAACTCTACTGCAGCTGAAACTCTGATATTTTTCCCTTTTTCAACACAGGAGCAAGGCTACAGCAGTGAGGACCACTTTAAAACTGCACTCATTACACAAATGGTTTCCAAACGCTCCAAAAATGATCCTTATGCCTGTTCAGCAACACCTATCTCCACCTATTTGCAAATACAGCTTATCATATTCAAAAGAACTGAAGACAACACACCAAGAAATGTAATTTGGAAGCAGTCTTGTAGCAGAACTGACTTTGATATAAACTTTGCTTTACTCACAGGCCTGAGAAGTGAAACTTCTTACATCAGAACTTCTACCCCTCTGCTCCGCTCTGGGGAGACACCCCCCCCACCCAGTGCTGCCTCCAGGTCTGGGGTCACCAACATCAGAAGGGCATGGACCTGTTGGAGCAGGGCCAGAGGAGGCCATGATGGGGATGCTGGGAGGGCTGGAGCCCCTCTATTGTGAGGACAGGCTGAGAGAGTTGGGGGGATTCAGCCTGGAGAAGAGAAGGCTCCGAGAAGACCTTGGAGACCCTTCCAGTCCCTCAAGGGGCTCCAGGAGAGACAGGGAGGGACTCTTGGTCAGGGAGGGGAGCCCTAGGAGGAGGGGGAAGGGTTTGACACTGAAAGAGGGGACATTTAGATGAGATGTGAGGAAGAAATTCTTTCCTGTGAGGGCGGTGAGACCCTGGCCCAGGTTGCCCAGAGAAGCTGTGGCTGTCCCATCCCTGGATGGATTCCAGGCCAGGTTGGACAGGGCTTTGAGCAACCTGGTCTGGTGGGAGGTGTCCCTGCCCATGGCAGTGAGGGTTCTAGAAAATTGCTTCAGGACCAGACCTATTGCTTTTAGCTGCAAACCCCACCACATTTTGATCCTGTTTTCCATGAGAAGTGGAGCAACTGACAGATATTTCCTGGTGACAACCGGTGTTCAGGCAGGACAAAAAGTAGCACTATTTACAAAATCAAGCAGAAGAGAAGTCATTCCAACCAGACGAGTCAGGTAACTAATCATGAAACTCCCTACCGTTGCTCCTTACTCTCTTCCCACTCTTATGCTAGAGAGTGATTTCTTCCAAAATGAAAAACACAAATAGTTTGCACAGATTTGTTGCAAAACTAGCAAGTACTTCAACTGTTGCTCAGTACTGTCACTACATAGAGAAATTCAAGCAGCTAATGCTATTGGTCCAGAAAAGCAAAAATTAATTGTTCTGAATATTTAGTTGTTTCAGTCACGAGACAGTTCTGGCAACAAAAGTGCTAAAGTTCAATTCTTCAAGTGTCACCAATATCTAAACTGGCTTCTGAGGTACATAGAGGAATCACGACACAACTGCAAAGAGGTCAGATGCCTTTGAAGGCAGATGTCTAAGATAGCATCGCAGCTGTTTGTGTATCCTTCGGCCTGTTGGAGTCTGTATTTGTCAAGCTAGAGTGGAAGAAAAGACCTTAAAACTTTCTATAAATTAGCAAATGCCAAGGAAACCTTTGCAGTTCTTTACTGTTATCTCAGGTCAGCTAATGCCAAATATTCCTGAAAAAAAATACACCCGACTAGATCAGGCTTCTTTCATGACTGCCTAGGGTCTGTTTATTTTATTACTTCACTTTTAGACTTTATATGTATTTTTGACCCTTATAACATTAGGCAGCAACAAGTTGGGCAGAGAACGGCTAGAGAACAGCCCAGAAAGCCAACCACATCCTTGGCTGCATCAAAAGAAATGTGGCCAGCAGGGCAAGGTGATTCTACCCCTCTGCTCTGGGGAGACCCCACCTGGAGTACTATGTCCAGCTTTGGAGTCCTCAACACAGGAAGGACATGGATCTGTAGGTGTGTCCAGCAGCGGGCCACAAAAATGATCAGAGAGCTGGAGCACCTCTCCTAGGAAGATAGGCTGGGAGAGCCGGGGTTGTTCAGCCTGGAGAAGAGAAGGCTCCAGGAGGACCTTATAATGGCCTTCCAGTACCTGAAGGGGGCCTACAGGAGAGATGGGGGGGACACTTTATCAGGGATTGGAGACATAGGATGAGGGGTAATAGCTTTAAACCAGAAGAAGGGAGATTTAAATGTGATCTCAGGAAGAAATTCTTTGCTGTGAGGGTGGTGAGAGCCTGGCCCAGGTTGCCCAGAGAAGCTGTGGCTGCCTCATCCCTGGATGGATTCAAGGCCAGGTTGGACAGGGCTTTGAGGAACCTGGTCCCTGCCCATGGCAGGGGGTTGGAACTGGGTCCTTTCTGACCCAAACCATTCTATGATTCTATAAACACTAATATCTCTACAATTACAAAGCTGACCACATATTGTGTGTCACTGGCAGGTATTCTATACCCCATTCAGCCTTCAGTAACGTGTGCCGAGTTCTCACCACAGCCTCCTACTTCTTTCGTACACTTATAAATTCCAACAAAACAGTAATTGCAGCAGATAAAAGTGAATATTTCTACAAGAACCTTGTGATCTAAGTGACCTGAATCATCCAAGTAAAGAAATCTGTAGCAGATAAAGTATTTCCCAAACATAACTTATATTCTGAGAGCTCTCAAAATATTTAACCAGCTTATTGTAAGGGCATTAAAAAGCTGGTACAGAAAGTCAAAAGTGAAGTAACACATTTATACTGTATTTAACATTAAAAACAAGCACGTGTACTTATGAAATCGCTCTTGAGTGAAAACATAAGCTATTCCCTATTCCCCCAACGTACGACTTTTAGAAGCTCTTAATATGGATCTCAGGGCAACCCTGCAGTCCAAAAAAAACGTATGAAGCCAAGTAAAACGTTTAATGTAGTCAATAATCACGATGCTATGTGTTACAGTAAAGATTGAGTACAGAAAAAAACCTCACTATAATTACTCAACAGTTTATGTCGGAGTTTGAAAATTCTGCTAGAGGACAGTGGACTGAAATAAAGAAATTTAATAATGCATGTTAATTGCTATGTTCAATCCAGTTTGGAACAGGTGAGAAACATGAGCTATTAGTTTAGAAAGAAAACTGCAGATTAAGACATTGGAGGCTTTCTATAGCAACCGAAGTCCTTTGAGAGTTGGTGGGACTGACTTTCCAATAGCTGGGAAGGGAAGACCTCATGCAGGAGCTAATCCTGAAAAAATCTTGCAGAACACAGGTAAATGGGCCAACAGGGATTCATATACTTAGCTAAACTTTCTCCTTTTCAGAAATCTATTGTGAAATGAAGTATTAAGTCATGAGGGTTTGGAAGGCGATAGCCTGAAGGACTAAACCTTCCAATCTGTCTCAGACAACAGGAAATTGGTTTAATCTTTATACACCCACACACAGGCAAGCTCTGCTCCTCAAGAAATTTGTTTTCCAGATACAAATGTTCTCGTTTGCTGCCCTTCTGAAAGGTGTGTACGGGAAGGCGTGCGATCGTACGCTTAGAGAACTAAACTGAGGCAAAACAGATTAATGTTCTATTAAGTTACCCAGGAAGTGTTTGGACAAGTTATTAAAGTGGTATCAAAATTAATTTGAAAGACATAATTAGGGAGTCATATTTCATTGTGTCAAAACAGGAAGACCTCAGCCAGTTTAACTCTTTAGGCAAATTCCCTCTGGTGTCCTGCCAAAACTCACTGAGCTTCAAAGAGAAATCAGACACTTCCAAGCACCCCAAGCCTGTCAACTATGCACAATAAAACCCTTCCATCTTGATTTGGAATATTAGAAATTAGTGTTAAAATATTATAACATTTTGATTGCCTACCTTGCTCTTTACAACTCCTTGAAAGGAGGGTGTAGCAAAGGGGACTCAGTATCTTCTCCCAGGGAACAAGTGACAGGACAAGAGGAAACGGCCTCAAGTTGCGCCAGGGACAGTTTAGGAAATTGGGAAAAATTTCTACACTGAAAGGGTTATTAAGCATTGGAAGAGGCTGCCCAGGGAAGTGGTGGAGTCACCATCCCTGGAGGGATTTAAAAGCCGTGCAGATGTGGTGCTGAGGGACACGGGTCAGTGGTGGTTGGGTCAGTGTTGGGTTGATGGGATCTTAAAGATCCCTTCCAACCTCAGCAATTCTATGATTCTATACTTGCAACAAGAAGAGGGGCATTTTTGCAGACTTTACATCAATAGAGACAGCTGCTTTCCCCAAATTCACTTCCCCTCAGCCATTTCCTTTGCTCCCTTTTCTAACCTTGCACGTGGAAAAACCAAGTCACTGGATGTGGAAGCCTGACTCCGCAGCCATCCGTAGGAGCAGCGGATGAGAGCACAGCAGCCGGGTTCCCGCAGCCGGTCAGAGCCACATTCCTTTCAGTTCTGTGGTTTGCAGGCCACAAAGTGAAGCTTAAGCGATAATCACTGCTATTTTCATATTAGAGCACACAGGTGCAAAGACAGCAGGAAAACAGGCCAAGCGCCAGAAGGCAGGAGAAGGCATTCAGAGAGTGAATTTAAGGACAGCAGGTTGTTTCCTAGTAGCACAACAATAACACCGGTGTAGCTGCATGTTGAAAGAGAATGATTACAGAACAAATTTAAAACTCTTCATTGCCTATTGAGTTACAGTAGATAACAGTTAACAGTGCTCTTTTTCAAATCGCTACAATCCTCTGCATTAAAGAAAGCTATTTATTTTCTCACGTTTATCAACCAGTACTGGCAGAAACTCCTCAGTGAAGCTACACACTTGCTATCTGTGGGTTACACCCACAGCCAGCAGCAGAACATGAAAGGTTTCCAACAGCAGCCAAAACTTACCTATAAATCACACTATTTAAGTTTTTCTGTCATTATTAGAAGCCAAATCAATAGTATACGCGTGCCAACAGACGTAGAATGACAAAGCTGAACTACTCTACTAGGTCAGATACTCCATCTACACTATTAGATGAGATACTCTATTAGATTAGATATTATGAAGAAAATTTTCACTGTGAGAGCGGCGAGAGCCTGACCTTGTTGCCCAGAGAAGCTGTGGCTGCCCCATCCCTGGAAGGGTTCACGGCCAGGTTAGACAGGGCTTTGAGCAACCTGGTCTGGTGGGAGGTGTCCCTGTCCAGGCTGGAACTGGATGATCTTTAAGGTTCCTTCCAACTTGAACCATTCCATGGTTCTATCAGAGAATTCCAACATGAGAACCTCAAACTGTCCCATGGCTCCTGAAAGCAGTAACAAGTAACTCCAAACTCCGTGTCACTTCAGACTACCCAAAAACTGTTCAAGTGGGTTTTTTGATCTTGTTGATTTGTTGTTTTGAAGAAAGCAGATTGGCATGTTTCTGATATACTTACTCTCTCTCTTTTTCCGTCAGTTTGTCGTTGATATTATCTTTGATTGTAGACCGGGAGCCCTTGTGAATTATAGGATACCTGAGTGGCACTTGTAAGAAGTAGGAGATCATCGAAACCAAGTGAGCAGTGTAGCCCAGGGCAACGGCAATGCTTCCATCATCTTTTGCTGTCAATAACAAAAAAAATTTAAAAATCCATCATTTAATCAATTACATCTCACCGCAGGCTCAGCACAAGTTCATCCTTATTGCTTAGAGAATGATACAATTAATGAAGTTATCAGAAGTTCTAACTTAATAATAGGTGCAAGTCTGAAATAAATCTCAATTTTACAATTGTTTGCAGCTCACTATATTTGTCTCTTTCATTAAAGGGTAACTTCAAATGGGAGATGACTTGTTCTGCTTCCGATTTTACACTTTCAAAGCTAAAAGTTCCTCTTCTCAACATTTTGCTGGATGGGGGAGGGTAAAGTAAAGATGGGAAAAGCGAAACAAAATTCCCAAGACAAAATTCAAGTCTTGAACTTTCTGCATTTCTCTGAACGTAGCTGAGATGTACAAGTGGGGTCAGGGAAAAGCCGCATTCCTCCCCAACTGTATTCATCAGTGAGATCAGCTGGAGAGACACCGACCCCAGGGTACGAACTCTCTTCTCTGCCAATAACTGGAAGAACTTGGATTAACCCATTGTTTTAAAGTATCATTTTTAATTTGACGTTTAAGTTTTCAACCATAAAGCTTCACCTGCTGGGAAAACACATGGGTCTCAAAATTCAGATTCCATCCTTTAGCCACGTAAGGGCTTTTCCTTTCTGTTTTCTGTATTTTTCCTATTTGTAAGTGAACACACCAAAACCAATGAGGTGAGAGAATCACCTCTTCTGAGGCACAAGGGAGCCCCAGGAAATCAACTAAACAGAGGACCTTAGAAGAAAACTGATAATGGTGTTCAACGACTATGAAATCATACTGAGCTCTACTACAACACAACACAATATATGTATTTAAAAGTTATACCCTTTCAAAAAGGATTTTGTAAAATGTCTTCAATATTTGCTGCAAAACTGGAATATTATATTATGGAATATTTTTTTTAATATTACTATTTGCTAAGTTTGCAATAAGATACATGTCAGAAGCTGGTTTTCCAATTTAGCTGCGTATTTCATTAAGTCGAACGCTTAGTACTACTTCTTCATAATACAATATTTCTAGAGACTTTGATAAAGAATTATTAATTCTTCAGTAAGAAATTAATGCACACCACTGATTTATCAAGAATTACTAAACTGAGTTCACTACCACATTTAGCGCAGTCAGGAAAACAAAGAAATGGACTGACTTTTGTCATATTGACAAACTGATTTGTTTTAAAGATTAATCCTACATTATTCTAGCATCCAATATACATGTTGTTAGCACAAGTTAATTCCTATGGCTTTAGAAGAGTTAGACAATTGATTTGAGGTTTTTGCCCAAGAAACCACACGCCCTGCAGAGCAAGCGAGTGCCGGGAGCAAGAAACTCTCGAGGATTTTAATGAATTCACATCAAACATATGTAGATGATGGGCTTTTGCAAGTGTTGGGTTGGTGGTTGGACTCGATCTGAAAGGTCCCTTCCAACCCAGACAATTCTATGATTCTATGAAAACTTGTAGTTATCTGTACAACAATTATACAGACAGGTATATTATTTATTTGCTTCTGCAATAGGATGACTGCAGACAGTTGAAGTAGAAGCTGACTTGGAAAACACACCATATTATCAGCCAGCTTTAAAGTCTTTCTTATACAAGATATTTATTTGATGAATTCACTAGCAACTCCAGCAAACTGAACAGGGACTCATGCACGTTAGACACAAATATTTTCCAGAGTCACTAAGTTTGAACAGCACCTCTGGAAATTGCATAGTCCAAGCCCCCAGCTCAGAGCAGGTCGAGCTACAGCAGGTCACCCAGGACTGTGACCAGTTGGGTTTTGAGCATCCCCAAGGATCCAAAGCCTTCTCTGGGGCAACCTCTTCCAGAGCTCCAGTACCAAGTCATAGAATATTTTTCTAAAAGTCAACAGTAACCTCCTGTTACTGTTTACAGAAATAAATAATGCAAAGGTTTTCTTCCAGTCTAGATCTTTCCAGTCAGAAAATTGGATCCTAAGCCATTGCTATCAGTTTAATTTTTTTTACTTTACTTAGAAGGAGGGTCAATGGTAACATCTAAATTAAGAATATCCAGCTACCTTGAAAGTCTTCAGAATTAGGAAGCTTGACTCCGCAAACAAAGTAATCCTTTTGATCATTCTGTAAGTTTAAAAATCAACAACGGAAAGTGAGAATGCAACAATAACATCCAAAAAACAGAAACCTGCATAAAATCCAATGACAACAGATATTTTTTGTAAAAAACCAAAAAGCTAAATATACAATGGAGAGAAACTTTGACATAGTGTTTTAAACCACATTTCACATAATTCAGAAATAAATGCAGCTTTTTTAAAGAAAGAAGAGCTTCATCTTAATTCGTTATAAAGGTTTTGGAGCTCAGTATTTTGACATCTGTTTATGTGCATTCCATTAAAGTTCAGCTAACCCTCTGTCAGAGTTATTTCATATAATTGTAAATAAAATGGAAAGTATCCATTAAATTTACAGCTACAGCCATTCTGCTTTTATAGTTGAGGCTATTTGAGAGATGCTGGCTTAAGTCCTCTCCCCATGAGGTTTGCAATCTAAAGACCAAAACCAAGAAAAAGCTGGAAAAAACCAGCATGAGTGAAGAGCAAGCTTCACCACGAATAAAACATGAGATTTGCTCGCAGTGCAATAAATGGGAAGTTCATTTCACATCAAGCAGATTTTTAGAACGTTAAAAACATACCAGATCAATAGGGTAGATATAGGACAGCTCCGATAGCAATTGCTTGCATCGAATAGTCTGCTGGGCGTTTGTCTTCAAAAACAGTTCTCTTTGGAGAAAAAGATCCCAAAACCATTAGTTTGCTCAAAAGCTTTAAAGGTATCAAGCCCATGTATCCCTTCCGCATCTTTCCAAATATCACCTCCCCTCCCCTAGGAGCTAGGAAATTTCAGAGACAACTACAGAAGAGAAAGATCACTTTTCATTTTCAGTCGTACCTCGTATTATAGGCGTATTTTGACTATGACAATTAAGTATTAAAAAGCTGTGTTTCACCAAAATGGACTTAAAAGCCCTATCCCAGTCTACACATCCCAACACATGCCACTGAGCATCTGTTCTCTTCTGGACTTCCCACTGTTAATTGTCACTTTAGAGATCTACAAATAGGAGCAGAGATGGCTTAACAGAAGTTTTGGGGCAGTATTAGGAAGAATTTGGTGTCAGGAGTCCCTCTTCAAACAGCCAACTCTCAAGCCTGTTCTTTCCTTTCCAGTTGCAGAAAAAGAATATCTCCTTTTACCTCTTAGCAGTGCACTCCTTTCTTAATTCATGCAGGGAATCGTTATGCTCCTGAAGTTTCTGGTTTTCAGTCTCAAACACGTTTTCTAAACAATGTAAGGAATCAGGAAAAAAATTAGTAAAAAGTATTTTCTCAGTTACCTGAATTTTAGAAGTAGATACTGACACAAATGTTGGCAAAAATTCTCCATTTACTCCTAGATGCCCATTTGCCACATTATGCTGCCAAACTCGGGGATGACAGTGCAGGAGAAACACAAGTCTTCATGCACTATCCACCATTCTGGCCCAGGTTACCCAGGGAAGTTGCCAGGGATTCCAGGAGGTGTCCCTGCCCATGTCAAGGGTTTGGAATGAGATGATCTTTAAGGTTCCTTCCAACCTGAACCATTCTGTGATTCACCAGCCAAATACAATCAACGAAACCTCCTTCTCCTTTAATACACATTCCCCTCATGTCCATAGTAGAGGAATAACTCAGTTAAGGCATATTAATACTTGCATAACCAGATTTAAGTAAATGGCAAAAAATCCTCATCTTTAGTAGTGATTTAGACTCAACTAGGTATTAAAAAAAATAAAGAAAAATAAAAAGCCCTGCAACAAGATCAAATATCCCTGTAGCTTGGTCACTTGTGAGCTCTGAAGAGACAGTGATACAGCATTTTACTATAGGACACTTCTCCAGTAAAACAAAATACCAACAAGACTGAGGAGTTTACCTCTCACTTATGTAATTAGCTATTAAGAGGGATTTTTGTCTTCTAACACTTAAAATTAGATTCTAATCACAGGTACAATAACATTCCTCATGACATTATAACATGCCTGCATCAAGACACTGTTTACTGCATTACGGTGAAGCTCTTCTGATTTCTCATCAAATTTTAATTAAGCACAGATTTAAGAGTGCTTGAGAGAGGTGTCATAGTAAGAAGTTATTTAGAGACAGGATACCAGGCACTGCTGTCCCAGATTCAGTGTAACATAGATGGGGAAAAGACTATATCCAGCTGCAAACTTCAGATAAAGAAAAGCACAAACATTAGAGCCAGACCAAAATAAAACACCTTAATTTTGGTCAGCATGATCGCAAACTAAGGCTGCTACTCTTCTGATCAGCAGATTATGAGCGATCTATGTGCATGATCTATGCAGATTATGATCTGCAATATAAGCAGTAACGTTTCTACACATACCTCTGTCATGCAAAGTATTTTTCTCCTTATGCAACAAGGCTACTTCTTGACCGAGGGCCTTCTTCTGCCTCTCCAGTTCATTACGTAGCACCAGGATCTTCAACTGTAAACATTCACTCTCCTTTTTCTAGTGGAAATAAAACAGATTTTAAGAAAGTATAAGTTTTGCTGCATACAAGCAGTTCCATAAAAAGGATGATAGAAGGGAAGGGCAAGACTAGTGTCTGCCAAACCAAAGGCTGAGCTCACAGATTACCACAGGCAATAGAATACCAAAACCCTAATTATTTTGCTGTTTTAGAAGGGGAGAAACTGTACTTTCTCCAAATCTATTCCTGTGCTTAAAAAGAATCTTTTTTTAGTTTGACGAACTGTCTCCACCAAGAAATTGCGCTGCCGTGTGCTTAGTGAAGCAGCAATTTCTATTTTAAGTGATGCTTTTTGTTGGTGGTGGTTAGGGTTTTTTGTTGATTTGGTTTTTTTTTTTGTTTAAAAAAAGGAATACCTGCCATGTTTAAGAGATGCTTGTTGAGAAGAATTGGAGACATTCAAAATAGCAAAGAGAACTTACATCCCTTCAGTCCAACCACACCCTGATAGAGTTCAAGGACTGAAGGGGCAGTTAGAGGTACTTGGGAGTCTTGTGCAAGTACTACAAGACACTGTCACTTTCTAAAACTCAGTCACTTTCACTTTTTCAGGCAGTTAACGGACATAATGTGATGAAAAAGTCAGCTCTTGTTGAACTCTTCCCTCCACTTTGTATTTGCTTCAATTACACATATACGTTCCGCCTTCTGGTTCAAGACTCCAGCAGGAAACATGACTCAATATTAAGGAATGAAACCATAGTTCACACGTTTATAAAGTGGAATGGAAGCCCAACAAGATTTTCCACTATTAAACAAAGGAAAAGAAAAAAAGTAATCATTTTCTTATACCATGGACCGTGGTTACTAAAAAGTTGCATCAACCTGCCAGTCCTGAAAGGGGGTCAACAGGATAGATGGGGAGGGACTCTTGATCAGAGTGGAGATATAGGAGGAAGGGTTTGACACTGAAAGAGGGGAGATTGAGATGAGATTTGGGGAAGAACTTCTTTGCTGTGAGGGTGGTGAGACCCTGGAACCGGTTGCCCAGAGAAGCTGTGGCTGCCCCATCCCTGGAGGGGTTCAAGGCCGGGCTGGACGGGGCTTTGAGCAACCTGGTCTGGTGGGAGGTGTCCCTGCCCAGGGCAGGGGGTTGGAATGAGATGGTCTTTAAGGTTCCTGCCAACCCAAACTATCCTATGATTCTATGACCATGTATACAATCATTGCTGTTTCAGTGTTCTTCATAGAGTTTTGCTCACACTATATATTTATAAAGGAAAAGCCTTTGCATAGAGGAACAAGGATATCCATAACTGAAAAAAACAGATGGTTAAAAACCTTCTAACAGCCAAGATACCAGCAAAAGGCAAAGCAGCTCTGGGCTGGAGTCACTTGTAGGGGATGTTATGTTGCCCCTTAAGGGAGCTGGGTAGACATAGTGCTTAGAGATATGGTTCAGCAATGAGTTTTGTCAGTGTTAGGTTGATGGCTGGACTCGATCTGAAAGGTCCCTTCCAATCTCAACAATTCTATGATCCTACGGAGCCAACGGGGAAACAAACTCCCATATTTCCATTTTGTCAAACCTTTAAACCAGTTTGGTGCTTTTGAAAATTAGCTGAGTACTCTCAGGCCAGAATCTACCTTAAAGTAATAAAGTAACTTCACATCACAAGTTTGCCCTTTCCTATACAAAGCACCAGACAAGTGCCAGTACCAACGTAACGAAGTCACCACAAACCACTCTTGTTCTGTCAACTCCCTGCTTTGAAAAGAGCTCAGTCTTTCCAGGCAGAAAATAGAAATTAGCACTGATACACTTTTTTTGGAGAGGGGAAGAGGACAGGCAAAACAAACTGTCAAAAGCTATTGCAAGAGCTAATACAATTTCTGCTTAAAATGAATGTGTCACTTGAGTGACAGCTTTTGTATCGGTTCTATTCACCCAAAGGGAGCAGGGGCAAGAAGATACAGTCAGTCGATTCACCCCACTCTAAATCGACCACAGGTTTCTGTCAAGATTTATCTAAATCATTAAAAATTTGTTTTTCCTGATAAACCTCTTTCATGCACTGTGCAGTGTTTATGCTTTTATAGCATAAAAGCAATTATACAAAATAAAAGTAACAACAGGGTAAGAAATCTCTCAGTCCAAGTCACACACACAAATCTAAAATCCATTATTAGACTTCTGAGATGATTTCCCATTTGAAAAAACAGGTTTTGATAAAGATTTCAAGGTCAAGTGTTAAAAAACCCAAGCTTGCGGTCAAGACCTCAGTGAGATGATTTGGCAGATCTGCAGAATATGGTTTTAAATAATCAAACTTACCAGTTCATTGCTTGTAGATGTACATCTCAGCTTTTCTTCAATCTCCCTTCCTATTTTCTGAACAGTTACCTGAGTCTGTTTAATTGCACACTGGGCTCTGTGAAGCCTGGAAAGAAAAGAGAAGTTACAGTTTTATTAAAGGTCCTAAGGATGAGTGAACCAGCCATCTCAAACCCAGCAGAGATAATATGGATTCGGATTGTCAGCTTCTGTTGTGAAATGAAACATTAGGAGAGGAATCATAAATTGCCCAGGATATAAATGAGCGTCCAACACAAACCAACAAGTCTCTAAATTTGATCAAGTACCAAATGTCCTTTTCATTTGTTAAATTCAATAGATGCTGGTAAGACGAAGCTGTAGGTGAAAAAGAGGTAATTATAATAATTGTTACATGATGGCCTTAAGTCATAACACAGTTAAGATCAAGATACACATAACAGTTACCTTAGCTTTAAAAAAGTGCAACTTTTTTAAATGCACAATCCCTGTGCATTCAGGGAACACACACCTACCCAGGTCAAGAGCACGAACCCACTCTTCAGCATCCCCAAATGTGGACCCTTTCGTAACAAAACATGGGTTTCTTAATGGAACCACATTTGAAGTGTGAAAAAGATGATGATGAGTTTCTGTTCATTTGCCCTAGCTTCAGGATGGAGAGAAGAAACTGACTATTTGGCGTATTTATTAAAAAAAAAAAAAAAAAAAAAAAAACAAACCAAAAACAGGCAAAGGAAAGCAATGGCAAAACAGGTCTAAGGGGTGTTAACATCTGTCTCCGCATTAGCACAGAGTGGAAATAAACATTTATTAGAAAAAAATCAGAGTTGGTCTGCAACCATAGACTGTCTTTTAAGGTATGCTTACTTTTCCCATTCGTAGTTTCACAACTAACAGCTTCTCCTTGTGTAAGGAGATTCTTCAGGCAGCCCTGCTGCCGGGGTGACCATCTCACTCAGCTGAGGTCTAGCTGGAACAGCAGAACTATGGTCAGAACCTACTGTATAACATTAGTGCTCTGCCAGGCAAACATAACGAAAATACCCACTTCAATGCATGCTGTAATGACCGTTTCTGCTTTGCCAAAATTAAAGTCTCTGCCACGTCATAGGAATGCTAAATTTTACAAAAGCAAGGCTACCATTTGCTGTGAGCCAAGGACCAAAGCACCAGAGCACACAGAAGAAGCTACTCAGTGCCTTCCTTTTACATTCTATAAACTCTTCCAGATTTGTAAGGAATTGACGGGCACAAAATTGAACATAGGAAATTCCATCTGAATATGAGAAGGAACTTCTTTCCTTTGAGGGTGGCAGAGCCCTGGAAGAGGCTGCCCAGAGAGGTGGTAGGGTCTCCGTCTCTGGAGACATTCAAAACCCGCCTGGATGCAGTCTTGTCTAACCTGCTCTAGATGGACCTGCTTTGGCAGGAGGTTGGACTAGATGATCTCCAGAGGTCCCTTCCAATCTCCACCATTCTATGAGGTGTTGCTATTTAAAGTTCTTGGCTAACAGGTTTTAATAGCTTACATGAAAAACCAAGACAACCAGGCTACATCCTCAAAGCATGAGCAAGCAGAAAGCACTGCTCCTTCTCACACCATCTTCCCTCAACATCCCATCTCAACCCAGCAGCTCACATTACACATTAGTCAATCAACACAAGGACAGTGCCTAAGCCACCCAACCCAGCAGAGAGATACGGGGAGAGTATCTCCTAAAAGTGTTTATTTCCTACTGGGAACTACTACTGCCCACCATTAGCGATGTAACGTAGGGTGATGCAGGTAAAAGTCAAGGTTTGCTGACCATCCTGAACATCATTCAGAGCTCTGCTCTCAGGTCTAATTTTTCTACTTCAACAGTTTCCAACTTGCCTCTTTCGAAAAGTCTGGAACATTTTCTTTCCAGACATAAGAAAGCCTTACTCAAAGCTAAAACTTATAAATAAAAAGTAATAACTGAGTGATGTTTCCTTTCCCCTTCATCTAATATTATACTGAAAGAACATTCTTGATTTAGTCTGGTAGGTGATTAAGAAATTCTACAAGTCTTCACATCACAACATGCAGGTAGCAAAATCTGGCTGCTGAAAAGCATTTTACTCTTGGGAAAAGTATTGATGAAACTGGTAAATTGTTGGAAGGCTCATTTGTCGTGCAAGTTCCTCACAGCAATCCTCAACCTGCAAATTTTATAACACCTTTAAGTTCTTCTGCCCGTGCCCAAGTATAAGGGACAAACATATAATCATAGAATTGTTTGGGTTGGAAGGGACCCCAAAGATCATCCAGTTCCAAGCTCCCCCTGCCATGGCCAGGGACACCTCCCACCAGACCAGGTTGCTCAAAGACTCGTCCAGCCTGGGCCAGCGTCTCAGCACACTCACAGCAAAGAATTTATTCCTGATCTAAATCTCCCCCCTTTCAGTTTAATTATTCAACAGACTTCTCAAACCATTACATATCTTAGGAAACTTCTTCCATTTGGTAAATCCATATCTAAAGGTATATTCCTATGAAGACTCCTATCCAGAATAATTCAAGCAATCAAGTCTGATTTTAATAAGAAACCATTTTCTTTTTAAGCCAAACGTCCTCCAGGCATTTCTTACAACATAAAAAAACCCTAGAGTTAAACTTGGCTGCCTCAACTCCAAAATAGTGCCATTTATATTGAGTCAACCAGTATCAGCAACCTTTCTTTCTTGCCATCCCAGTATGTCTACTGCTGTTCCAAGAACTTTAAGATGTTAACAGTAAGATCATGACCACATCCAATGTTAAGCCTTCCAAGATTAAAATTTTAGGGACTTCATGTCACAAAAGCAGCAATTATCAACAGAAATCTCCTTTCCCCAGCCAAAAAAACAAAGCCCTCACTGCACCCACATGGAAATCTTTGGTCATCCAACAAGGGGACTACAAACTAAGCCGTAAGAACATCAGCATGGGAATTTTGTCCATCATTTCTGCCTGCACGAGACAGACTTCAGTGGAGGCAATTATGAATGCACCGATGAATGGAGATCAGCAAGATGAGGCCATAAATCTGGATTAAAATATATATATACACACAATGAATGGAGAGAAATTTCAACCCTAATTGACCGCATATTGTTTCCATTTCTAGCATGGATGCAAGTCCAATGCTACAGCCTAAAGTTAGAACAAGTTGTGCTTCGAGTACAATCCGGCTTGGTTTAGTAATCGACAACCATGAGCCAACTGATGGCATAATCTAAGCGCAATCAGCCAATGCAGGATTCTTCCTACATTGTTCAAGAAGCTTTTTTTATTATTATTATTTATTATTAAAATTAGCACTTCTATAGCACTTTAAGAGCTAATTCAGGGCTTCAAGAGGCCACTGGCCTGCTACCAAAATTTCCTTCGGCAGTCAGGAAAGCCAAGCCAGTTCCAGCAGAAACTCAAGGCTTTTTAAAGAGATAATTTAGCCAACAGTGTCGTCATCCCGTGTCTGCTCTGGTGTCTCTGCAGCAGCTCACAGCCATTGTCAGCCAACAGGCGAGTAATACGAACGTTAACCGTGACAGATTTACTGCTGTTGCTTGGGGCCCTGAGAGCTGCTGTGCAATTGTCCAAATTCAGGTGAGTTCCACGCTGCTGCCTGGGAAAGAAGTGGAAAGCAAAACAGACATTAAAATTCCTTACCACCTTAATATAGTTTGGAGGGGGAGACCCATGAAGCTGTTTTTCTACTTCCATCCTCATATCACCTGCTTTCTGAGATGTGGGAGACTAAGAAGAAACAAAACACTCTCATAGAATCCATAGAATGGTTTGGGTTGGAAGGGACCTTAGAGACCATTTTATTCCTGTATATATATATGTATAAAATAATTCCTTATTTTATACCTGGGACAGCCACAGCTTCTCTGGGCAACCTGGGCCAGGCTCTCACCACCCTCACAGCAAAGAAGTTCCTCCTCAGGTCTCATCTCAATCTCCCCTCTTTCAGTGTCAAATCCTTCCCCCTCCTCCTATGGGTCCCCTCCCTCATCAAGAGTCCCTCCCCAGCTTTCCTGCAGCCCCTTGAGGGACTGGAAGGGGCTCCAAGGTCTCCCCGGAGCCTTCTCTTCTCCAGGCTGAATCCCCCCAACTCTCTCAGCCTGTCCTCCCAGCAGAGGGGCTCCAGCCCTCCCAGCATCTCTGTGGCCTCCTCTGCCCCCACTCCAAGAGGCCCATGTGCCTCAGGGTCCTCACCATTCCGTTGGAAGTGTACAAGACAGTGGGATAAATACAAAAACATTAGCCATGTACAGTAAGCAAAGATCACCAAAAGTTGCATCCCTAATCAATCTACAAAGAACCAGCAGGGAAAATTTCAACATCTCTCCTCTTCACTTGATAGTTATTGAATTGCTAAAATACGGGATATTTGGGATGTTTTTCAAGGCTTTTCTAGCCTAAAATACAATTGTTCCCTCTTGACTCCCTCCAAAAAACCCTACTTTTTACCTTGTCTGTAAAATTAGAAACAATTTTAGCATTCAATGTTCTACTGATCAATTCAACCTGGGTGCTGATTTGGAGGGAAAAAAAAGAGACTGACAAGTTCTGGACTTCTTCACCATATGATTTCTTTGCCATAACATCCTTGCCTTGTTTGCAAGATTAAGCAGTTTTCCTGACTTCCCCAAGACCACACAACATAACTTGACTTTACAACAGGAATATGATGTAACACCACATTTGCTCTCATTCAGGGAGCAAATGATCAGAGGGCTGGAGCACCTCTCCTATGAGGACAGGCTGAGAGAGTTGGGGAAGGTTCAGCCTGGAAAAGAGAAGGCTCTGGGGAGACCTTCAAGCCTTTTCCAGTCCCTCAAGGGGCTCCAGGAGAGATGGGGAGGGACTCTTGATCTGGAAGGGGAGCGACAGGACATGGGGGAACAGTTTTAAACTGAAAGAGGGACGATTTAGATTAGATATTAGGAAGACATTCTTTCCTGTGAGGGTGGCGAGATACTGGAACAGGTTGCCAAGAGAAGCTGTGGCTGCCCCATCCCTAGAGGGGTTCAAGGTCAGGTTGGACGGGGCTTTGAGCAACCTGGTCTGGTGGGAGGTGTCCCTGACCACAGCAGAGGGGTTGGAACTGGATTGTCTTTAAGATCTTTTCCAACCCAAACCACTCTATGATTCAGCTTGTGGTACAGTTGAGGCAACGTTTGATGGTTGCGCTGAAGCACTTTCCTCTAAGACAAGCTGCAGCATCCTGCAACTGAGGTCTCCCTCTTGGTCATGAGTTAGTCTAGTGATTTACTAGTTTATACAGCAAGTTCATTCCTGGCTGCAATCTTTAAAAACATCTGAAAGCTGGAGCATAGTGACAGTTGTGCCTATTAAGCAAACATATGCTTATATTCACATTAATGAAAGAGTCTCAGCTTCATTAGACATTTGATACACGGTTTTGTAGCTCTATCATACACTCCAAATATCTATTTGCTTCTATCAGACACATCTGGATTTTTCATGTACGGAATTTTAAGCCATAAATACATCAATTGATTACAGCAGTCACATAATACAGCTACTTCTCACAAGAGAAATAAATGCCTATGGTCTTATTGGCCAGAACTACCTTAGTTTACAATGAGACTAAATTTAAACTGAGAATTACTACCCGGGATTTAGAAAATAGAACAGAACATTTCTGGCAATAAGTGAGATGTAGGATCCTGGAAGTAAAATACCCAAACCTATTATTAAAGAAAAAATAATCCAAGACTTTCCTATTAAATACAGAGAAATGGAACGCATGCTACTTTATAACAGTCCAGAAATGAGATTACGGAGAGTGCCAGCCAGCTATAACATATATTTTACACAGCCCCTTAAACCATCATTTGCTACATCTGCTTTCCCACAAGAAAAATTTTTCTAATTTATAATCATATACTCCCTTTCCCAATTTCCTCAGAAACCTATACCTACAATTTGTCAAAAGCAGATGTAGGGCGAGAGAGAGACAGTAGGGAGTAAGAAGAGAATAAAATGCAAGTCTGACTTGTTCATTTATGGCATTAAACCTCTACCGGAGCCAGCGCTGTAAGAAACTCAAACAAGACAGTGCTGCTAAAGCACAGACACTTTCCATCATTCTTTCAAACAGTTTTAATTTGAGTCTTACATGTGTAAGACACAAATTAAGTTTTTGAAATAATCAGGTCCATGTGGACACTGCAACATTGGATGCTTTGAGCTATTTGCAAATGGAGGAAAAAAACCCACATTTATAACCCTGGCAGCAGGGGAGGTCCTGGCCTCCAGCGCGAGGAACATTTAAAGGAGCCAGCGAGAAGAGAGATCACCTTCGATACACACGGGGCACCAGCAGAAGAGGAGAGGCTTAACATGATGCACAAACAATTTTTTCCAGAAATGAAGTCACAAAACCTGAGATGTCTCTAGTCTTCTCACAGAATGATATGGGGTTGGAAGGGACCTCTGGAGATCATCTAGGCCAAACATCTGCCAAAGCAGGTCCACCCACAGCAGGTTGCACAGGTGGGTTTTGAACATCTCCAGAGACGAAGACTCCACCACCTCCCTGGGCAGCCCATTCCAATTCATGGATTTGGCTGTGATACATCGCAATGGATTTATGGCTCCGTTTTTTTTATTCAAAGAACAAACCTATTTGTGGCAAATTAAAAAAAAGGATATTTCTATTTGGTTTTTATGCTGGTGTTATCGGTTTGTTATCACAGAAATTGTGCTGCCAGGGCAACAGACAGAATCACATTCAAGATCTATATGGCAGAAAGGTAAACTATATGAAAATATTAATTGCTGAAGGACATAAATATGTAACGATGACTCCCAGCAGGACAGTGACACTGGTAGAATCCAACAACCTTTTGCTGACCTGTAACTTGCAAATAAATTTTAAGCTTCATTTCTCGCTCCGAGAGAGTGAGCAAAGCTAAGTCTGGCGTTCACGGCACAACTGAAAATGGAGATGCATAAATTCAGGCTGAACGGGTTACATCCTCCACCCAAAAAAGGGAAACAGCTGCTCTCAAGTTGATTGTGCTCTTCCACACAAGTGATAAGGTGTTTGTGACAGCTAAGCACAGGCCTTCCCCACTGGAGGGAGGAGGAGAAACACCAGTCAATATTCAGGTGACTCATTTTTTTTTGAGCTGCACGCTGCTGCACGCTTTCCTGGAAGCCATCCCCAAACTCAAATCAAAGTTTACTTCCCAGAGAAGTTCAATTCTGCAGCTGAAGCAGAGAAAAGAGATCTCTCACCAGACAAAGGGATGGCTGTTAAAGCTCACAGGACTACTCCACAGCTTCTCAGTCATATGTACCTTCCCCACCCTGCCCTGGTTGGAATTAGCAAAGAGATCAGAACATTTTCCCGGGTGGGAGATCTTTAATCCACTGATTTATTCTCAGTCAAAACGCACCGCTGACTTTCCCTGATGCAGTCAGGTATTTCTGAGTACTCTTTATCAAGGAGTGGAGCCATGGGACAAGGGGTAATGGATTTAAACTAAAAGAGGGGAGATTGAGATGAGATCTGGGGAAGAAATTCTTTGCGGTGAGGGTGGTGAGAGCCTGGCCCAGGTTGCCCAGAGAAGCTGTGGCTGCCCCATCCCTGGAGGGGTTCAAGGCCAGGTTGGAGGGGGCTTGGAGCAAC
>JAHREE010000330.1:412407-442857 GCA_033628505.1 Tringa tobata | reverse complement strand
CTCCTCAAACACTTTCAGGTACCTGTTAGAAACTTACTTGGTTAAGCGACATGCTCCGTTTTTCATCAACTCTAGTAAGGCCACAAATAGGAGAGGGACTGGGTTGTGACCTCTAATCTAATAGAACACTGCTTCATTCATATGGTCTTTTACATGCTGTCACAATTAAAGGAAAAAAAAGCTATCTTTGAAGTTCTGCACAGTTCTGTGTAATTGCTCTCCTAAACACTGCTCTCAAACCAAATCTGATCAAGAGTCAGCAACGTGCCTATCACGCTTACACTAAAAAGCTGCCACTGCAGGGGTGTTTTATTCCATATGGGATATTAGAAAAGCTGAAGATACGAGCAACAGCAGAAGACTACTAATCCTATAGCTAAGTGAACATAGAAAAAAAAACCCCACCTCTCTCATGCTTCATGGACTGTTTCAACTTGCTATGACCCGTGCCGCTCTCTTCTACGGGTTTTGCCAAAAGTCAGGCTTGTAAATTGACTCTTTTGATGACTGATTAGCCTCAGTTTCCATAGCTTAGCACCACACAAGTTCAATGCCTGGGAACAGATTTATCCAAAAGTTTGATTCCACAGATCAAAATC
This sequence comes from Tringa tobata, assembly GCA_033628505.1. Taxonomy (NCBI): domain Eukaryota; kingdom Metazoa; phylum Chordata; class Aves; order Charadriiformes; family Scolopacidae; genus Tringa; species Tringa tobata. Next base: position 442,258 of record JAHREE010000330.1, on the reverse strand, counting down.
TCTAAGGAACTTCTCAAAAAAAAATATATATATAAAAATTCAGATCCCAGTTTCCATCTCTGTTGCTGCTTCCCAGGAAGACGCTACCTCACAATTCCAACCCACATGGACTTTTTAGGCCAAGAGAGATGACACTTGTTATGCTGTTCATCCATTTCAGTGCTGCTTATTAAAGTATACAGAGGCACTCACGAGGTCCGATTACAGCTCGTATTTATTTATGCTGGCCTTGAGCCACCTGGGTTTTCATGTCCAAAGCCAAGGGGATGCCTGCCTTGTCTTGGCTGCCTGTACAGCACGGAGAGCCAAGTCTTCCAGGTGGAAATCTTTCCTAGTTAGAAACATCAAGCCTGGCCATCACAGAGAAATAGCCACGCTTATCACTAGCAAAGGGAAGTTTTAGCAGAGGAACTTACTCATTTAAGAGCCCAAGTTGGGCTGGTGAGGGGTCTGGAGAACAAGTCTTGTAAGGAGTGGCTGAGGGAGCTGGGGGTGTTGAGCCTGGAGAAAAGGAGGCTGAGGGGAGACCTTCTCGCTCTCTCCAACTCCCTGAAAGGAGGGTGTAGCAAGGGGAGGTCTGTCTCTTCTCCCAAGGAACAGGCAACAGGACAAGAGGAAATGGCCTCAAGTTGCGCCAGGGGAGGTTTAAGTTGGATATTAAGAAAGATTTCTTGTCCGAAAGGGTTGTCAAGCCTTGGAAGAGGCTGCCCAGGGAAATGGTGGAGTTGCCGTCCCTGGAGGTGTTTAAAACCTGGGCAGATGTGGTGCTAAGGGACATGGGTTAGTGGTGGTTTTCATCAGTGTTAGGTTGATGGTTGGACTTGATGATCTGAGAGGTCCCTTCCAACCTTGACCATCCTATGATTCTAAGAGGAATGCCACTACTCATTCCACACTTGAGACAGTGTATTTCCACTGTGGGAGAGGGTGAGGGCAACAGCAATAGCAACATTAAAATCTTAACACCGGAGACATGAGCCACCAATTTGATCGCTACAGTACTCTCAGGAAAAGCTAGAACAAGGCACTGGGAGAGCATCAGGTTATCAGTGACAGCCTTTTCCTGCCCCACATTTGCCCCCTGCAGGGGATGTGACACTGTTCCTACCACATGAACATCTGTAACTACCGCATTTACAAAGGTTTTGCTTGCAGCTATGACTTGGGATCCTTCTCTGAGGAAAGAACAGCAAAGGAAAAAAGCTAGAAACGAAAGACTTAACCGTCAGTGCATACTTTAACATGAAAAAATAAAATCTTTCAGACTTCCCCTTATCTTTAGATACGCATCTACCAGCATCCTATTTCCATCCTTTGTTTCCATGCAGTGAGAACTGCAGAGGGTATGGGCTGAATCCTACCAACTCCACAGCTCCTTTGGGTTCACTTGCTTTCATGGAGAGGAACTTAAGGGACATTCCAAAGACAGTACAGCTTTGTGTGGCTTTTGTTTGTTATTAGATGCTGTACAACCCTCCAAAATTAGACAGTAGCTGATAGCAGGTTTTCTTCCTAATCTCCCTCCTTTTCAGCTCACCAAAAGTTTAGAATTTCTGCTTATAGCAACCATACAACAGCAAAGTCTGACTGAACCACAGACTGTCAAGACAGGACACACCACAACTACAGAATCACAGAATGCTATGGGGTTGGAAGGGGCCTCTGGAGATCATCTAGTCCAATCCCCCTACCAAAGCAGGTCCACCCAGAGCAGGCTGCACAGGAACATGCCCAGGCAGGGTTTGAATATCTCCAGAGACAGAGACATTCCAATCAAGGCTGACACATCTTGTGCTTCTCCACAGCTGTAAACACGTGAACGTACCTCTGAGATACACCTCACAGCACAAAGCAGCTTAAGACCACGAAGACCTTGGTCACTCCATCATTCCCCACTCGAAGAGCTTATGAAAAACAGCTTCAAGTTTAGCCTAATTTCCATGTGTTAAAAATAGCTGCCCAAAGGCAGTTCCTTCATTTGGCACGTGCAATTCCACTTACTCTGGAAGTGTCAGAGAAACTAATCCGAGCTACTAATGAGTTTTTCAAAACTACAACTGCTTATATTGACTGCGTGCTTTTGTCTCCTTTTCTAGTTTCAGAGATCAACTTGTGGAAGTCCTGTTTGTTCGATAAGATTGCTAATAAATAGGGAAGAATTTAAACACACCAGGAATATATTTGTTAAAATGCTTCCTTCCTAAAATAGGTAGGGCTAAACAAAAGCTGATTTTATACTGTGTTCCCACATTCTAGTCTTAATCACTTAAGATAGCTGATTTTACCAACATCTCAAAGTTTCAAAATGCAGACAAACACCACTTACACTTGTACTGTTAAATAATATCTTTTTAGCGATAAAACATGCACTCTCAGTCCAGAAAGCCCCCCCAACCTGGGCTGCACCCACAACAGCATGGCCAACAGGGTGATGGGGGGGATTCCATCATTCTGCTGTGCTCGGGGGAGACCACCCCCCCACCCAGTGCTGCCTCCAGCTCTGGGGCCTCAGCACAGGAGAGACATGGACCTGTTGGAGTGGGCCAGAGGAGGCCACGGAGATGCTAGGAGGGCTGGAGCCCCTCTGCTGTGAAGACAGGCTGAGCGACCTGAAGGGGGTTCCCCCCAGAGAGGGGAAGACTCCAGGGAGACCTTGGAGCACCTTCCAGTCCCTAGAGGGGCTCCAGAAAAGCTGGGGAGGGACTCTTGATCAGGGAGGGGACACATAGGACGAGGGGGAAGGATTTGACACTGAAAGAGGGGAGATTGAGATGAGACCTGAGGAAGAAATTCTTGGCTGTGAGGGTGGTGAGACCCTGGAACAGGTTGCCCAGAGAACCTGTGGCTGCCCCAACCCTGGAGGAGTTCAAGGCCAGGTTGGACGGGTCTTGGAGCAACCTGGTCTGGTGGGAGGTGTCCCTGCCCATGGCAGCGGGGTTGGAACTGGATGGTCTTTTAAGGTCCCTTCCAATCCAAACCATTCAATGATTCTATGATTACAAACAGCAAACCCTGAAACAAAGCCTGTCACCTAAAGCACAGTCCTGGCCTATGACGGATTATGAAATCTGAAGAAGATGGGCATATTTAAGGCCCTTACACACTTAAGACGATTTCTACTAATTTACATTTCTATTTGTCATGTATCAACATGCTCAATGTTCAACAGCACACCACAAGCTTCTTTGGTCCCCTAACCTAGAAAGCATCAAATAGTTGCCATATCAGAAGCTGAGCTCTGGTCCTCTGCAAAACAGTATCTTGTCCCTGGCAATCTTGGGCTATTCCAAGTCCCTGAGCCATCATTGCTGTGATGTGAAACACAGGGAAAAATTGTTCCCTTAGTGCTATGAACTGGTTTGAAAAGTCATATTTACCTGTCAAGGGCACTGCAGCCAGATTTATTTGCTTACCAGCAGAACTGCAAGAACTTCTCAGGAGTTGCTCTGATTTTCAAGATTTAATCCCCTGGATCAGATGCACACGTAGGAGTAGCAGAGGAAGCACTTTAACACCCAGCAGTGTTATTTAAATCAACTTCAGCCACGTTACATATTAGCAATATTAAAGGAGTTGCCTGGAGCTGGTCCTCATCTCCAACACTCAAATATTACCAATATAAATTTCTGTTGTTGTTAGAAAAACTATATATATATATACACACATATGTATTTTAAACAAAAATACAACCAGAATGTTTTGAATGGGCACTAACTAGCTGACCAAATAGCCCAAATGTGCCATCCCACCTGCTGATGGAACGGTTAAACCATAGAGAAAGCAGTTTTGACTGGAGAGATAAAATTACAGGAAGGAAAACTTCAAAGGGGCAGGTTTCACAAGTTCTTAGAGCAGTTTTTGTCTCTGGGCAGAATTTGGGAGGATTTCAGGTGCTCACGTAAGTAAAGACACAAAAGCTATTAGCAGGCCAATCGCTCTAAACGTCATAATACCATGAAAAACTGTTGCTAAGCACAAGATACTACTTTTTGTACTTAGGAACTGAACTAACATTTTAACATACAGGATTTTAAGCCCTTTCTTTAGTGATTGCCAGCACATCCCACCTTCCCAACACCACTTAATACCGAAAAGTCTATTTTTCAAAGTTTAAAGAAAAGGAAAGAGAGAAAACTAGGAGAATACTAAATATAAATCTATTCCCATTAGTGGTGCAAACGTGCCGAGAGTTTGATTATGGAGACATGTCCAGAACATGACCTCAGATGTATTTGGCCCATCTTAAGTGTTATGTGAAAGGTGAAACGTGTTACTGTATAACCTATTACTACCAGCTACATAATATTTAGAAAGCCTTTAAGTGACCTCTTTTCAGGAAATCTAACAATATGGCCAAGGGACAAAAAACTTCAAAATTTTAGCTTTCCAGTTGGGGTGGTTAATTTTTGTTAGTTAGCCTTTTTAAAACAAATTGGCTGGAAGAACATTCGTCATTTCCATATGGCTTGAATAACTAATTAGCACCACTATGTTTGCCTGAGGATCTTGTCCCTGCCCCAAGATGAGAAGGTTCACGAGCTACAGAGGTGCTGAGAACTTCCTTGCGTAAAGCTAAGCTGTCTGCATACTTAAACTTTTCCTCCTGCCTAATTAACTTGTAAATCCATGTAATTAAGCATTTGAGCACACAGGCACTATTTTAATCCAACGCTCAAAATTTTTTCTACTGTTCACACACTCTGGCATGCCTAATTAATTTTTTTAAAATTAACCTAATTGGAGCCAAGCATGTGTATTTTATTAAGGCCTATTCACAAGCTTCATAAGTTTTAGCTACTCACTTCTGAGAAGTAAAAAAATAAATTAAAAGAAACATTTCTTCCTTAAAAAGCAGTTTTGATAGAGATCAACCACAGAACTTTTCATTTTGCAGATTTTCCAAGAGTTAAGGTTTGGTCTAGAACCTTCTCTCTCAATTGATGCTCACACCGTGTAGCTGATCACAGCAGCTGTGCCACACCTGGCAGCAGGTTACCATCAGAATAACTGGGATATAGATACCACCATCACCAGGACTTGCTTCCCTTTTTTTTTTTTTTTGGAGAAGTTTAAACCAAGCCAGGACAAGCTGTTCTTCATATTCACGTGTCTTGTGAAAACATTAGGAAACCACATGCGCAGCCGGTGGATTTTTACTACAGACAAGTATCATTATCGTGAGAAAGTCTTCAAAACGTGGGATTTATGTGATCACCTTTATGGTGCAGACACCTCCCTATTCTCTTTATAGCCAATGGACATAAGCAGACAGACAGAGATTCATTTCCTCCCCAAGTACATGTCCTGTCAAATGCATCACAACTCAAATCATGCCCATCTCTCTCTGCCAGCTGTAAGTGGAACAAGCTTTCACAAAAGTTATCTTTGGAATATTCACAGGGTAGTTACTCAAGGCTGGACTCCTGGAGGAGGTGACAAAGCACTCTGACTGGTAGGAGGAAAAAAAAAAAAAGATACCTGCCAAAAAAGAGACAAGAAATTATTTTACAAGAAATAAACATTATCACTAGTCTTTTGAGCTAGACATCAAAGGTAAGCAGCAGAGAAAGCATACCTGTAAAAAAGCAGAGTTAAAGTGAGAAGGAGGAAAAAGAATTCAGGATTTCACAGAGGACTTTGCCTCAGTTCCCAGAGAACTTTCCCAGCTAGGCAGGAAACAGGTAAAAATAGCACGTAGGTACAGTCACAAACTAGAACTTTTGCTGGAACTAGATAATGCAATATATACTCCTTGAAATATAGGATCCACTGAAATATAAGCAGCAGCAGGCCTGGTGCTGAACACAGGAAAAAATTATTCCTTTTAGGACAAAGCAAAAAGAAAGGAGGATGTCTTAGCCCCAAGTCTGGGCTAAAGGAGCTACATCCAGCAGCCCAGAAACCGTAAGAGACAGGGCCTGGAGTTAACAGAATCACAGAATGATATGGGGTTGGAAGGGACCTCTGGAGATCATCTACTCCAACCCTCCTGCCAGAGCAGGTTGCACAGGAACGTGTCCAGGTGGGTTTTGAATGTCTCCAGAGAAGGAGACTCCACCACCTCTCTGGGCAGCCTCTTCCAGGGCTCTGCCACACTCAAAGTGAAGAAGTTCCTCCTCATGTTTAGGAACCTGCCCAGGACCAAGCAAAGTGCACGGCTCCAGCAATCAGATTTCAAAACAGCACTGGTGAGCACCCAGCAAGGGGAGCTTTATCAAAGCTGACATCTTCATTTCTCATCAGATTTATGATAGACAGTCAGACACTGTCAGAAGAAGGAACACAGCTCAGATTAGACAGGGTTAGACAGGGCTCCAGTCAGTCAAGTTCATGATGTGCTGGTATAATAGTGGGTTTTCTTCTGCAGCATGCTTCATACTACAAAGAAGTAAAAAGGAAATGCAAAAGAGACACACGAACAAAGCAATCAGGAGGACCAGCACATGTTTTCTTCTCTCTATTCAACAAAGACTTAATGTTAAGTCAGAGTTTTCTTCAGATGGACTGTGCCTGAATGTAACCAGAACTTCACAACACGCCCCCTGCTTGTTTTCCACAAGTACAGACGAAAGACATTTAGAAAGCCTTCAGTTTAAATATGCTTTACAGAATCAAGAAACAGCACATTTAGATTTTAAGAGAGCTTATAAAATAAAGTCTTCGGAATAAGCAACCTCGGGGTCGCTTTTCCTACCACCACCCTCTTCACTACAGAACCCAGAGCTGATGCTTCCTACAGTCAACAGCGACACCTACTGTTGGCGCTATCAACTGCATCCAATTTTTATAACTGGTAAAAAAAAAAATCCACATTTTTCCAAAGACACTTCAAAGCATATTAATCATTTCCTTTTCAAGGGTCTCCTTTGTAGCACATCTATTGCTGTTACTGCAGAACCGAAGTTATCAACCTGTCTTGTAATTTTTAAATACAAATCCCTCAAAACCAACCTACACACAGTGTTTAAAACCTTTTTATTTCCCCAGAGCTAACATTCTTGAACCATTATAATTAAAGCTGATCTGAAAAAGGTCCTCTTACTTACCTTCATACTAGCATTTCGTGGTTTTCACCACCACAGACACCTAAGTAACCACCCAGAAGTGCGGTTTCCATACCTTTCTTATACCAAAGGCATTGGATTAACTAAATGATGACTATGTGATGCCTTTTTTGGGGATTACAGGAGAGTATTAGGCAAAAAGTAAATTTAATTCAGTGGTTCAATATTAAAAAAAAACCCAAAACTACACACACACTTAGGTGTGTAGCTGTTTTGTTTTAACTACAGCATCATTCTACCAAGTTAAATTTTGGCAGGTTGCTTATTTTCCGTTGTTCAAATTTATTTAAGTAATTCTTAATTTTGTTGAGGAGAACACAGCAGCTTTCCAACAGAGAAGCTCCACAATTTCAACATTCACAAGGCAAGCCCACGGGCCAGCTCTAGTTCAGAGCCCTCAAACATCAACGTGGCAGAAGCCTAGAGACCACCAAGGAACGTACATCAAGGCTCATCTCCTTGCCACCAGTGGTTAATCAGCACTACCTAGATATTTCCTCAGCACATTCCAGTCCAAAAGGGTGTTTTTTTAATTTGGAAAGGCTCCTTCCACAGACACCAATGAAGTAACAATAGCTACAAAGAATATTCTAAAAAAAAAAACAACACCTTACCTAAGCAAAGAGAAGACATCGTAAGAGTTACGAACACAGTTCTGATCCACCTGGAGAAGACTGTTCTTCAGGGTACCTGAGTGATCCTTAAAGCAAAGAAATAATGTTAATTTAAGAACAAAAATTATTCCATCTTTACTAAAAACATGCCCTTTGGTACGATAACAAGTGATCTTGCGTTCAATGTATTGTACATTTGTCTTCATACAGTTTTATGTACAGTAGGTAGAAGCAATTTAAGGCAGCGATAACACCAAGATCAAGTCTGCCCAACAACAGCAATTACCTATAAACTGATTGGTCATTAACATCTTTATCTCTGTTCTAGACGTGGAGCGTGTTTCCTTGAATTTTATGATCTATTACTGCACAAACTTTACACACAGAAATACTGAAGGGTGCAATTTACAGTACTGCCAGGCTTCAGCTTCAGATGGAATCACAGAATGCTTAGAGTTGGAAGGGACCTTAAATATCAATAAATTCCAAGCCCCCCACCATGGGCAGGGAGGTCTCCCACCAGACCAGGTTCTCCAAGCCCCCTCCAACCTGGCCTTGAACCCCTCCAGGGATGGGGCAGCCACAGCTTCTCTGGGCAACCTGGGCCAGGCTCTCACCACCCTCACAGGAAAGAATTTCTTCCCCAGATCTCATCCAAATCTCCCCTCTTCCAGCTTAAAACCATTACCCCATGTCCTATTGCTCCCCTCCCTGATCAAGAGTCCCTCCCCAGCTTTCCTCGAGCTCCCCCCTTGAGGGACTGGAAGGGGATCTGAGGTCTCCCTGGAGCCTTCTCTTCTCTGGGCTGAACCCCCCCAACTCTCTCAGCCTGTCCTCCCAGCAGAGGGGCTCCAGCCCTCCCAGCATCTCCGTGGCCTCCTCTGACCCCGCTCCAACAGGTCCATGTCCTTCCTGTGCTGAAGATTCCAGAGCTGGACACAGCAGATCCAAAAGCCCATTCAGTAACATGCCAGATATACAAGATCATGAGATAAAGCTCTGTTCTTTACCCATGCATTAACATGCTTAAAAAAAAAAAGATGAAAGCAATCTTACTTTTGAGTGATGTGAACAAGTTTCTGGAAGTTACAAAAAGAAACCCCACCACCTTACGTCATTCTTAAGAGACCTAAGTGTACATTCTGCACAAGAATCATCAAAACCAACAATTCTTCACGCTGCAAAGGTCAGATAACGAGCTTTTTCCTATCAGGCAGTCACACAAATTCCTAGAAATGCCACAAACTCAGAACCGTTTCTTCACATGATAAAGCGAATTTTAAGTAGGTCAAACCACCTGGCAGCATTGTCAGAAACTTTACAGAATGTAGGAAAAAAGGCATTTATTTTAGGGTATGAAGTAGCCCCAGCTGGTTCACGTGATGAGATAATTTTCCAACCATGATACAGATTTAACCTGAGCACCAACCTCTACCTACATATTGGAGCAGTGGGTCCAGTTCTGTGCTCCCCAGTTCCAGAAGGACAAGGAGCTACTGGAGAAGAGTCCAGCGAAGGCTACAAAGATGATGAGGGACTGGAGAATCTCTGCTGAGGAAAGGTTGAGAGACCTGGGGCTGTTCAGCTGAAGAACAGACTGAGAGGGGATCTCACTGATGCTGATGAATATATAAAGGGTGGGTGACAAGAGGATGGGGCCAGACTCTTCTCAGTGATGCCCTGTGACAGGCCAAGAGGCAAAAGGCACAAACTGGAACATGGGAAATTCCTTCTCAACTTGAGGAAACACTTCTTTGCGGGTGGCAGAGCCCTGGAAGAGGCTGCCCAGAGAGGTGGTGGAGTCTCCTTCTCCGGGGATATTCAAAAGCCGCCTGGACACGTTCCTGTCCAACCTGCTCTGGGTGACCCTACTTTGGCAGGGGGGTGGACGAGATGATCTTCAGAGGTCCCTTCCAACCCCTGTGATTCTATGACCTTTTCCTGCCTCAGCAGGCTGTTTCTATATAAAGATGCTGAAATGCAGAGTGACACAGCAACGTCTACTGACACAACTGTTAGCTACAGGCCATGCAGCAGACATTCCTCTCCACCAAAAATAAGGTTCCACCTAAATAATCATGAGATCTATACACTATGGTGCCTCTATTGCAATACAATTCATATCAGCAGCTGTCTCAGCTCCTCATTTCCATTCTCAAGATGCTGAATCCTATCGGCTGAAATCCACACATCTGTCCCCCGAAAAAATACCAGAATAAAGACATCTTGATGCCTGAATGAACCAGAATGGTGAAAAACTGAAAAAAATTGCACAACTACCAGTTTGACACCATGAAGTCGATCTCGTTTCAAGAAACACTTCCTTCAGAAAGCAAAGTATAGAATTTTTCAGAGAATAAGTGGAGTGGCCCAGAATAACTAGTTTCAGGAGGGAAAGAATTTGGAGCAGCAACATATTTCAGCCATTTCTTTTCCCCCTGCACTACATAGTGTTGAAAGGAAAAACCCCGAAGAGTCAGACACCAAGTGGTTGATACAAACTCTTCAATCCTAAGGAAATTTGCAGAACATGCAACGAAAGGGTTTCAGACCTAGTTATTAAAGAAGTTTGCCCTTTGAAAGGGGAGTGTGTCCATTTCTCTGCCACAGCATTTATAAGATACAGGCACATGTATCTGCAAATACACAAAAAGGCTTTGTTTGCACAGAGAGGTCCGAATCTAGCAGCTAAAAATAAAAAATAAATAACTAAAAATGCCTATGTGGGGAGGACTTTACCTTCAGTGATGAAGGGCACATACAGCAGAGAAAGAGATGCAGCTTTCCAAAGAAAAGGGTATTTCCTGCTTGACAGTTGCAAAAGCAGCTATAATCCAATATCCTTGGAGAATATAATTTATTCTTCTGTTTCCCTACACCCTTGACCACAGCCAAATGTTGAGTTATGTAGAACTGTACAGGCTAGTTCTGGTTTTATTTCTTTAAGAAGACAACAGAAAAGCTTGTCGTTAACTAAAAGCTACACTTGCTTCCCCTAAATACACCTTCTGAAAAGAACAAGGGCAAGAGCAAGGGCAAGCCTTACTGGTTAGTAGCAACAAGCGTAAAATGGTCAAAAGAAAATCTGAAAGCCAAGGCAGCACTGAGGAAACCAGAGGAGAAACCTGTTTTTTAGGAAAGCCAGTAAAGCACCCAGAACTGATTTGGTTGAACGTAGGTCAAAAGTGGTTTTATGCACAAGGACACAGACTCAGACACGACCAAGCAGATTCAGAAAATACCTAAAGGAGTGGAAATCCTTTAAGTCCATGCTGACAGCTTAAAAAAAAAAAATAAATCTCTAAAGCTGACATTTATCTTATTCAAACATTGGCCCAATTCAAACAAATTGAAGTAGAGCTTCAGTGTATGACTATGACAATGACTGAAGGCTGAGGGGGGATCTGATCAATGCTTATAAATACTTAAAGGGTGGGTGTCAAGAAGATGGGGCCGGTCTTCTTTCAGTGGTGCCCAGGGATAGGACAAAAGAAATGGGCACAAACGTGAACTTAAGAAGTTCCACCTAAACATGACGAGGACCTTCTTCACTTTGAGGGTGGCAGAGCCTTGGGAGAGGCTGCCCAGAGAGGTGGTGGAGTCTCCTTCTCTGGAGACATTCAAAACCCACCGGGATGCATTCCTGCGTAACCTGCTCTAGGAAGACCTGCTTTGGCAGGGCATTGGACTAGATGATCTCCAGAGGTCCCTTCCAACCCCAGATCATCCTGTGACTCTGTGAAAAGATGAAACTAAGAGAGGAACAAGTGCTTCAGTGGTCTCACACCAGAAAGGAACCGGGAAAATAAACTGGACGTGGTTGTGATGAAAGAAGCAGAATCCCTCTGAAATCTTCAAGCAAACTTGCTGCATAATTTACTACAAAATAATTTAAAAAGTTTGAACAAAAGCTAGTGATAGTCTTTGTCAGTGTTGGGTTGATGGTTGGACTCAATGACCTGAAAGGTCCCTTCCAACCTACACGATTCTACGATTCTATGAAAAGCAGAAGTTGGAGGTAGAATTACATGAAAGTCAAATGTAGTTAAAAACAAAACAGCTTTGTTGGCAGCACACACTTCCATTTACATGGAGAAGAAAAGCTGTAAATGCTAGAGGAGGAGTTACATGAGCACTGTCAGACACCTACAGTAAAGCAGTAACACCCTTCAAGGCACAGAAGGTGCACACAAAGGCTTTTGAAACCTTATTTCCCAACTTTTTTTTTCTTGCCATGAGCTAAGTATCAATTGCAGCAAGAAAACTGCAACCAGAATAAGAATATTACCCAAAGAAAATATTCATTTTTTCATTGCATATCAGTAACAGCCCAGGTGCTGCTGGAGAGAAGACAAGGAAGAAAGGTAAAATGTCATTTTTGTTTTCCAGTATTGCTGCTACAGTTTTCCACTTTGCTCCTTTAGATGACAGGAGCTTCCTAGAAAGGAAGTGTTTTCAGCACAAATTTGCATTTTGAAGGTTACCCTACATACAAGTGGGCTTGAAGGTTCTAAAACAGCAGCTAAACTGCATTACCTGATGAGGCTATAAGCTGCCAGTGCTTCGATTTTAACATTCTCAAATAGGAATATTCAAATAAATTTACTCTTACTGGTTTTGTTTGCCAAGGAGATAGCCATTTAATCAATAAACCTACAGTTTTCACCAATAAAAATCATAGTTGTTACACTGCCTAATGTCCCTGTCCTACTTGCAGTTTATTCTGCTACTCTCTTATGACAGGTAAGTTCACACGACAGAAGATGGGAGCTTGCATTTATGCCCAGAGTGATCAAGTAATGCTCAGAAGTACATCTGCAGTGTGTTTTTAAACTCCAAATTCAGGAAACATTGCCAGAATTGTTTGGTCAGCTTCTAAAAATTTTCTTATTTTGGCTCGTAAGTGGTCTTAATTAACGACAAAGACATTTAATACACTAATAAAATGCACTTTATTCTAAGACTGCATAAATCTACTCTGGCAATTTAATTCACAGGCAAAAGAATTAAAGTAACATGGGTTTTTTTTAAGCAATGAGGGGAAAAAAATAAAATAATGAGTACCATACCTAAACTTCGGTCATACTGAGATGGGCAACAATAAAGGACACTTCTAAAATAGACTGAAGTGTCTTCGTGCACAAGGTTTTCATTAGACTTGCAAAATGGTATTTGTACACATCTGCTTTCATAATCAGGTTTTATATGTGGGAGCATAAAGAAACTAAAACTGTTATTTCATCCATGTATTATCTCAAAAATTGAGATTTACAACTAAGATGTCTTCAAGTATTATGAAGACCTGTCACCGCCACAGAGAAAAAAGCACCTCAAGAGATTAGAAAAATACCCATACAAGCAAGCAGGAAAGGTATTGTATTGCACTTTCCTGACACCAAAAATCCCTTCCTACAGAAGATTTTGGGTGGCACTTCATAAATAATATTTAGTATAACCAAAGTGGGGCTGTATAATATTCAGAATATCCAGAATTGACAAGAAAATTATAAAGCAAGACCAACAAAGAGCAGAAATATCCTTTAAGTGCCCAGAGGTGCTGAAGGTTACAGGAAAAGTTGGTTTGTGCCAACTAGTTTGGCTTGAATGGCAGATAAGTCACTTAAATACAGGAGGTATGTACTATATAAGAAGAGATTTAGGTGAAGGAACTGACAAAAAAAAAGCAACTGGAAGCCACAAGCAGGGTGACAAAATAAATCTCTAGCTCTTGCAGCCAGAAAGAGCTGAATAAATTATACGAAAGGACAAAGAAGGAGATTATTTGTGCTCTACATCGGCTACAACTGTATCTGCAACTTAGCTACAGAACTTGTACAAGAACCAAAACTGAGATGTACTTTTAAACCTTATGAGCTCGGAAGCAAGACCTAACAGCAAAGGATCAGGGAAAAGGACAGCGAACTGGCACTGAATTCAGGCCCAGATTATTAATGCTGAAATCCTGAAAAACTAGAATTGCATCCTGCTTCAGGAAAACTGATCTAACAGCACCAGGAAGAAGAGTCCGAGCTGTGTCCCAAACCATCTACAATTTGAAGGAAAATCATCAAAATACAATAGGAGGTGTTGGTGGATGAGAAGCTCAACATGAGCNACAATTGTGACAGAGAGCAAATAAATAGCTTCCCATTTAGAAGCTACAAACGCTGGTTTAAGAGTGAGAACCAAAACTTAGTGTGCTTTCATATTTGCACAAGAGTCTTAACACCCACACCATTTTTAAAATATTCTATGTTTAAATGAAGTGTCTGTTCTTAAAGAATAAAGTCAAGGCTTGTTTTCAGTAACCAGGCATTTCTTGAGGACTTAAAATGTTACGCCTTAAGTCTTCCCAGAACAGCTCAGATGTCCATGCAACAGAGGTGAGATAACAGTTCTTTATCTGTCATGTCAAAAAAGTATTCCTTCTCAAAACTAAGCATTTTCCCCGCTCTGAGCATCCAAGTGTGAAAATTAAAGTTTAGAAGTTGAATTTCAGCTTGTGGCCTGTGCTAACAAGCCCGAACAAACAGGAGTTACCCTTACCTTCTGTTCAAATGAAGCTCCGTAATAACCATCATTGAGACCAAAAATAATCTCGTTTGGGTTTCTTGCGTGTATCTGTAAGAAGAGAAGAAAACAAATTGTTTTATGGTCACCTTACTGTGACTTCACACTGCAAACGAGCTCTCTCTGATAGTCAAATCCAGTTTGTCAGCCCCTGTAATTCTAGGCACACGTGAAACCTAAGAAAAAATTGAATTTAACCATAGAAAATGCATTTGCTTCACAGCTTTAATAACAGTCAACTGAGCATGTTCAGCATTTCTACCTTGAAATTAGAAACACTGTCCAGAGCATCTTTCCTATTGTTGCATTTCCAGCTGACAAAAATAATTGAGAGACCAGGAAACTAATCAAGGAGATAAGTCTGAAGAGTAATTAGCTTTCACATGATTATTAACTAAAATGATACTCAAAATTAAGCTTTTGTGGTCATATTAGACACAAAATCAGTGTTCAGTATTGTAGCTAATATCCTGCTATTAATGTAAAGAACATTATTTCAAATAAAATCATGCCCTAGAGAATATCCTTTAGGGAGCCATTTCTTCTGTCCACTAAAAAAATGGGGAAAAAAAAAGCTACACTGTGAAGGGAACTGGGTCTGGCAGCAACAGAGTTAATTTTTTTCATAGCAGTCCATATGGAGTGGTGTTTTAGATCTGTGACTAAAACAGTGTTGGTATCACATCAGTGTTTTAGCTATTGCTGAGCAGCACTTGCACAGCATCAAGGTCCCCTCTGCTTCTCACTCTGCCCCCGCAGCGAGCGGGGCTGGGGGTGGGCAGAAGCTTGAGAGGGGACAGAGCTGTGACAGCTGATGCCAAGTAACTGAAGGGATATTCCATCCCATATCACATCGTGCTGAGCAGTGAAAAATAGGGGTAGCTGTTGCTTGGGGACTAGCTAGGCATCAGTCTGCAGGTGGGAGGTGGTGATTGACTACCTCTGCATCACTTGTGTGTTGTTCTTCCCTCTCTCTCCCTTTTTCAATTTTTTTTTCTTCAAGTTATTAAACTGTTTTTATATCAAACCACAATTTTTTCCTCATTTTTGCTCCTCTGACTGTCTCCCAGCCCACCATTACAGGGGGTGCTGGCCAGGATCAAAGCACCATGTAAAGCCAGAGCAGTCATTCCCTATAAAGCTTTCTTCCCAGGCTTTGAAACATCCCAATTTAAAATATATCATGTAGTTTTAAAGTGAGAGATAAACTATGATCTATTTTAAATAGAACCTATCAGTTAATCAATCAAAGTGCCCATTGGAACTAGGACAATCTATTTGATTCAAAAGGCACCATATTTTTGGTGGGTTTATTATTTATGTGATATGGGTTTATTTTTGAGCCACTTTCACTATAAGCTCCGCGATACAGAAAACACCTCAATCTTCACCTCTTTCAAAAGGCCAGAGACCAGAATTAAAACAGACCTTATACAGTAAGCTCCTTGGACTGAAGATCTTTGATGGGATGCCATGACTATGAGAATGGATTAAATCTGTAATATACACAAACATTATGATCTATGTTCATTTAACTACATGTACAATCATAATGTTATTTCCTTGAATCGAGACATTGCAATTTAAAGCACTGAGTGTATCATTTAAGAGCCTCAGTAACCAATGGTAACTTAAAACATTCATCCAGTCAAGATTTAAAGCTCTGAAGTAAGCTTACATGAACCTCCGCAACTGAACTTTAAAATACACCCTTCAAATGCAATTAATTTCCTTTCTCAGCATTCTATGTACTTGTTCATCCAGATGTTTTGTTTCCTTATGGAAAAAGTTGAGGGAAAAATGTTTTCACATTACCTGCTGGCCCAAGTACTTTAACCCATCTAGATTGACCTTCCATTCGATCAAAAGCTGAAAGTGCTCCTTCTTCCCACCCCAGATCCTCACGACGAAACATGAGACAGAGGTATCAAGACGATCGGGCATTATTCCAAAGTCCAGACTCCTCCATGTGGGATTCTGTAGGTATTCAAAGAGGGATAAAAAAAACTCAAACAAGCTGAAAGTAGTGCTAAAATTGACAATTTAGAAAGCAGCAAAGTTCATGTCAAAGATTTAAAAAAAAAACCTTAATAATCATGAACACCAGCCATTTCAAAGTTTACAAAGAGTTAAAGCCAACAGGCTCTGCTGCTTCCTTATTCTGTTTTCTAGAAAGAATTCCTGGGTGAAACACCACATGCTGTAAAGTACTTCAGAAACTCAGAGTGGGCTCTGCTTACTTCCATTACAAGATGTTGAAGAATTTACTTCAGAATCAACTAATTCAGCTTAGCCAAATCAGGAACTTTAAAAGTGGAAGTAACATTCCTTTCCGAGTTATAATTCGGCTTCTGAAAACAAGGGCACAGCTTACATTGCAAAAGTTAAAATTTAAAAAGCTGATCTATTCCCCAATAATTAAGTTTGCATAATTTATTGACAGGTTTGTTCACATTCTTCTCCTCCTTGACTGATGCTGATGGCAACCCTCAAATATTGTCACGAAGAGTTGTTCTTCACTCCAAAAGATCAGATATCCATCTCAAGCTTTACAGAAGCAGTACAAGTTAAACTAAACTGCAAATGCCTATTCCACTAGAACTCAGATTTGCAAATGTGAGACATTCCAAGAACTTGGACTCACCTTTGATAACATTTCAATTAAAGATCTATGGGAACTGGTGTAATTGGACCAAACTGCAACCAAACCAAGTCAATCCAACGCCTACTAGTGCTGAGAGCCAGATACCAACTTTAGGACTTCCACAGGCCATAAGTCAGTGGGTGTCCAAATGCAGAAATGGGAAAGTGATTTTCATATGTACCTATTTTCCTCCTCGCCCACAAACAGCAATGGTAGCTCCTCCAAAACAAAAGCAGAAGGTAGGAACCACCGATCATCCCAGTAGGCACTGGTCCAGGTTGCCCAGAGAAGCTGTGGCTGTCCCATCCCTGGAGGGCTTCAAGGCCAGGTTGGAGGAGGCTTTGAGCAACCTGGTCTGATGAGAGGTGTCCCTGCCCAGGGCAGGGGGCTGGGACTGGATGGTCTTTAAGGTCCCTTCCAACTCAAACCATTCTATGACTCTATCTCATGAAAAAGCAAGCCTTTCCTTCTAGTGCTTAAGCAGCCTGGAACAGGCCAATCATCTCTGAACTATAAGTCAATTAGTATAAGGCAATTTAGAATAAGATGCCTCTAAAAAGAAGGGAGGTGCAGAGTTACTCAGTATTACAGAAGGAATGCATTAATCAAGTTTTCCTAGGGAGAAGGGATATTTGGTGACTATTCAGGCACAAGGATACCAGGTCATTAAAACACCCACAGATTATGTACGGAATTCACTCAAGACATCCTTTATTTAGATTTTTATCATTCCATCTCATATTTCCTTTACTTAGATTCCCTTTTTGTTATTCATTTTCCCGATTTAGAATAGGCAGAATTCAACATTCTGAAGTCTCAAGAAACTTGTCTCTTGGACAAGTTAACAGCCTTGTGGATGTAGAGAGCTCTTCCTCCATTAAGGAGGTTTTCAAAGCATTTACAACCCAGCATGCTATAAATATTACCTTTTATGTTACCTCTTCTACGTTGTTAACTTAACATTAAAAAGTCTGTTCAGCAGGTTTTCAAACTCCCTTACCCAACACTTGCAACATCCTGCTCCCACAAAGAGACCTACCCTTCTCAGGTGTAATAAACTGTTCAGTTCTGGTCCCTTTGCTGACCTGAGCTGGAAAAATTAGAAACTGAGACATTTTCAAACTTCAGTTTCTTAAAGCTATTCACTCTTCAAAGAATATACATGTTTATATATGAAGGTAGATGTTCCTTAGTGTTCACCCATACAACAAAAAGATTTTCAAAGGAAATCAGCAGTATATTTTGCAACACTTTTTGACTCTCCCTTTATTTGGGGTGTTACAAGCAGGGCCTCTGCTTCTACTCCAAGGTGGTTAAACCACACAGCATGAGCTTCTAATGAATCTGTACACCCAGCAAAGTAATATCCAAGTGCTCCTTGAATAAACAATTAGCAGACATTTAAATAAAACCAGCTATTTCTGTTGCTAACACCAGCAAGAAGAGAAAAAAAATAAAAAGATGAACTGTAAACAAACCTAACTTATGATACATACAATTCTCAGACACCAAAATAAGTTAAACCAGTAAAAATCCAGCTCACCTTGCCCATTTGGTGTTCTCAATATTTAAAATAGATATATATTGTAAAGCTTGACCTGAGCACTGAAGAGTTTTCACATGAAAATCCCCTACCCTTGGGTCGTTTTGTCCTATCTGGAGGAGTACAGACAGAGCATTACTCCACAGCTTTTAAAAATAAAATGCATTTCTAGTATTCAGTAACTCCCTATTCTAACCTTGTGAAAAGAACCTAAAAAGGAGAAAAATGTGCAGAACCGAGGAGTGGAAATACACATTTAACAGTTATGGTATTCAGCAACGGAATCAATATACTGCAATATATACATAATTTTTAAAAGAAAGGTTTTCCATATTAAAATAACTTACCAGAGAATTCTTGATCACCTCACTCTTATAAAATTCTAAAGAAAAATGAGTAAAAAGAACACCTTTAGATTAGCTTAAACACTGATAAAATTTTAGCATTTGAAATAGAAAAAGCTATAATAAGTAACACTCATGAAAGACAAATGCTAGTGGGCCTAGTTTATCAGTAACACATTCACGAGAAAGACTTTAAAATGCAGTCATGTTTTTGACCAAAAGTACTCATTCACACCTAATTATTACAAGTCATTATTTAAATTTAGCATTTCATCTTTATACCCAAGATAATCCTCAAGATTTACCGAGTTTTTGGTTTCTGGGGAAAGAACATACTCCGGTACTTTACAATATTTGGATGACATTTGTCAAGTGACAGGTTTGTCCTATGACATCTTCCTGGAGGAGCACAGCGGGGATGGACTAATTGCTCCGCTTTCCTGAAGAGCAAGGGTGACCTGTTCCAGATGCTTAGAAAGTGAACAGCCAAATTACCCCGCCGAGGTGCCAAGAACCCTGTATTTAAATGGAAATAAGCAACTGCTGACACGGGGACCTTGGCTTTCCCAGCCAAAATAAGAGCTTAAAGTCTTTAGGTAGACAGCTCTGAAGGTTGGAATGCAGATTTTACACAATAGCCCTCAGTCCACTGGAGTCCAAGGACAAAGCTTTGATGGAGCACTGTGTCCAGTTTTGGGCTCCCCAGTTCCAGAAGGACAGGCAACTGCTGGAGAAGGTACAGCAGAGGGCTACAAAGATAATTAGGGGCCTGGAGCATCTCTCTGATGAGGAAAGGCTGAGGGATTTAGTCTTTTTAGTCAGGAGAGGAGAGGGCTGAGGGAGGGGCCTCATCAATGCTTATGAAACATCTAAAGGGCAAGTGGCAAGAGGATGGGGCCAGTCTTTTCTCAGTGGTGCCCAGGGACAGGACAAGAGGTAACAGGCACAAACTTGAGCATAAGAAGTTCCATCTCAACATGAGGAGGAACTTCTTTCGTATGAGGGTGCCAGAGCTCTGGAAGAGGCTGCCCAGAGAGGTGGTGGAGACTCCGTCTCTGGAGACACTCAAAACCTGCCCGGACACATTCCTGTGCAACATCCTCTGGGTGGACCTGCTTTGGCAGGGGGCCTGGACTAGATGATCTCCAGAGGTCCCTTCCAACCCCATATCATTCTGTGATTCTTTGTGTGCAGAAAAGGCCTGTACATCAAACACTGCAGAAACAGTGATCCATTACAGGTTCAACCAACCACCAAAATAGAGCCCAGGGAGCAAGCTCAACTTAGGTATTCTTATCTTTCTAAAACAGCAACCTTGAAAAAAAGCAAGGTTCAACTACAGTAGCTGAAAATAAAAATTAGGAGAAAGAAAAAAATTCACCTGCAAAGCTCCAACTGTTGGTCATATCACAAGAAGCATTAAAATACATTATTTAGTAACATCTCCCCACCATGAAGAACTATACATTGTAGTGGAAAGCAAAACATTACAGAAAAATGAGACCTAACACTCAAACACAGTTACCAAAAGAAACACAGATGCCTGGATGCTTCTTGTCATTGGCTGAGAATTCTATTTTTGAATTATTTTTTTAATAATAAGTGCTGGTTTATGTTCCATAAAATAACTGGTACGCACGAAGTGGAACACTCTCCCCCACACAAAGCAACCAAGGCCTCAAAAGTTTTTCTGTGCTCTTGGAAGTTCCGAAGTTAAGTTATCAGTGGGGTGGACAAAAAGAGACTGATTTAAGGGATTCTACTAGATCTGTCATCTGTTTTGCTTCTGTGCCTGCTAACACTGAAAGGTTTTATGAAGTTCAGAAAAACAAAGTGCTCTTTTCCACTGATAGGATACAGGATGCAAATAATGGCAGCAGACTGTCAAGGCAAAAAAAAAAAAAAAAAAAAAAAGGAGAGAATGCAGACCATAAGAATTCAATGATTAACTAGTAAAAAAGTTGATAGGGAGCCTGGTTTACCTTTGTATATCTTGGTGTTATCACACAAGTGAAGAGTGAAGTAGGTATCCAAGAGGCGATAACCATTCTTATTGATAATGTTACGTGCAGCGATGTTCCGAAGATGGCGAAGCCGGCGCTAAAAAGAAGAGAAAAAAAACCAACTAAGTAGTTAAAGAACTTTCTTAGATTGAAATTGAACCTTTTCTCTTTTTTTTTTTTTTTGGATTAAAGTATTTTAATGATTTCCAAAGCCCCATTGTCAAAAAATTCCCACCAAACACTCAATTTTCTTTGGCAGAAAGCTCGTGTGAGCTATAAGCATTCAGCAAAGCTGACTGGACAAGCAACACCAGCACCTACGAGCTCTGATTAAGCAACACTGATCTACAAGACAGGCTATTCTTACTCATGTCCTATACATAATTTTTATTCCACATGTCTAAATCACCCCAAGCATTCGAGCAGTTTCAAGCAAGTATGTGACACAATTAGCATCAAACGGCAGCGGCATCACCCAGGTGTTCCGCATCATCACGCTGGAAACTCTTCCCAGCCAAAGCTATTTTGAACAGAAGAGCTCCAAGATAAACCACCACCTAATCCAGAGCCAGAAGGAACTGGCTGAACAAAGCTTCCTGAATTCACAGTAAACCTGGAAACTGCTCTAACACCCTTAAATAAAATACATCAGACAGAACATATCTAGATTTTCAGGGAAAATTAAGACAAATTTGTGATGTCTGTCAGCTACCTTGTGCTTGGATAAGCGAGTCCTTGTCTTTTGGATTGAATAAACTAAGATTTTAGTGACATATTCCAGTGTAAGTGATTTCATCCAACTCCAACACTACGTTAGTTTGCTACAATACTGTATCTCAAAAGAAAATCATCAGATTGAACCAATTCCACACACACACCTCCCACCCGCCAAGTGCCAAATAGCTGTAATAGTTGTGGCTAAAATCCTCAGCTTCTAAGCATACTACGCCCTTTGTCTTTGACAAATATTTAACATTACTAGCTTCTTGTTAAATTTAACTAGTTAACCAAGCCATTCTGTAGGACCGTCCAGTCACTCTTAAATCAATGCTTAGCTGTGGTTCTTAAATTTTAACTTTGAAAACCATTAACTTAACACTCAAACTGCCACTTCAAATACATAAAGTTCTCACCGAATCCTTTAATACCACGTTCTCCCAATCAATCTCTCAACCCACCACTGTCTTGCTCAACTACCACAGGGGTGTTGATAAACAGCTCTCTATCTTCTTTGGATCACCACAAACCACCACAAGCCTCAAACTAGTTTAGCATGTCCTATTACTGCAGATTTCATTTTACAGTATACTTCTGTTTCCCCAAAAGCTTGTTGATTTTTAACTCTGGAACCACCTTAAAGAAACACACTCACATTGACCAAAAGCGGAATTTAAAATGCTTTTGAAACCAAAAGACAACTTTTTTGTTTGCAGCTTGTCCTAAAACACTTTTAACAAGAGTTGAAAGGCCATCATCTGTTTTGGAATCACAACAGGACTCTTTATATCACTTAATATCACTCAAATGATATATTAGTTTTCCTTCCTGGAACTATATCAGAAGAATATTAAATTTCTGTTCATGTGACAGACTCAAAACCTCCAGTAGATTCATTTCAGCAAAGTCTATTTATGTGTTAGAATAAAAACAGAGTCTCAGAGTCTGAAATGGGATGTCCAGATACCTCTAGCATATACATGCAATATAAAATAATAAATAAATAATGACAAAAACCAAACACCACTTCTCAGCTGCTTCATTGCAGAACTACATGGTCTTATTTTGTTAGAAATTGGTATGAATAATATCAACAAAAAGATTAAGCCTCACTTAAAAGAATAAATACATGGACCTTGTACATTATTTCAAATCTAGCCTTATA
Source organism: Tringa tobata (assembly GCA_033628505.1). Taxonomy (NCBI): domain Eukaryota; kingdom Metazoa; phylum Chordata; class Aves; order Charadriiformes; family Scolopacidae; genus Tringa; species Tringa tobata. The sequence continues at coordinate 419,594 of JAHREE010000330.1, read as the reverse complement.
GTTATCTAATCCCATTTTTATAAGCAACTTGAACACCTCTTAAGAAATGGCTTTGAACACATGTTGCACTCCCTATAAAAATGATTCAAGGGTTTTATGGGCCATCTCTCTCCTTTAATTAACTTCAGTAGTATACAAATCAATTATCTGCCACGCTCATTCCTCCCTTCATTTTTAATTTATTTATTTTCTTTAATCCCTTAAGCCTGAGAAGAATAGCCCACATGGCACCTAATAAATAGGGCAACTTTCTCCAGGTCTTTTTGGGATTGCAGACTAATGGTGTGACTGGTTTAAGCAGCAGGTTACAATGAAGTAGCCCCTCAAGCAAAGCCAAACAAGTGTCTCATCTTTCACTACACGCAATGAGATTTGGAAAAAGCTGTTGAGTGTCATACCTACACCTGAGTCCTTATCGCCGTGGTTTGTGACTTCTTTGCACCCTTCAAAGGCTGGAATTTATCCTACAGTCTAAATTTTGACTTCTCCCAAATCAGTTGGAAGAGGAACATTAATTGGGGCTGCAAGACCACACAACATAGTTCAGGACTGAACACACAACAGGTAATGAATGTCTATTTAAATCTCCAACTTACTCACAGAATCCCAGAATGATATGGGGTTGGAAGGGGTCTCTGGAAATCATCTAGTCCAACCCCCTGCCAAAGCAGGTCCACCCAGAGCAGGTTGCACAGGAAAGTGTAGGTTTGGCAGGTGGGTTTGGACTATCTCCAGAGAAGGAGACTCTACCACCTCTCTGGGCAGCCTCTGCCACCCTCAAAGTGAAGAAGTTCCTCCCCATGTTTAGATGGAACTTCCTATGTTCAAGTTTGTGCCCATTTCCTCTTGTCCTGTCCCTGGGCAACACTGAAAAAAGACTGGTCCCATCCTCTTGACACCCACCCTTTAAGTATTTATTGGTTGATGATCAGATCCCCCCTCAGCCTTCTCTTCTCCAGACTAAAAAGACCCAAGTCCTTCAGCCTCTCCTCGTAAGAGAGATGTTCTAGTCCCCTAATCGTCTTTGTGGCCCTCTCCTGTGCCCTTTCCAGCAGTTCTCTGTCCTTCTTGAACTGGGGGGCCTACCTAGAACTGGACACGGTACTCCAGATGTGCCCTGGAGTCATCACGCTCCTCCTCCCTCCTGTCCCATTCCTTATGCATTTACCCCAGCTGACAGGGAACAAGTTTCCAATTGCGGGGACAATTTTCTTGTTCACATTCTTTAGTATGGGCTCATGATGACAAAGGCACTTGGATCCTGAAAATAAACCTTCCAGTTTGCCCACTACATTGTCACTGATATTATATTGCATCATTCAGATGTCCTCAGAACTCTACAGAGGCAGCATTCAGAGCTAATTAACCTCCCCTGACCAAAGATAATTAGCTTTAGCCAGGAAACCATCAGCTATGAAGACATACCCCAAAGACAATTCAAATAGGCTCTGAAATTCTTCACCAAGGGCTTCCAGCTGTTCTGTGACAAAAAGTAAGTATTATTTTGAAGGAATTTTCAAATCTCTATTAAATGTTACCTCCTATGTGTTTCACATCATTTTTGCTCAAGATGTTACAATACACGGAACAAAAAAAATCCAGCACGTTATAGTTCAGTGATCACTGGTGTCACCCAAATCACCCTCCTTATCTGTACTAATAATACTAATAAATAAGCACTTGCACAGGCACCCAGTGAATCACACCGGGGAACTCAGCTGGATGAAAACTAACCTCCACTCTCCTTTGCTGGGTTAGTTTCATCAGCTTGGTTCCTCAACGTGGGTCACAAAGTGGCTCTACAAGCAGCTGCGCTGATGGAAAGGGAATGGTGCAGCAATAAGCAGCCAAAGGCAGACAGGACAACTGAAAGAGGGGAGATATAGACCAGATGTTAGGAATACATTCACCGTGAGGGTGGTGAGACACTGGCCCAGGCTGCCCAGAAAAGCTGTGGATGCCCCATTGCTGGAAGTGTTCAAGGCCAGGTTGGATGGGGCTTTGAGCAACCTGGTCCAGTAGGAGATGTCTGTGCCCATGGCAGGGGACTGGAACTGGATAATCTTTATGGTCCCTTCCAACCCAAATCATTCTATGATTCTACAAGCAAACCGGAAAGCGTTTCACCAGGAGGTATCAGTGCATTTCAAACTGCAAAAGCAACTCTTTATGGAGAAGTGACCCATTACACTTTACAGTGAATACAGGAGCTGCAAATAACCCTGACTTCTTTCATTTCCTTTTTCTTTTAGATGAAGTGGGAAAGAGTAATCGCTTCTCATTAAGACATAAGTTTTACCTATTTGCTCTTTTTATAAAAGTATCAAGAATTCTTCATCACAAGGAAGGATCCTCCGTAAAGGAGATACTCTGCAACCAGAACAGCCATTCCAAAAAGTCCAGTTTAAAAATAAAAATACAAATGCTAAAAAAAAAAAAAAAAAAATACAACCAACTTGATAAATGCTTTGGCAGCCTCATGAGTCACATAGCTCCGAACAAGCCAGCTGTGCTTGCAAACTGATAGTGCAGGATCTACTTTCATAAAAAAAGATAAGCAAAATATGCAGATGAGTATAGATAATTCTCACTGCTATCTCCTCAAACAGTTGACAGTCTATCAGCAACACAGCACTGAAGATCTCAGACACTACACCAGGCATCTTAATAAGCCTATTGCAATAAAAAAGTTATTTCTCAGCAGAGCAGTGATTAGTTAAGCTCTGACAAGCAGAATTTAAAACCTTAAAAAGGTTTTTAACTCCTCCAACAGCTGTGAATTTAGTGCACACAGCCTGAATTCAGGTGTATCTCTCAGCAGAGCAGTGGAGCAGGTTTAACAGCTTGTTCTAGGAGGTTTGTACACAAGTTATTTTGATTACAAAAACTGCCCTAATCCTTTGTACTTCCCAAGTCAATGGAGCAGTGAAATTACATGCTAGGCCTTGTTATCATTTGATTTAATTGCCAGTCTAAGTTGCAACTGAGTAAAAGCAACTCCTACATAAAAGCAATTAGTGCTTCCTTCGACCTTGACAATCAATGACTACAATCCACAAGAGACCCACTAATTTTCCCTTAGAAGAACCCCTGAGTATCATCTTATATTTTAAAAACCCTGCTGGAGGTAAAGATAACACAGGTTATAAGCACTCAGATATCCCCAAGATATAAAGCAAAGCTTTAGATGAGACCAGACGAGCAGAGTCCACCATCGGGTTTCACCCCGACACCTGCAGAGCCACAAAACTGTCCCCCCTAAATTCAACAGCCGTGTCTTGACAGAGCTGCTCCACAGCACAGCAAGACCACCCATGCTCAACGAGGACCAGCTTCTCCCAAAAGTCAAGAGTCTTTTAATCTTAAAGGAATAAAAGCACTCACTTTTCACCATTGCAAAGAACCATTATCAGTTGTTTAACATATCTAGTGTTCCCTTTCAGTGACTTTCCGGGAACCTCTCCAGATTTACCACAGGCCATAAACAAGTCAGGCTGCTAAAGAATAAAGTATTTTTGATCAACATCCCCGTTAGTACTTTGCTTTTACATCAGATGATCCCACGACTCTTCAGTCTACCAAACCTTCTGCGGTTTAAAGGACTGAAACTGCCTCCTCTCTTCATGCTTTAGTTCCCTCAACACTTAAGATACCAAAATCTTTCACTACCTCTGCCTAAAATACCACCTTCTGCATCTAGAAACTTGTTCCCATCCCAGACAATGTTTTCTTGTGCATTTAGGCAGTCTCACGGCAAGGGTCAGAGAATTTATCCAAGCTAAAATTGGCAAAACAAAGTAAGTTCATTTTAAGTCTAATTTCTTCCAACTGCATCCAGCTCTGAGGACTCAGCACAGGAGAGACGTGGACCTGTTGGAGCAGGGCCAGAGGAGGCCACGGAGATGCTGGGAGGGCTGGAGCCCCTCTGCTGGGAGGACAGGCTGAGAGAGTTGGGGGTGTTCAGCCTGGAGAAGAGAAGGCTCCGGGGAGACCTTGGAGCCCCTTCCAGTCCCTCAGGGGGCTCGAGGAAATCTGGGAAGGGACTCTTGATCAGGGAGGGGAGCAATAGGACGTGGGGTAATGGTTTTAAACTGAAAGAGGGAAGACTGAGATGAGATATGGGGAGGAAATTCTTTGCTGTGATGGTGGTGAGGCACTGGCCCAGGTTGCCCAGAGAAGCTGTGATTGCCCCTTCCCTGGAGGTGTTCAAGACCAGGCTGTATGGGGCTTTGAGGAACCTGGTGTAGTGGGAGGTGTCCCTGCCCACGGCATGGGTGTGGAATTCAATGATATTTAAGGGTCACTTCCAACCCAAACCATTCTATGTTTCTATAATTCAGCTCACTGTGCCCACCACAAAAGCAGGGCAGAGCAAGGAGGAGTAGAAGGCAGCAGAGGGGCTTTTTAAACACTGCAATTTCTTCATGGCATAAACTTATCCAGGAACCCCCTGCTTCCTTCTGGACCTGAGAAACTGAAGTGACAAGCTACTCACTCAGGGGTTTTTTTTTGGGTTAAATCTAACAAGCTGGTACCATTAAAAAAAAAAAAAAAAAATCAGTGCACAGGTGGGGAGTAGGGAGGAAGGGAAGAAACGGGAAAAAGTCAAAACAAGAGAGAAGGGCACCGCTGTTAAGAGAAGGTCTGGACTGTTCGTGGAACCACGAGGAGAACAGTGACTACCTACAACAGCCTGAAGTATTCATGGAATTTCATAATTATTTGTTCAAGGTCACATAATGGGGAGCAAAAACAAGCACAGAGTTCTGACTCCTCTTCCATCTTATCCGCTTTATTATTCTCTTACAAGAATCAGATGGCCCCAGGAAAAAAAAAAAAAAAAAGGTGATAATGTAAGTATACCCAAGCAGGATGAGAACATGGCCAAACACCATTTTTCTATCTTCACTACTGATCTACTACACTTACTAGCTCAGGCTTCAAGTATGAACAGTGAAGCTCAGGTCATTTCCATGGGAAACAGCTCAGCCTTATTCTTTATCACGCGGAGCCTATGGTTTTATTAGCAGCTGAGATGATCTAATGGCTCACTGCTGCAGAAAAAAGAGGGGGTCTGTGTCCTTTCTGTCCCACATCTGCCTCCTCCCGTCCTCTCTCCCAGTTGCATGGACTGCCCTCTTAAGCACTGGCTCTTTCAGCAGAACTATTCTTGAATTCTTCCTCCCAGCAGAAACACTTGGACTTTGCCACGTTAAATCAGTTTACAAAGGTGTCAAAGGAGCATCTAAACTTGATCAAGGCAGGCAGGTTTAGTTTCTTCCAGCAACAGTCATCCATTCTGTTGGAATAGTCTAATTGTTAAAGAATTTAGCAAGTTTGAATACATTTTCCAGAATGAAGTTTAAATTCAATTGGCCTCGAAGAAATTTTTATAGATCTGTAACTGGATTGGAAAAAGGCTTTTTTTTTTTGTCTTTCCCCCACCACAGCACCCCGATAATACCCCATATAACCCAGTTAAAATGCAAAACATCACACAGGTTCAAGAGAGTGTTTCTGATTCAACAAACAAATGAGCAGAGGGAGGGAAAACCACCCCAACAAACCACAAAACCTTACTTTTGCCTGAAGTGTAAATACAAGGGTAAAACCAGCACAAGAAGGCTGGGAAATCACCTTGTAGAAGCAAAGTCAACATTTACAGAAATTACTTGAAAAGCCCAAGGTTGCCAAACCCAAATCACCGTTCAGGGTGCTCACAGAGGCCCGATTACCTGAAAAGCAATCACTTTTTGTCCAGAAGACATAATACAGGACTTTCAACACTGGATACATTTCAGCACCAATTCTCCTTACTTCATGGGACATCCAACCTATCAGTTTTTAACATAAACACCAAGACATAGTCCCCAAGACACCATCTCTGATTTTCAGACTGCTGCCCTCCCCCTGATTGTTTCAAGGGAGAATATTCCATAAATTCTTTTCCATCCAGGATTAACTCTGACCTCTGTACAAGCTGGTACGTATTCTTCTGTTACCTGGCTTTCATATGAGTTTCCCGGCTTGCCTGCTTTATGACTCACAGTAGCTCTGGAAGAATTTAAGCAAAATCCTTCCAACTATTTTAGCATTAAAGCGGGGTGCAGAGATTAGCTGGCAACACAACCGTTACTACAGCAAATCCAGTCGTTTCAAACTTAACAGAACTGAGCTTGCAAGGTCAGCTATTTGTCATAATTAAGTAACAGAAAAACACAGGGCTCTTCATGCTTTCTAGCTCACAGCCATCAGGTTGAGAATTCATTTATTTTCTTCTTAAAAAGCATAAAAGCTCTCGTTTAAAAAAAAATATTATGAAAATATGGACTGTATTTAGCCACCATGAGCATTGTTTACTATCACAGCACTGCTCTGCACCTCATTATTAAAATTTTCTACTTCCTCAGACTAACCACTTGCTTTCACCTGTCCATACCAGCTTGAGTATGAGGTAGCAACCATTCAACTTGAGTTCTTGGAAGTCAAATGGTAGAGAAGAGTTAATACTCAATTCATTTTTACATAAATTTTCAAGCTGCCTTGTTTTCCAATTTGACACACTCCACCACAAAAGAAAAGGAATCTGACAGAAGGTTTGGGTCAAGCATGCTGCAGTACACAAAGCCTTTAATAGCAAACAAACGTACAGCATTTAGCTACTATTTAGATGTGTTGTTACTTAAAACCACAGGAAGGACAAGAAATGCTAGTACTCCAATTTACACGCTTGCCAGGAAGATTTATTTAGAAGTTCTGTAATTAAACAGTTTTCCACAGTTCAGCTTTCGACAGCTCAGAGTCAAGAGAATCACATGTGATTTCAGATCTACTTCAGAAGCAAAGCAGAAGCTTTTGATATGCAATTTTGTAGGACACACCACAAGGAATTTTTGGAATTCTATTTTAAATGTCCTTTCAGCACGCACTTGGAATCATTGACTGGTTAGAGTTGGAAAGGACCTTAAAAATCATCCAGTTCCAACCCCCCCCTGCCATGGGCAGAGACACCTCCCACCAGACCAGGTTGCTCAAAGCTCCATCCAACCTGGCCTTGAACCCCTCCAGGGATGGGGCAGCCACAGCTTCTCTGGGCAACCTGGGCCAGGCTCTCACCACCCTCACAGGAAAGAATTTCATTCTAGTATCTAATCTAAATCTCCCCTCTTCCAATTTAAAACCATTAC
>JAHREE010000330.1:329968-402864 GCA_033628505.1 Tringa tobata | reverse complement strand
ATCATGCCAACCAAACCAACATCCTGTCAAGCCACCTCACACAGTGCCAACCCATCCCACACCATGCCAGCCCACCCCACATCCCATCAGCCTGCCCCACAAAAGACCAACTTGCCCCATAACATCATGCCAACCAACCCAACATCACACCAACCCATCCCACATCCCACCAGCCCACTGCACATCAAGCCAACCTTGATGCCAACACTCCCCGAGGCCCACCACAACCATCCCTCCAGCATGTACCTCCATCCCACCCCACCCTGGAAACATCCATGCTGACCAGGAGGACCATCCCCACTGGGGCAGCACCATCCCTACGTACCGGGCAACGCTGGGAGCGCCAGTCCTGTCCCTGCGCCCCACCTGGGGCACCCATACCCACAGCACCCTGCAGCACCTGCCCGGCGTAGGTGGCCACGCTGGAGATGCTTGTCCCCATCGCACTGCCAGGAACCAGCACAGGCTGTGCCAAAACAGCCGTCCCTACACCACCGGGAACGCCTGTCCCACCACCACAGCAGTGGCACTGGGAACGCCTGTCCCCGACACGCACTGCAGCACTGGAAATGCCTGTTCCCACTGGGCCGGGCAGCCCTGGAAGGGTTGAGCATGACATGCAGTGCTGGAAAGTCCTGTCCTCCTCTCTACCTCTCCTTCTCTTCTCCTCTCCTCCTCTTCTCCTCCTGTCCTCCTCTCTTCTTTTCCTCCTGTCCTCCTGTTCTCAGCCCCATGGAGCTCCCATACCATGGAGACCTTCCCCACTGGTAGCCCACCAAGCCTTCATTCACTTACAAGTACTCATGATTTTGCATTATTCATGCTGCATTGACGTGCATTCTACCAGCATTGCCTTTAGCGTGCATTTTGGTCTCGAGTATTCATCTGTGAACTCATTAAAAATTATAAAAAAGAGGAGGAATAATGAAAAGTGGAGTGGAAAGTCAAATTTTCTGGGGTTCCATCTGGCCATCCTTGCAGAAGTCATCCTCTTCCCTCCACCCTCCCTCCCTTGCAGCCACTCGCCATGGTCTGCCTTCCTCCAAAGTACTTTCTCGAAGTTGAAAACAGAGCAGCCAAATTTTTCCCCTTGATAATTCCCTGGTGAATTACACACCACATGGTGACATGTGGGTGTGGACTTTTCTGACCAAATTCTGTGATTCTATGTGTGGGTGGCCAATAAATTCAATACCTCGAGCTTAAGATTTTGGCAGTTGTGCTTGAGTTCTGGATGTTGCTGTCTCTGATCAAGAAAATAATTTCAAAATGGTGGCTTTTTTTGGGAGGATCTTCTGGGAACCAGTGCACCTCCATTTTTCCTTCTGGTGAAAGAAACACTCAAGTATTTCCGTATTTTTGAAAGGAAAGTGTGCTATTTTCAAACATGCAGACTCCTGAGCTATGCGGTGGAGATCAGGAGGTTCAAACATAGTAATTTTGGACCTGTTGTATCAGTTTGATTCACCTCCTGGTTTCTGCTTCATTACAATGCGTGTCCTCCTTGCTTTGGAACTTTTCCACCTTCACCTTGGAGGATGGAAACTGGTTTTTGAAAATGAAATCTGGGTTGATTTGGGGTGTTCCCCCCTCCAGTCTTTATTCAAGGTGTGAAAAATGCATTTGGAATGACAAAAATTATCCTAAAATCAAGAAATTCGATCATAAATCCAATTTATGAACTTGAAACTCTTCAGAGATGCTTCCTCCATTGAGCAAATTAGTTTTACCTCACAATTATATATAGAAGTAGAGAGAATCACCATTGCAAGGGCAGAGTTATTTCGGAAGTAAATCACTGAAAACAGGTTATAGAAGCAAAGTGAACATCCCATGGCTTGTTGGCCCGGAACATCAAATGATTAAAAAATAAATAAATTAATCCTTGGATGATACGTGACTATTTTGTGAGCAACTTATGCTGAATTGGTGACTTTAAGGTCCATATGACACTATCGTAACAGGATTTTCCCATTTTTCTTCATTTCCACAGGAGCAGATGACTATCTGAAAACTTTTATCTTAAAATACTGCTATTTAGAGAAGTCAAATGAGTTACTTAACATAGCAGCTCACATGCCCTACATATGGAGATTGCGTTTAATTTGCTGCTTGATGTATACCGAGAGCTCTAACCCATAATTCATGGACTAAAAAGCAAAAATTTCCCCCAGAGGAAAATTCAAATATGACCCCAAATCCCATGTTAATTTATTAATGATTTTATAGCAGTGGAACGGATGTAGCTCCAAAGAAATCCCTGCAGATTCCCAGCTAGTGCTAGCTAAGGTTTTGGCCTCGTATTCTAAATTTCAGTCTTATCTTTGCTTTTTGCTATTGTTACCATGACAAGGAACTGTTTGCAAGAGCATCATAAAACGAGGACTTTCTAGGGATAAGGTTTCAGTTTTACATTCGATTTCCATCAGCTTTGAGAGGTTAAGTCCATCCTTCACATAGTTCCACCACAGTGACCATCCAACACGATGAGAGTCATTTAATAACCAAGATCGTGCCTGAATTCATACAAAATAATCATCCCTTTGGGGCTTAAAATAATGAGTTAATTAATGAGGATTGGTGGATTATTTTAACCAGAGTATTTGCAAACTGCAGCCGGGGAGGACAGTGGCTTCTTTTATCCCCGGTTTATAGAGAGTCACTCGGACCAGCAACGCTGGAGCAGTACTGCCTGTCTCAGCTGCATACGTGGTGTTACGTAGGACCTTATGGAATTTACTTATGCCCTAGGAAATTGTCGTTTGAATTTCTTAACCACATAAAAAAGCCGGCGTTATCTGTCTGCATCGTTGTGAAGATCACAGCATGACCTTCATTGCGTTCCAGTGGATGTTCCTGCGGCTGATGATCATAAGAGATTAAATTCTCACAGCTGCAGCAAGTGCATGGATGTACACAGTGCTCAAACCTCCATTACCTGCCCATCTGCTCAAACTGTGTGGAGCGGCTGACAAGCCTGAGGGACAAGATGCCATCCAGAAGGACCTGGACAGGCTGGAGAAGTGGGCCCGTGTGAACTTCATGAGGTTCAACCAAGCGAAGTGCAAGGTCCTGCACCTGGGACATGGCAACCCCTGGTATCCATAAAGGCTGAGGATGAAGGGATGGAGAGCAGCCCTGCCAAGGACTTGGGGTGAGTTGGTGGATGAGAAGCTCAACATGAGCCAGCAATGAGCACTGGCAGCCCAGAAAGGCCCACCACATCCCGGGCTGCATCCCCAGCAGCATGGCCAGCAGGGCAAGAGGAGGGATTCTGCCCCTCTGCTCCACTCTGGGGAGATACCACCACCCACCCAGTGCTGCCTCCAGCTCTGGGGCCTCAGCACAGGAGAGACATGGACCTGTTGGAGCAGGGCCAGAGGAGGCCACGGAGATGCTGGGAGGGCTGGAGCCCCTCTGCTGGGAGGACAGGCTGAGAGAGTTGGGGGTGTTCAGCCTGGAGAAGAGAAGGCTCCGGGGAGACCTTGGAGCCCCTTCCAGTCCCTCAAGGGGCTCCAGGAAAGCTGGGGAGGGACTCTTGATGAGGGAGGAGAGCCTTAGGATGATGGGGAAAGGTTTGACCCTGAAAGAGGGGAGATGGAGATGAGATGTGGGGAAGAACTTGTTTGCTGTGAGGGTGGTGAGAGCCTGGCCCAGGTTGCCCAGAGAAGCTGTGGCTGCCCCATCCCTGGAGGGGTTCAAGGCCAGGTTGGATAGGGCTTGGAGCAACCTGGTGTGGTGGGAGGTGTCCCTGCCTGAAGCAGGGGGTTGGAACTAGATGGTCTTTAGGGTCCCTTCCAACTTAAACCATTCTGTGATTCTGTGATTCTATGATTCTATGGTCTGCAGTTTTCTTCATATAAATCCAACAAGCAAACAGGAAAAAAAAGATTTTTCATAAACATCATCTGATTAATGGGCAGGTCTTGTGTTCACATTTGGTCTAAATATATCAGAAGGTCCTCCCTTTGACCTTATGGAAAACCATAAGCAGCTTCTTATGGATATTTTTTGGGGGAAGCAAGGCCAGAAAATAAATAAAATTAGTATTAACAGAATTTTAAAATGTAATTAATACAAAATAGGGTAAACTGACTTGGAGAATAAAGCATATTTTTGAGAAATGTTTGGAGAAATCTGGATGAAATACCACTCAGGAATTGTCAGAAATGCCATTTGAAAACTTAAATGCCATTTCTTGAAGTGCTATTATATTGGTGCTCTTTTTGCTTGGTGGCACTGAATTTAAGACCCATGGATGAGTGTCCATTCAGATGACACGTGGAGGAGTGATTCTGCCTGCAGGTCATTACTTGGATTATTTAATAGACTTTATTGTAAATTTTGGCATGCCAGAAGCTTTGGGAAAGGAAGCAATGGTCTTGTGGCTAACGGTAATTCCTACTTCTGCCACAGATTGGGTCAAATATGGTTCTTATTGGGGTATGAGATCATTGCAAAACCACTCAAATGAGCAAAGATATTTCACTGGTGGATGGAAGGATTCCAAGTAGAGAGCGAAATAGTTTGAGTTTGTGAGCTATTTAAAGAAGAGGAAAAAGCTTAAGTTTTGCCACTGAATGCCTATTAAATATTGTAATTTACAGCCACAGATGTGGGGTTAAAAGAGTTTGTTTAGCTTTGCCTTTGGAGAGATCAAGCTCAAGCAACAGAGACTAACATAAGAGACTGGGGTTTGTGGGTGCTAAACCCTGGGCTCTTTTATGTCCAAAGTACTTCTGAGTATTTCTAGTTGCAGGTGAATGTGTTTGCTCCATCACCAGAGGTTGTTTTAAAAGCACAGTGCAAAGCACAATAAACCTCAGAACTTTTTGATATAAATGCCCTTGATTTTTTATTAAAAGCCATATATGCCTGCGAGCATCAGCTGAAGAGCCATTAAGATACAAGCAGGTACTATAAAAGTCCTGGTCTACATGAAGATATTCAGAAAAACGTGTGAGAACCTGTGCTCAAGTTATACCACTCCAAGGGGAGTTTATTAATTTGCAAGTAAATTGGCCATTGTTTGCATTTCACCATCACTGTCAGCTGCGTAAATGGTTTTGTTAATTCGTTACATGAATTTATCATAAGTTTCCTGAGTATTGCTATATAGACCCTAACTCAGACAGAGAGAATTCATTGTGTTTTTGACACACCAATGTTCTGGTCACAGAGGAGATCCCTGTTCAGTAGAAGACATCTTCAAGTCAGCTCACAACCATTAGACAATTTCCATGGAGGACATGAAAGGGGATTCCCAATGCTTTGGAGTGCAAATGATGCTTAGAATATCTATTATTATCCTGGTGCTTAGAAGAGCTATTATTTTAATGGAAAAACTTCCTTCTCAAACTCAAATATATATTTTAAATATAGATTTTAAATGACATAGGGGAAAAATATACTTTAACTGAGATAGAGTCATGAAGGAGAACAGCAGCCCTGTCTCAGAATAAGGTGATGTCCATATCAACACTTAAAAAATGGCTTTATTCCCTTACCGACTAGGTGGTACAAGAAGTAGCTGGTAATTTTAGTAATTTTTTTGAGTACTGAGCATCTTTTTGCTATGTGGACTTTATTGTTTGACATCTGGGCTCTTCCCTCCTCAGTCTTCACAGCACAATTGCAAAATAGGGAGCAACAGCTCATAAACCAAACTTAATTTCTGGGAAAAGGCTTATTGCTTTAAACCATATTGCTTTAAAACCACGTGTGTTTTATTTCTTTGAAGCCTTCAATTTACTAAAACATTGTGGTCTGGGGGAAAGGGTGTTGTTTGTTTTGCTGGTTTTTCTGGGTAGCTTGAGAAATGTGTTGGTAGACTGAAGTCATCCGACCAAGACAGGCAGATCTCAAACCCACTGAAGTCAACAGATGATATTTAAGCATCTTTGGTGGGTTTTATATCAAGCTTATGGTGAGGGTTTGCAAAAAAGAACCCTCATTAAGTCATGCTGGCTTGGGATGAGGTTCACCAAGTGGTCAAGACATCATGATGCCTCTCAGTTCAGCAATGAATGAATGCCACAGCAGTAGTTGTACCTGAATTAGCCCTGACACAGTTTTTTTCAACCTTTTCTCATCAACCCATGATAGAATCACATGGACTCAATCTGTTCCAACCTTCTCAACTATCCTAGAAAGTTTGTCTTTAATAGCAAATCCAGTTTTTTCTGCTGCCTTTGAAATCTGCTGCTATTTGCCTTATTTTCGGAGAATGACGGATGCGTGGATGTAGGACACTGGCAAACTTTAGGGATATTGCACTCAGGTTTGCTACAGGAATCTCACAGGAAGAGTTATAGTGTAACCTGAGTATGTGAACTTGATTTTTTTTTTTTTTTGGAAAAGATATTTCAGCATGTTTACTCCTGCAAGAGTGTTGCCAATTAGCTTAGAAGTTGTTTGCATTAGATTGTTGAAAAATCCAAACAAAAGCTTATTTTCCAAAAGAGCTGGAGGAGGGTCAAGTGGCAGGGGGTTGTAAAAACTGCCTTCAGAAGGATGTTATTACCTCATCACTGTGGCCATAAAGAACAGTTTTTACCAGGGAAAAAGTTTAACAAGTTCAATAAATGTTCAAAGAACCTCACAAAAAGCTTCTCCGTTTGGAAACAACACGAGCCACTTCTTGATGCCTTACGTTTTGAGTGTGGTGAAAGAGAACTGCTGCCACGTGAAGTTGTGCTGTGACCTTCCCAGGTTTCACGAGCTGGGCAGAATCAGGCCAAGATAGTTTGGGATGAGGATGTTTTAAAAGTCCTCCTGGAAATGGCCTTCAGGATGAAAGCCATGAGCCCGCGGTGTGCTTGCTCAGGGACACATCTGCTTTAAACACAGGAGGTTTCAGTTTTGTGGGGGCTACACATGAGCTTCGAGTGAGGGGGTGCTTGCATCCTGCTTAATCAAGGTTTGGCAAGGTGCTCTTTTACCTTCTGAATTGCTGTTGCAGCATCATTGGGAAAATGCTATTCTGGATCAGATACAAAACCAAAACTCCAGGTCGTTAAATGTGGTCTGGGTTGGAAGATGCTGTACAAATATACATGATTACTTAATGTGCTTGGTAAGTGAAGAGAGGCAGCTGAACAGATTTATTTAACCATACAATTAACGTCATCAAATAAGCAGCAGAGCAGGAAAAGAAAAAGAGGATGTGAGGACAGGCTGAGAGAGCTGAGGTTGCTCAGCCTGGAGAAGAGAAGGCTCTGGGGAGACCTTGGAGCCCCTTCCAGTCCCTAAAGGGGCTTCAGAAGAGATGGGGAGGGACTTGATCAGGGAGGGGAGTGATAGGATGTGGGGGAACGGTTTTAAAATGAAAGAGGGGAGATTGAAATGCGATCTTGGGAAGAAATTATTCACTCTCAGGGTGGTGAGAGCCTGGCCCAGGTTGCCCATGGAAGCTGTGGCTGCCCCATCCCTGGGGGGGTTCAAGGCCAGGTTGGATGGGGCTTGGAGCAACCTGGTCTGGTGGGAGGTGTCCCTGCCCAGGGCAGGGAGGTTGGAACTGGATGATCTTTAAAGTCCCTTCCAAACCATACCATTCTATGATTCCCAAGATTTTTTTTCCCCAGATTTTTCAGCTGGTTATAGCAGAAGGCCATATCAGTACTCCCTGCTTTGGGATTACTCCAGATATAAATGTTACAGGTCTCAGCTTATGTACTACAGTGTTGATGATTCTGGGGACTGTCCTAGGGGTGTGCTGATAAAAGTGAGCCACCTCTGAAGCTCTCTGTCCTAAGACACATGCGTTGTCTGCTGTTAATGAAGCTTCTTGGACTTATGACATCATGTCTATATACTTCTGTGTTTGGTTTGGTTTGGTTTTTTAAATTGTAGGAGTTAGAAAAGAAATTAGAAAAACTGTTATCATACATTGAGCTGAAGTGTAAGCCTCTGATAGCTTAAGTGTACAGCACAAAAATAGCTCAAATGCTATCTTTCCTTGGGATCATTATTCTTTAATGTAAAGTTTCAGTGTATCTGACTTCAAAGGAAGGCAAGTGATTGCTCTGGAGAAGGAACGGACAACAAGCAGCTTCTTTGCTCTGAAAGTAACTCTGCAGCCTCAGATCAGCCGCTAAAGCGTCTTTTGTGTCAGAGAAATTAAATCCTCACAAGACACTGAATCTGCACAGAGGACCAGCCACACCAAAGCAGCTCAGTCACCTTTGAGCACACGGGATCCATCACACCCACCCGCCTCAAAGTGGCCGTTCCTGAGTCACTCACTTGAGACTACATTGGAAGTCCAGGGAAATCAACCAGAAGATACTTCCTGATTTTAGTGGGCTGTATATCAAGGCCAGAGGCTGGTGGTTCATCACTGAACAAGCTCTGGGTCTGCAAGTTGCTGCAAGGGCCGTCTACCAAGCAAGACACAAAAATCCTAAGTTTCTGTATGGGTATGGTCATGAAATATCCCCTGCCACATTGCCAGAAGTCCCTGAAGGAAATTTATCTCTGAATTCTGCTTGAATTAAAGTCCCTGCCTTTACTGCACCTGCATTTTCATCTTGCAGAGCTGGTATTTTGATTTCCCCACTTCATCTGATGTGTAATGGTTGTACTTTCCACCCCAGAAGTGGTTGCATTTTTGCCAATGGGCAAAGTAAATCCTTCTGTGGAATATTTGTAGAGCTCTTTAAGTCCCTTTGAATGGAAAGCCTCTGCGGGATGATCTGTTAATGAGTATGAAAGCTAAGCATACATAAGGAGAAAGAAAAAGACAATCTATACATTGGCTGGGAGCCCGCTGCCTGTGAAGCCTCCCCAGGACAGCATTTGCACCAAAACCTTGTACTCCCATCGTCTATAAGCACCTCCAGGACGATAAAATGTCATTATATCAAACTGTCAAGATTTTCTTGATCTTTGATATCTTTGGTATCATTTGTAGGTCATAACACTTGAACTGACCCTTCACCGATGAAACCTGTACATCCATTTAGAAAGAATTTGTTGGAAGGGACATCCAGGCCCTCTGACGTGACAGGGAGGGACAATGGATGTGTATTACGGTTGCTGCTGCTGTACAACCTATTTGATGAGATATCTGCCAACCACTACCTCCGACCAGTCACACTTTGGACTCAATGATCCCAAGGGTCTCTTCCAACCTAGATGATTCTATGACAGCTGTATGGTAATTCCCAATTCTCCTTTTATTCATTGAACCAGGCATGCCTCAAGACATTCAGCAGCCCAGTCACTTGGTCATGGATAAAGCAGTGGTCAGGATGGAGGCTGATGGCTCTTCATGCTCTGTTGGCATTATGGACTTGAGGTGGAAAAGCTCGTCTGACAGCAGAGAAAACTGGCAACAGCTTGATGGCAGCTATTGGTGTCTGTGGCCAAATCTAGTCAGAGAACTTCATATTTGGGCTGGTTTTCCCAAAACTTATGCTCTCAGGGTGGGAGAACAGAAACAAATGTCAGTCCAGTTCTTCCTGATGCCTGACTTGGAGAAGTTTAGGAGACAGCAATGTTTGTATTAAGAGTGTTTTTGGGATGCCACGCAATGGGAATATGAGATTTTGGCACAGAGGCTAATACTTAGCCTGGTGAAACACAACTGGAGGGCCATCCTGTGCTGTGTAATCTCTATCAGAGCACAACAGAAAGCGCAGAGAAAAGCCAGGAACTCTTTGGGGAAAAACTCCCAATGTGGGATCAACTGGCAAGGGTGGATCAGATCTGGGAGAAACCAGGGAACCTGTAAATGATCAAACCATGGATGGAGTTCAAATTCCCACCAGGCTTCTTTTATAGCCTGTTAAAATATCTTCGTCCCCAAGCCCAGAAGAAAAGATAACCACAAAGCAGAGAGGAGAAAGCCTTGTATCAGCATTTTTCTTCCTGCCCTTTCCGCTGCAAAAGGTGGTCCCCTGAACTCCTGGCAGAAGTAGGCAGGAAATTGCCCGGTTTTGTGATGGTCTGGATTTTTCTTTAGAGGGAAAAACCTTATTTAACTGAGCTGTCGCCAAATAGCACCGTTTTCCCCAGGATCATTTTGCAGCCTGAAGCTAAGAAGGATTTGCACTGTAGAAATTCATTTGTTATTCCATGTGGTACCGCTGCCTGGGATAAATTGACAAAATATTTATCCAGAGGGTAATGCATCCAATTCTGCTCTGTGCCTCCTCCTCGTACAAGGCTCTTCCAGTCTGGGTTAGTGGTTTCTCAGGATTTCTACCTGGCATTTCCCCAAAATACTGGGTTTTTTATCATGGAGTTACTGGCAGACACCTCATGAGGGCAGCATGTCCTTTCTTTTCTCTTTTTTCCACCTCTTTCATTAAACTCAGCTCTGCTCACCCAGACTGAATCAAAAAAAGCTGCATACATACTACCAATGGCACAATTCAGCTTCTACTGCTTTAATTAACGAGGGTCTCAAAACAAGCTGGTGGCATCCCACCTCATGATGTGCTGGTGCTATAAAAAATATTGCTGCCCTGCTTCGCAGATGGGGAAAAAGCAGCCAATAAACCCATGTAACATGCTCAGGCTGGCAGTCGAGGAAGGAATAAATCACTGCAGGCAGCCTGCACCCAACTTCCATGATTTTTCCATAAATTCAGTCATGTACCCTTTTGCACCAGTTCTGTTTGCCGGAGGGAGAGCTCTGATTTGAAGCAAAGGGGACAAAATAGGAGAGAAACTATGTAAATGCATGAAGAAGAAGAGATGACAGTGGAAAGTTGCCTCTTCCAGACTGTAAGGAGACCCAAACAGGTACAAAAAGAGGTTGAAAGGCCCCCAGGCTACTTTCCTTCCCTTTTTAACAGGCGAGTTTGTGTGCCAAATCCGAGCAAGACGGGAAGAGAAATGAAACAGGTTGCCTGGAGAAGCTGGGCATCCCTGGAGGTGTTCAAAGCCAGGTTGGATGGGGATTTGGGCAACCTGGTCTGGTGGGAGGTGTCCCTGCCCAGGGCAGGGGAGTTGGAACTGGATGATATTTAAGGTCCCTTCCAACTATAACCATTCTATGAAATGCATCTGTCAGGAAGAGGCAAGCAAAAGAGTGCAAGAAGACTGAAACGAGAAAGGACTGATACAGCCCAGGGCGGAGAAAGGGACAGGACTCTTGCCAGGACTCTTGCTGGTACAATGAGGAATGTTAGGAGGACAGAGAGGTCTTAAAACACTGGAAAAGTGCAGATCCTCTCGGTATTAAGAAAACCAGCAGCAGAGGAAGGGGAGGTTGCTGAGCTAAAGGCAAGACAGGTCCATGGGAAAACAAAGATGCCCGTTTCTCAAAAGAGACTGTAAGAACAGCTTTATCAGGGCTGATCTATCATGGGCTGGAGCCTACCTCTTGTTATGGCCAAGGGAAGACACCTGGGCAAGAAGGGAAAAATATAGCAATACCATCCTGACATTGCCCCAGCAGCGTAGCATGGTCACTGCTGAGTTAGAGGCGATAACTTTACCTTCTATGAACATTTAGGTAATTTTACAGTATGGTTTCTTTTGTTCTGGACGCTGTGTGCATCAAACGTAGTTCCTCCCCAAGAAGACTCTATGTTACATCAGCAAGGGCATAAGCAGAAAAATACAGGTGCAGGAGAAGCTACCTACAGTACCTACCTACAGAAGGACACCCGCAGTGAGCCTTTCATTAAATCAAGCAAAATCATTAAACACACCGCAAGCCAAAGATGATTTTTAGAATCATAGAGTGGTTCAGGTTGGAAAGGACCTTAAAGATCATTGAGTTCCAACCCTCCTGCCACGGGCAGGGACACCTCCCACTAGACCAGGTTGCTCAAAGTAAGCAATTTTAGGTAAGCCTCTTACTCCTACGCTACTGAGATTGGCAAGAGAAGGGAAAACCAACTGCAGGAGGAAGCTTGGAAGGAGTCATTTGTCCACAAGCTCAAATCAGAAGGGCGTTTAAAACTTACGTGAGACTACTAGCATCAAGTCCTGGGCTGGTATTTTGGGCACAAGAAGGGATGCAAGGAAAACTCCCCTTTTACAGACTGGTGGGAAGTAGGTGGACAGAGCGATATTTAGTGGCAATCTCATGTTAGACCATGATTAAGGGGATTTCCAGCACAGCCAAGAGTTTTGGGCAGAGCTGGTCCCACCTTACAGTATTGACAGCTACAGGACATTCATTGGCTCAGCTCTTTGCAGGAATAGATCCTTATCCTTCCTCCCCTCCTCTGCTTCAGGGGGATGTGCAAGCAGCAGCTGTGCTTTGATATAAAACTTGATCATCGAAGCCATCACTTGGAAAAACCTCTGCGAGAACTGGCCTCCTCCAGGTTGTGCCAAGGGTGGTTTCTACTGACTCATCTGGTGACAAACTGTCAAAAGTGGCTTGGGCAGAGCATTCATGGCTTTTCTTGCTGTGCATTTCTGGGTGAGTCACTGGAAACCCACCCTTAATGTTTGCTAGCAGAAAACAGAGAACCAAATCAATTCTACTAGGGGTAAGGAAAAGGGGAAGCGAGCAACACACCGAATTTATCTTCTGGAGCAGGAGGCTTCCAAACTCCATCGGCCGAGCCTGAAAAAGGGCAAAGAATAAATCTGGCTTTCTCCTTGGAGGAGAGCAGTGTCAGCCTGTGAAAGTCAGCCAGCACTGATGGCCCACTTCCACAGCTCACAGGCCAACCCCAGCCCAAAAGAGAACAGGTTAAACCCTCACTTGTTACTAAAAGAGCCTGTGTGAACTTTAGAGCAACATGTGCTATTCCTGGAGCACTTTGCGCCTCCAGTTGTAGAAGGACAAGAGCTGACCAGGACTGGGGATGGAATCCAACTCTTTATCTGCCAGGCAGCAACAAAACCCGATGTAATTTGCTGAAAGGAGAAATAGGGCATGAACTTTCTGTACCTGCTCAGTAAAGAAGGTCCATAGATGGAGCTCCTTAAACGCTCACAGGCAAAAACCCACCCTTAAACCACAAAGATTTGCTTAACCTACCCTGGGTGGCACAGGCAGGGACAGTGCAGAAGACAAAGAATGGTAGAGGTTGGAAGGGGCCTCTGGAGATCATTCAGTCCAACCACCTGCCAGAGCAGGGTCACCCAGAGCAGGTTGCTGCTGCGGACAGAGCGATCAGCTTCACTAGTTAGAGTGAAGTAGTGAAATATTTATTAAGGTGAAACAGTGATTTAACAAAATCAGTAGTAAGTGCGATAAAACCAGTAGTAAATCCAATAGTGTTTTACGAGATTCGATGTCAGGGAACACTCTATTATTTACTGCAGAGAGGACAGGGTCAGAAAAGCTGTCAGGGAGACACTTCCGTTGAGTCACGAGGTTCAGAAAGGACCCCCTTGGTTTCTAAACTCCTTCTAAGTGTGTCTGGATCCAATCCTAGTCCCAGACTTGGTAAACGGTTTATGTCTAAAGGATTATATCTGTGCAATCAATCCTTTACATCACTTAGCTAAGATTTCAAAGTTTAGCATGCTATTAGTCACTTACCCAGAATCTGTTGCGGCAAGGAATCTCTCAGCCTTGAGGAGTAGAACCTTAAGCAAGCATCCTCACACAAGGGGAAATCCTGGCGTGCAGCCCGCTGCCATACAGGAGAGCTCAAAGGGCTCTTGGGCTGTCCACTGTTTATACAGTAAGATAATTGACCTATAGTCATATTCTCATGGGAACAAAATATCTAGGTCCCCACTCCAGACAGTATTTTGACTATGTTGCCAGCCATCCCCCAAAGTCCAGGTGGAAGTTATCACAACTGCTGCTGTGATGGCCATGGTGGCCAACTCCTGATCAAGAGCCAGGGCTGGTGGTGGTGGGAGGGGAGCAAAACAGGGAGAGTACACCGCCACAGTTGCACAGGAACATGTCCAGGTAGGGTTTGAATGTCTCTAGGGACAGAGACCACCATCTCTCTGGGCAGCCTCTTCCAGGGCTCTGCCACCCTCACAGGAAAGAAGTTCCTCCTCATGTTTAGGTGGAACTCCCCATGTTCAAGTTTTGTGCCTGTTCCCTCTTGTCCTGTCCCTGGGCACCACTGAAAAGAGACTGGCCCCATGCTCCTGACACCCACCCTTTCAGGATTTATAGGTGTTGATCAGTTCCCCCCTCAGCCTTCTCTTCTCCAGCCTAAAAAGGCCCAATCCCTCAGCCTTTCCTCATCAGAGAGATGTTCTAGTCCCCTCATCATCTTTGTGTCCCTCTGCTGCACCCTCTCCAACAGTTCCCTGTCCTTCTTGAACCAGTGTTCCCAGAACTGCACACAGTACTCTAGAAGTGTCGGTCTACTTTTGGACAAATAGCCCAGTTTTCTTCCCCAAAAAAGTCAACGGAGAGGTTCAATCCCACAAACAATTGCTGTGACATGAACGCAGCCAAGGACCACTGCAAACACCGAAGAGACCAGAGCAGCTTACCATTTTTGCCCAAGTTTATTTCTAGAAATTTGTACAAAAATTGATACTCTGTAATACAATAGTCTATCAGATATGAGAGATGAACGTTTTTGTCTTTAGAGGCAAGATTCCAGGAATGTGAAGTACTGTCCTCTTGCGTGGAAGAAAGGCACATTTTGGAGCTCAAAATACACTCAACCGAACCGTTGAAAAAGGCAGGTCAGACATGCAAGTAGTGCAATGTTTCAGGTTTATACATAAACACGTTGTACTCTGAAGAAATCTCACTACAAGCAGTGTTAACATCCACGTAAACATTTTATAAACACTTTAAAAAAAAGAAAATCACTCACTTTAGATCCTATGCATGGAAAGGCTACTCCTTTACATTCACTGGACGGAATATTTAAAAGCCATCTTTGGACAGAAGTTACTCCTAGCTTTCCCCAAATGCTTTTGGGATCCAAAACACTTGCATGAATAGTTCCCGCTGCATTTACCCCTATGGGCTACCCTAAAGGTCTGCGACACCAGGGCCACACAATTGCACCATCCCATCGCTCCTAGAACTCGTCCATGGAGTTTTGTGGCTATGAAGGAGTCCCGTATTTCCAGCAAGCAGCACCTGGGACCGACCTGCTTCTAAAGTGACATTCAAAATACAAAGTGGTGAAGCCATCAAAGCATCCACTTCACTATGGATTTGAGGACCACCAGACTCATCTCCTTTGGTTGCCTGCACCGTCTACGGCAGGTGCCACACCAGGGGGGTTTGGCAGCCTTGTTTGTGCTTTCAGAAGGGGCTTTTTCCAAAGCAGAAATGCCCTTGTGCTACGTAAGCGTGTCTCGACACGGCTCTTGTGCAACACGCCTGTAATACTGCTGTCCCAGTCGAGTCAACCTGCTGCTTTTTTGATTGAAAACCAGATGGATCCTACTCTCCCGAAATAGCTTCTGCTAGTGGGTACAGTAGCTGCAGGAATGCTTCTAATCCACTGCTGGCAATTCAACAGCATTATACAGCAGATTACAGAGGCAATCATTTCCCCCATCCACATCCTCGCAGCAATGGGGAGTTGTGCTTTTTTTGGATAGAAAGACATTTGTAATGGGATTTATCCAAAGTAAAGCCTTTTTTTTATTATTATTATCATTATTTTTAAAAAGTGGTCTAGCAATACTTTAAACACTTTCTTTCAAAGACACAGACACCCACACATGCTTTCAAGTACACGATGACAGCTTGGACTCCTGGAGAAGATGTGCTGATTCTGAGAGAAGGAGGTGCTGCTGAGCCAGTCCCTTCAGTTGACTTCCAAGACCTCAGTCTCTGGCAGGCCAAATTTGCTTTTATACTTGTCAAAGAGTTTGATCAGGGCATCCACATATATGCTGTGGTAGAAGTCCACTTCCTTCTGGGATGGATTATCGATTTTAGGGATGGTGATGGGCTCCCCAACTGATGAAAGAGGGAAAGATCCACATGTTAGGTTGAATGCTCTGTACAGCCTGGAGATTTGTCCTCTATGGCCACAGCTACGCCAATTCAGCACATCCATCCCAGCATAGCACAGCTTGCCATTCTAGCAGAGGTTTGCCCACTTCCTCCCAGTTTTGCTAGGCTTTTGTTGCCATTTTAGCTACACAAGCACCAACAGTGGTGGCAAGGTGACTGAGAAGTCCCACTTGCTTCTGTTTAAGGCAGAGTGATAAATCCCTCTTCAACTAACGGGAACCAAGGCTAAAAGCTGCAGTTCTCATGTATTCCCCTAATCACACTGCAGAAGCCAAAAAAAAAAAAAAAGCACTTTTTCCTCTCCCTCAAAGCCCATCTGCTTTGGGTTGGAAGACTCTGTGACAAATTTTAGGGTTGGCTTTAAAACTCAGCTATCAGACAGCATCACAGTGCCAGTCCTGGGAGTGGGTGGGACGGGCAGCTTCTGACTTTAGCCATCCAAGACCCAAGAAGGTAGCAGCTACAGCATTTCCCCCCACACACACAAAAAAAAAGCTCTCTTGCAAAACTGTCTGGCAGGGGAGCACAATGGAAGGCTTGTAGCCTCTGGAAACTCTTCTAGCTCATTCCCAGATGTGCTGGAAGGTTTTATATAGAAGGGAAAACAGAGTTTTATAGTCGAGACTCCAAGACCAAGCTAGAGTAGGTGTATGGCATAGATTCAGGTATGCTACTACCTAAAGAAGCACAAAGCATGTTTGTACCAAGACCTTACCAACAGTAGTGATGGGCTTGGAGTAAGGTAACAAGCCCCAAGTGTTGGAGGAGAAGAGTCCACGGCCATGAAAGATGCACGGAGCAAAGCCGATGTGCTTCTGAAACTTCTTCTGAACCCATCTTCCCCAGGAGCCCTCCTCGAAGATCACCTGCTTGTACACTTCATTCTCCCCAAAGGAGTAGACAGGAACCAAGTCCGCACTAGAAAGACAGAAAGACTTTAGGAGCCCACACCCCTGGTCTGCAGTCGATACTACAGCACCACACTCACTGCTGTGGACTCTTTCAGGCTGCACATTCGCAGATTTTATTGGCCAGGGCTTTGTTTGCAGCACAAGGTGCTGACAGAAGTCAGCCAACACATGACATGATATAGTAGATATACTTTTAAGGCATGCAAGAGAACCGTTGGGCAACAGGCCCATGAAACACTACCCAGTCAGGTACTGAATATGCTTCTTGGGGAGGGACACTTTATCAGGGAATGTAGTGATAGGATGAGGGGTAATGGTTTTAAATTGAAAGACAGGAGATTTAAATTATACATTAGGGAGAAATTCTTTCCTGTGAGGGTGGTGAGACACTGGAACAGGTTGCCCAGAGAAGCTGTGGCTGCCCCATCCCTGGAGGGGTTCAAGGCCAAGCTGGACAAGGCTTTGAGCAACCTGGTTTGGTAGGAGGTGTCCCTGTTCACGGCATGGGGTTGGAACTTGGTGGTCTTTGAGGTCCCTTCCAACTCTAACCCTTCTATGATTCTGTATATTCTCATCTCTGGTTTTTGATGGACATCTCATTTCAGACACATGGGATCCCAGGAGACTGCAGGGGCTGCATAGGTCCTGCATATCCCCAGGCAGGATACCTGCCTCTCCATAGCCTTGGAAGACTCTTCCTACGCTGTCCCCTGCTCAAGGCAGAGGACAGACTCATGTGTCCAATGCTCTGGATGTGTATCCACACAACACAGCAAGACCACAGAAAGGAGAATCCGTCCAAGACATCAGCTGCTCACAGTATTGCTCTGGCATTGAGGTCACCTCTTACCCGTGCCGTAGTGCCAGTTTCACAAATCCTTTCCGGTTTTTCAGCGTCACGGAGTTCTTCCCCGGGGTGCAGTTCAGGGACTCCGCTGCCCCTCCGACCACGATGATGATGGCATTGCCACTGCCATTCTTGGACAAGATGTAGTCAATGCTGTCACGGTTCACAGGACATATACCTGCATATCCAGGAGACAGACATTAGGGTCAAGCTGCAAGATCAAGAAGACACCAGCCATACTTGTAAGTAAAAGTTTGTGCCTTGGTTGCCTCCCTGTGGTCCTAGAGGGCTCGGTGTATTACCAGGCAGCCAGTTCCTCAACTAAACAAGCAGCTAATAGACCTGGACAGCACTAGATTTGGTCATAGACAAACTCCACCAACTCCCTACTCTGAAATGAGTCCATAATCTGAGTTGAATGCCTGGGAAGGTCTTTCCCTCTGCCCCACACTGGAAGGGACAGGACTGCACTACCAGTCACAGCACTTCAGCTTTACAAAGCAATCCCTGCCCTAAGACATCAGGCCTCACTCCAAGGATCTCACCATTCAGCCCAAAGAGAGATTCTTTAATTTTAATTCTATTGCTCTAAAAAATGCTAAAAAGTTTGACTCTCTACTCCTGAAACTCATGCTTTTATCATCCTACAGTTGTTGCCAGAGCTTGCTCATGCCTCACATTTTTGGCCAGGATCAGCCATCATGCCATCATTTACGTTCCCATCCATCTCTGAGCTGCGTTGGGTACTTAAGGTCATTGCCCTAGGAAGGGCAGTATTACACAATTTAATTTTAGAAGCTGATTCTGCACATCTCATGGTAGTCATCACTCGAACCAAGAACTAAAATGATGAATGGGTCCTGTGGAATTACACAGGGTGAGTCTGCAAGCCTTCATGTGTGTCCAGGCATCAAGGTCACCAGCAATTCTAGCTCCAGACCACCTCGCTTAAGGCAGATCAGCTGGATTTGATGATGAAAAAACTAATTTCTTCCAGCCTTCTTCCAGCTTCCATTCTTGCTGCTCCCTAGGACAGTCAGAAGCTTTCTTACTTCTCCCATTCTCCCTCTCAAGGCTCACTCTGGCTTCACAGCCCAGGCTAACAGAGAGGCACAGATTTATGCTCAGCCATTTCACACTTGTAGGCAGAAGGAGATTACTACTTCTCACAGCACTGAAATCCTTCCTCCAGGAAATGCAATGAGACAGGCAAACAAGCAGCAATTGCAGAATCATGCTCTTTAGCCAGAAAATCCTATATACTGTGTAAATGTGATACGTCCTCATGCCTTAGAGGTTCCCTGCTGTAGCTGTAATCTCTAGTAGGCTATAAAACATTATAATATGCAAGAATTGGTTGCAAACCAACTAAGTAGGTGTATTGGTACAGTAATATTAGTTAGGATTTCACGTGAAGTCGTTCATCCACAAAATTAAGGATTGAGGGAACTATCAGCTTCCCAAGTGATGTTAAAGCCTTTTTTAGTGACATTCTTAAGTTCCAGTACAGGAAAAGTGAAGAGCAATGATGGCTTTCAGAAAGTTAAGTTTGTCCAAGAGATCACAGCTCTAGTCTTGCTTAAATCCTAAGTACAGAGGAAGCAGAATTTCCCCACTGATAAAACTGTACCGCTCTGGGATAGCTAAGACAGCCATGGTGTTGTTAATGTCTGCTCCCACCTTCCTTCCAAAAAGAGGGAAGCAGCTCTGGTTGGCCCCAAGATTTGTCTACTGGTCATCTTGAGGAGATTGAACATGTTTGGGTTTTTTTTTTTTTTAAAAATATAGGAAGGGTGATGATGCGTGGAAACTTCAGCAACACATGAACTGAGGTAACAGCCACGATAAACTAGAAAAGCAGTTCCCAACTTCTTGTGCACTGCTGTCCTGTGCAATTCCCAAATTATGGGAATTACGGACTTCACACAGCAACTTCTACCTGGTGCAGGAAGATAGAAACTGGCTTGAGATACTGCCATTCCTAGGCAGAGAAAACCACCTTTTTTTTTTTTTTTCCACCAGATCCAGTTAGTTTTCCTCTCCCTCACCAAATTAAGGCAGCGATCTTGGAAACAGTCAAACCTAGCAAGCCAGAGCCAAGTATAGCTACTCCTATCCTCTCCCTAGCCATGAGTCAAGATTTAGCCAAAATACCATATTAAAATACCTATTTTAAAGTCATTTATTGGTGAATCTGTTCCAGGAACAGCAAACTGGCTCACTTCATGGTCTTCAAATGCTATTCCCTCGTCTCTTCCTAACCAACTCACTCTGAAGAGAAGCTCAGGCCCTGCAGGAACACTGTTCCTTGTGGCTGTCAACGCTGCTTTCTCTGCCCAGTCACAGCCTACAAGCCCTCCATCATTAAAATACTGGAGTCCATTAGAACAGACCTATTAATGTCATTCAGCAAACTTCTACCACTGCCTATTCCCTGTGACCCATCTTTTCAGGGAAGGGGCTCTTTCGAACAGCTGAAACCATGCAGTACCCCAGACTCTTTACTACTGGCAGGCACCTAAAATATGGTTAGGTGAAGAAGGTATCTGTCATCACCTTAAGACCTAGATGCACAACAGCTCATGTAGTACTGAGCCCGTGAGCAGAGCTAGCCACAGTATTCAAATTTCAAAGGCTAATGAATACTTTATATTTTCAGTTAGTGTGACTTCTTCATCTACCTGTACCTCCTAATGATAATGAGGACAACCTACTTCCATGTCTCCATCTTCCACACCCACAACTACAGATGCCAGGTATCTTTACCACACCTTTGGACAAGAGTATCCTTGAGTTAAGGACAAACGCAGAGGAGCAGCAGTCCCCACAGCCCAAACTAGTCACATTTATTCACTGCTTCCTCTTGACAACTGCACGAGGGCAACATTGGTGCGATGCCACCAGAGAGAAGTGGTTACATGAGCTTCTGCCACAGCTTTTCATTTGAAAGAGAGAAAGACAGCTTAGAGGCAAGGGCATGAGTAGGAGGACAAAGTGCGCTTGAACTTACCACCAGACATTAAGTAGTCCCTCAAAATGGGCATCCTGAAGTTCCCAGCCAGGGTTGCAAGGTATGGTCGGATCCCAGGGAATTTCTGGCTGACACCCGTAGCCTCTGTGCTGAAGTTGCAAAAGGCACCCAAGCCCATGATGCCATGTGGATGGTACCCGAAAATGTAATTCCTGGTGGTCAGCAGATTGTGGGTTTTCACCAGCTAGGAGAGAAAACAGCGAGCTCACATGAAGACAGATATTTTCAAGTAATAAAAAAAAAAAAATGGAAAAAAAAAAAGTCCCCAGCTTCTGTCTCTTTTCCCATCAGGGAGAACAGCCCAAGGGCTGGGGGTATGAGCTGTCCTGGATTTCAGAGGCTGTGGTAAGAGCAGCCACTTTGACTCAGTTCCCCAAGCAGAGGGAGCAGAATAAACAGGCTGATCTTCGACACAAGACAACTGCCAGCCAAGCAGGAATAGGGGCTGGGTTGCAGTAGCCCGTGCCCTTTGTTTCTCTGCTCCTCCCAAAGGGATTCTTGCAAGCCTCTTGCCCAAACCAACCAAGTTCTTCATGGCCCTACAGCCACAGCTACGCCTCCTTTCCAGGCCCTCTCTCAGCCCATTAGTGGCTCATATCCCAGGGAGAGGGGGGGAAAAGTTACAAATCAGGCTCCCATAAGAGAGGCAAGTTTGCTTAATACCTGAAAAAAAAAAAACAAACCAAAAAAACCCAGCCACTTAACATGCCTGCTGGCCATGCTCCAAGAGGGAAAATGTGCAGAAGTGTGGCTTACCACTGGAAACTATCCCTCCTTTCAAGAGGTTTTGCACTGGTCTACCTGCCAAAGGGCTGACAAGGCACTCAAGTGTCTTGCTGGCCACAGCAGTGCTCTGATTTCTGCAGGACATGCTCCAGGAGCGGTGATCATGTTGGTTCGGGGTTGTGCAATATTCCTAACCACTTACTCATCTGTTTGCACAGCATGGACACTCCAAGAGCCGTCTCAGCCATGCACAGCACAACCTATGCCCTGCTACCACTGCTGCCAGAGGCTTTTTTTGATCCTATAAGTAGAAGCAACACCCCCTGCATCAGAGCATCTTCCCCTGGCAGCACACAAGCAGTCTGAGTAAGCGTACAGCAGGGATGCTGCATCACCCTGTAGAAGTAGGGATCAAATTCAACCTTTTTCAGGCTGCAATGGGCCCAGTTTTTGCAGGACCTGTAAGCCCCAGTGACACAGCCAGATTTTAAACTAAAAGAGGGGAGATTTAGAGACTAGGAAGAGATTCTTTCTTGTGAGGATGGTGAGACACTAGAACAGATTGCCCAGAGAAGCTGTGGTTGCCCCATCCCTGGAGGGGTTCAAAGCCAAGTTGGATGGGGCCTTGAGCAACCTGGTCTGGTGGGAGGTGTCCCTGCCCATGGCAGGGGGTTGGAACTGTATGTTCCTTAAAGGTCCCTTCCAACCCAAACCATTCTATGATTCTATGAAGTGCTAAACAACTGCACCCCATCCCTCAAATTCTACGTGCGTAGGTTGCTCTGCGTCAGCTCCTATAGGAAAAAGTGCAGATTTCCAAGATGTCACATCAGCATTACATACCCCGCTGTGTTGGCCAAGAAGTGCTTTGGCAGAAGGCAAGCCAGCTCGTTTTGTTGAATCATGCTACAGGGAGCTGAAGTGCCATTGCGACACGCCGAAGCAGCGTGCCCAGAAATGTGATCTCCTCCTCCCCGTGTTCCCACCACTGTCCCTAGACAAGCCTACAGCTCTCGTGCTATTTAAAACAGCAGCTGCATTACAGACATGACACAGCAGCGGGTTAGGCAAGTTGACTCCCCAGGCTTTCTTCTAGCTTTGAGGTCACAAAGGGCTCCAGGAAGCATGTGGAGATGCTTGTGGTTGCAGCAGCTCCATAGAACTCCACAACCTGCGTCACACCAAGTCATCCTTTCTCCCCTTTCCCTTCTTGCCCAATTCAGAGATAGCTTTGCTTATACTCCCCAGGGTGGGAGGGCTCTACCTTGACCAGTGAGGACAAACAGGGCTCCTAGACTACAGACTGGAAACCACTCATCAAGAAAGACTGGAGGGGGAAAAAAATGTACTGATACAGTAAGCAACGCCTCCATATAGAATGGTTTGGGTTGTAAGGGACCTTTAAAGGTCATCAAGTTCCAACCCCCCAACCCAGTAGACCAGGTTGCTCAAAAACCCATCCAACCTGGCCTTGAACCCCTCC
Organism: Tringa tobata; assembly: GCA_033628505.1. NCBI lineage: Eukaryota > Metazoa > Chordata > Aves > Charadriiformes > Scolopacidae > Tringa > Tringa tobata. Next base: position 379,989 of record JAHREE010000330.1, on the reverse strand, counting down.
AGGGATGGGGCAGCCACAGCTTCTCTGGGGAACCTGGGCCAGGCTCTCACCAACCTCACAGCAAAGAATTTCTTCCCCAGATCTCATCTCCATCTCCTCTTTTTCAGTTTAGAGCCACTACCCTCTTGCCTGATGGTTCCCCTCCCTCATCAAGAGTCCCTCCCCAGATTTCCTGGAGCCCCCTGAAGGACTGGAAGGGGGTCCAAGGTCTTCCCGGAGCCTTCTCTTCTCCAGGCTGAACCCCACAACTCTCTCAGTCTGTCCTCACAGCAGAGGGGCTCCAGCCCTTGGATCATTTTTGTGGCCATCTCAGTTCTTGCTCAGTTGTAGGAGAGACTCAAGGCCCGGTGGCTGCAGACACATGTGGCTGAGCTGGACCAGTGGCAGGCGCTTCTCCTTAGTGCTCTTGTCAGAGCCAGGTGAAAGCTTCCAGACTTCAAGCCTCATCCTCCATCTGTACCTCGCAGAGCTGCTTTAAAAGGAAGCCGCCTGAAACAGGGGGTTTGTCCTTGTCACTCTGGAGCACGCAGCATTTGTGAGCTGAGCTTGGCAGAGCCACACATCTGCTATCACGCAGAAGACACGCTGTTCTCCTGCTGCCAGCCCTGGCAAGCACGCTGGTCCAGCCCCTCCACCACGTGGAAGGACACCCAGTTCCCAGTGGAGCCCATCGCTTGCATATCTCATATGAGCCCCAGCCAAGCTGCTGCCTTATCGCTCTGTGTTTGCTTTCCAAGACCTCCTGTTATGGAGGCACAGGGTTGGTGATACCCACCACTTGGACAAGTAGGGCAGGAACAAGGGAAGGGGAAAAATTTTTTTTGTACACTTGAAGGGATGTTAAGCATTGGAACAAGCTGTCCAGGCTACTGGTGGAGTCCCCATCCCTGGAGGGATTTAAACGCCAGGCAGATGTGGTCCTGAGGGACATGGGTTAGTGGTGGGTTTGTCAGTGTTGGGTTGATGGTTGGACTAGGTGATCTAAAAGGTCCTTTCCAACCTAGATGATCTGACGATTCTATGAGTGTGCAGGGCATCAGCTCACCTGCACAGCCCACCCATGGCAAGGCAGAAGGGGAATATCTGAGCAGCGCTGGAGACGCAGAGAGAATCAAATGCTCACAGCAGGGATTTGCAGGTCTGAGAGCCAGCCTGGCATTCATCTATATGTGCTTTTCCCCATCAGTTTGTCCCACGCAGGCTGCCACTGCCCTCCCCAGGTTGTCCCACAACAGTTGGGTCACAGAAGGTGAACTTATCCTCCTCTACCCAAGTCAAGCCAGGGCCACCAAAGACTGCCAGGCATCGGACAGGTTTGTGCACTTATCCACAAGTGGTCCAGGTCTTAGATCAGCTAATGCATAAACTCAGCCCAGGGTCTGACCTGTCAACACCAAAGGCACAGCCTTCATGGATCCCTAAATTTAATCTAGAACAGGAATTTCTGAAGTGCTGTAATCACTTATTTCTACTCTCAAGCAAGACTAAAGCCTTCCTTAGGAGGGTGATCACTCAGGACTAGTTTTCTTGCACCTTTCCCCTTGACAAGCAAACACTGAGCTGCCTTATCAGCTTGCCCTAAGGAATTGTTGTCAACTGACAGCTACAGCACTTTTGCAACCCTGTTCTGAACCTCCAACAGGTTTTTACTTTTGCCTTCAAGGTCTTCTCCAGTCCCACACTGCTCCTCAAAGGCTCTGTTGCTCCCCTGAGGAGACAGAGCTGGATGAGGACGGTGTTGGGGCTGAAGCTGGACCTTCACCCCACTGCACTAGCACTCCTGTTCCCAGCTGCTGTCTGAGACCAAACCAGTTTGAGCAGGAGCAAAGGTCCATCCATCTGCTGTATGTCTTTAAACAGATCTAAGCCTGCCTACAGAAGCAATAAAGCAGTGCAGTTACGGTAAGAAAAACCTCGTGTTAATATTTGAGTGCCAGATACGCCCAAAGAACAGAACTGCCAATTTTATTTGTAGGAACGGGATGAATAAGTAGCACATTCCTGTGTGGAGAAAGGGGACCGCAGAGACACTGCTGCTCAGCACCAGGAGCCAGCAAAGAGCAGGATGAACACAAGTGGTCTAGTGACCACAAGTGACCACAGAAGCACGTAGAAAGCCAGAGCTCATCCTGCAGGCTCCAAGCCAAGTAAGCTTGCAAAACCACCGAGCGAAAAACCACCAAACAATTGCAATTAGCTGCATCACACCCAGCAGCACTATGGAAGAAATCATCTCACCTTCCCAGCAAGGCAGGCCAAGACACCCCCAGGCTCTCAAGATTACCACCAGACTACATCACACATCGGAAGCAAACGCCCCCATTCCCATTCTGCCAGTCACCTATAACAGCTAAGGACAATTTAGGCTGCATCTGGAGCACTGGGACCAGTTCTGGGCTCCGCAGTTCAAGAAGGACAGGGAACTGCTGGAGAGGGGACAGCAGAAGCTATGAAGGTGATGAGGGACTGAAGTACCTCTCTGCTGAGGAACTTGAGGCTGTTCAGCCTGGAGAAGACAGAGAGGATCTTAACACTTATAAATATCTAAAGGGCAGGTGGCAAAAGGATGGGGTCAGGCTCTTTTCAGTGGTGCCCAGTGACAGGACAAGGGACAACAGGCACAAACTGGAACAGGGGAAATTCCGCCTGAACATGAGGAGGAACTTCTTTCCTGTGAGGGTGGCAGAGCCCTGGAAGAGGCTGCCCAGAGAGGCGGAGGAGTCTCCTTCTCTGGAGATATTCAGGGTTCCTGTCCAACCTGCTCTGGGTCACCCTGCTGTGGCAGGGGGTTGGACTGGTGCCTTCCAACCCCTGCCATTCTGTAAGAAGCTTTGCCAGGAAGCCAGACAAGCCACAGAGAGCAAGACAAATGCTGCAAAAAAAAAAAAAAAGTCACCATCTGGCAACCACCCCTGTTCTGGCACCCTTCAGGAGACCCAGAAGGTCTCACCACACACACCTGAAATGCTCACTGCTGGAGACAGGTGAGCCAAAGGTCTGCAGGCATTGCTATCTGAAGTGCTATCACCTGCAGAGATAAGCAGTAGCTGTGCTCACATGTTCTGGTGATGGCTTCTTTACACAAAGAAGACCTTTAGCTTGTGGCACTCCCCACGTAACACCTTCAGATCAGCAGGATGTCCTGGGGGAGGCCCCTGGGACCCATGCCCTGGCTCTGCAGCACTGGGGTTGAGTCCAGCCAGGCTCACAGCATCACACTCACACCTGCAAGAGCTCCAGCTTTACCTGGCACTTCACCAGGATTTAGCTCACTGGAAGCTTCTTCAGCTGCTCCATGCACTGCTGAGCTTAAAGCAAGGCCAGCCACTAAGCAGCAGGCAAACTTAAGCTTCTAGTGCCCTAAAATAGCTTGTTACTGTCAGAGCAGCTGCACAAAGTCCCAGTGAACGTGGACAAGCTCTGCTCACACCGAGGAATTGAGACAGATTCGGGCTGGTTCTCAAATCCACCTGGTATTACAAAACATGACCTGGTATCTCCAGATACACATAAAATAGTCCTACTGGTGCTTCAGGCTGGGAGGCACTGCTGGCTCAGGTGGAGAAGCAGCATAATCATCATCATTTAAAAAAAAAAAAGTCATATCCAAGCCTGCTTCTCACGCAGCTACACTGACAAAACAAGCCTGAGCCCTGCAGGTGGAGCTGAGGAGGAATGGAGCAGATCCAGCCACAAGTTCTAACGTACAGCCTCATCAGAGGTCAATAACTGGTGGCATTTCAGCCTGGCCAGGCCCAGCCTGCACCCTCAAGACTGAGCTCACACCAGCTTGGTAGAAGGACACCTTGGCCTTCAGATCTGTGGCCACCAGGGAGCTTGCAGGAGCTGAGTTTAACATTTCAAGTGCCACTGGTAAGATCGTCACTGGTGTCATCTGCTCTTGTGGTTCTCATGGCACAGGATGAGGTGCAGTAGATGACTACCCCCAACAAACCACGAGGCAGAGAGACAAACAGAGCTCTGCTGAGGCATTGCACAGACCATTCAGGATGCAGCCAAGGGTAATATTTGCAGACAGAAGATTTAAAGAAGTAGCCATCTCTAGACCAGCCTCCCACTTCTCTGAAGACAGGTAAATCGTTTATTATACAATGGGTCAGGTTAGAAGGGATCTTATAGATCATCCAGTCCCAGTTCCCTGCCATGGGCAGGGACACCTCCCACCAGAGCAGGTTGTTCCAAGCCCCCTCCAACCTGGCCTTGAACCCCTCCAGGGATGGGGCAGCCACAGCTTCTCTGGGCAACCTGGGCCAGGCTCTCACCACCCTCACAGCAAAGAATTTCTTCCTGAGATCTCATCTCCATCTCCCCTCTTTCAGGGTCAAACCCTTCCCTCTCCTCCTAGGGCTCCCCTCCCTCATCAAGAGTCCCTCCCCAGCTTTCCTGGAGCCCCTGGAGGGACTGGAAGGGTCTGGAAGGTCTCCCCAGAGCCTTCTCTTCTCCAGGCTGAACCCCCCCAACTCTCTCAGCCTGTCCTCCCAGCAGAGGGGCTCCAGCCAAGGAATTCCCATCCTCTTAGCAAGTGCAAACCCAAGTGGCTGGTACAACTCCTTACAAAAGGATCATCTACTCCTTACAAAATATTATATTCGTGCTTCCTCCTGTAAGTAAGATCAGTCCCAGAATTGCAGACAACCACTTCCACAGCTCCATGATCCCTGTAGCAGGTTTTAACGACCATGCAGGCAGCTGGCTGTTTCTCCATAGCAGGTGCAGGAGTTACCCCACAGCTGTCAGCCCTCATGCACTGCCCTTTGCATACCATTTACCAGCAGGCTCTGGTAAACGTCACACAACTCTACCCCCTTAGCAGCAAAGGAATTGCAGCCATAAAGGGCTCTCACAAATGGACTGCGTGAATTAGCAAGTATTTACCTCAAAACAGGAGAGACGTTCTGTTTATCTACCCAACCTCATCTCTAACCCTACTTGAACAACCCAACTGTTTGGCAAACCTAATGTCCACAGTGGGTCCGACCTGCATAGTTGATACAGAGCATGTTTCCATGAGGACAGGGGCTAAATACACCATCAAAGGAGTGGTAAAACAAGGGGACCAGCTATTACTAGTGACCATCTTGAATCAAGTCCCCAGGAAGAAGTTTTTCACTCTGAGGGAGGTGTGACACTGGAATGGGTTGCCCAGAGAAACTGTGGCTACCCCATCCCTGGAGGTGTTCAAGGCCAGGCTGGATGAGGCTTTGAGTGACCTGGTCTGGTGGGAGGTGTCCCTGCCCAGGGAAGGGGGGGTGGAACTCAATGCTTTAAGGTCCCCTCCAACCCAAATCAGTCTGTGATTCTGTAATATCAGGAAGGCAAGTTTTGTTGCAGTACTGAGGACTTGGATCTAAAGTATGTCATCTTCTAGTACCATCTTCAACACCAGAGCATGCCCTGTTCTCCATTAGCTACAAGATCTGGGTTGACCAGCCACTTGCAGCCTTTGCAGTTGTAGTGTATTTTTCCATGCACACCTAGACTTGCCAAGAATTACCTGTTAACAGCAGCAGGAATGTGGCAAAAAGCATTCACCAGCAGCATGTTCAGACACCTTGACAATTCGAGCAACTTTCGCAAAGGAGGAATCCAGTCTATGCCACTTTGGCTTCTTGCTGGAATTGGATTCCTTACTGCCTTCTGAGGCTGGGCTATCTTAGGGAAGGGTAGCTCATGAAAAGATCCCTCCCTTTTGCTCAGGCTGAATAAAACCTGCCAACAGCTTTACATAATAGTCCTTTCAGCTCTGTGTCCTTCCAAAGAGGATCAAGTTCCCTCCAAGCTGAATTTGCCCCTTGCTGCTTTCCAAGTCCTTCAGCTAATTCTGCAGTCCCCAGAGCAGACTGACAGCCCTGTCTCTCTGCAACACGCCTGAACTAGCAGGGAAAATACAAGGAGAAGGTGAGCAAGTTACAACCTGGAGAACCGGAGCTATTCCTGCTGTTGGAACTCCCTCCTTCCCCAAACCCAGACTTCAGAGCTGCTATCATTGCTCCTGGTGAAGTGGTAGGACTTTTGGTGCGTGGAGTTCCCAACTATCCTTACCCAATATATTGCTTCCCTGGAGTGTAAGTGGAAAAAAAAGCCAAGACTGAGCTAGATTTCCAAGACGGGGACAGAGACTGGGCTGGGCACAACACACAGCTGCTGCAGCACAGAGGAAAAGTTGGAAAGATGAACAGGGAGCCTCACTGGTAGAGGGGCAGATTGCCTCAAGAAGTCTGGTGATAAGACGAATCATTCTACAAATCATGATACCATCACCCGTGATGCATTTCAGATTTTATAGCCACAGCTGCTCCAAGCAGTAGTATGGCAATGGTAAATAAGGCATGTCCTGCCTACAGTTCAGTGTCATGGATAGATTAGTGTAGCTACAACATCATCTCTACAGGGGTTATTACAAGTCGGTCTAAACCAGTTAAGTCCCAATAAATACAGCTAAACTGTTACTTACTCTTATTGGAAAATAATCCCTGAAGTATCTCCATATAGCCCAGTTCCTCACCCATTGGGATCTTCTTCCTCCTGAAGAGGGAAAAAAAAAAAAATAATTTTTTTTTTAAAGCTCTTTCCACATGGATACCCACCAAGAAGCTTAGAGGACTCCAGACAGTTTGCTGTCTCACTAGAGAAATCAGTTTTATTCCTCTAAGAGGGACACCTGCATCTTTCACTAAAATCAGCTGAAACCATCCATACTTCGGGGTGCTTCAAGCTAATTAAGGCCTGACAACCATTTCAGACTAGGATCTAACTTAATACTCTGTTGTAGCTGGGCAATGGACAATTCAGGCTAGAGACAGCACCATGGTAACCTCAGATCCATCGTTTGGGGAAGGAAAGTTAAAATCCTTGATGATATTCAGGATGAAAATCCTGAAAATAAATTATGAAATCCTCCAACTTGGTCTAGTTGGAGGTGTCCCTGCCCATGGCAGGGAGTTGGAATGCAATCTTTAAGGTCTCTTCCAACCCAAGCCATTCTGTGATTCTATGATTTTAGTGGTCTTGAAGCAAAGGAGAATTGTGTTAATTCGGCTACGAAAGGAGCTGCCATCAAAGCTTGTTGCCATTGCTGTTGTGGGGTCTCAGAGCTGCTTTCTACAGGGTGTCCTCTGGACTAAAAAGTTCTTCTGCTTGACTTGCAGCAACGCTGACTCTATAGAGGAGCCACATCTTAATAGTCACGCCACAATCTGAACTTTGCAAGAGCTGGAGAGGACAGCAAGGTCTTGAATCTTTATGTAGATCTCTCTGACCTACAGGAAGAACCTAAACCTTATAAAAATGTTGCTAAAAGCCAGCAATGGCATGATAATTAGTGAATGTTATTTTGTGTTACCCTCAGCATCGATAAAACCTGCAGTCACTGCTTGTGCCAAGGGCTGACATTTATATGCTTCACTGAATAACACTTTTGATCAGATTCAGCCAAGTTCCACCAAGAAGGGAAGTCACTCATTATAAGGAAGTGCCCCTTTGTCCAAACAGGAGGACAGGGACACTTGAACAGCAAGGATCTGTTTGGCAATATTTACCTTTCTTTGGTGTATTCCAGTCAAATACCAGCCAGGCTAAATATAGAGCACCAATCGCCCAGCAATCTGTGCACAGTATGTACATGAGGATTAAAGTGCAAGCAATACCTGGATAGGGCCAAGAAAGAGAAGAAAACAAGGTTGCATCAGGTTTTGGTCTGCATTTACACTTGCATTAAGAGCCCCTTGCCTTTTGACCCTTCTATACCAAAGTCTTAGTCCCAATCTGATGTCATTAATCCTCAATCAAATCGGATTTAGCTAAAAATCCCTTATGTAGGGCTGAGGCAGCTTCCTCCCAAGATACCTGCTGTGGACTACCTCAACCTCCCCTTCATGGTTCCTCCAGGTCTCTCTTCTATAATGTCTTCAGGTAGGGCAGCTACCTGGAGCCTTCACCAGGCAAGAGTGAGACTTCACAAGCATCAAGATTTCTTTGTGGTCCATTCCAAGGGGTTTCTTCCACACGTTACACCAGCTCTACACCAGCCATCCCACCAGCAGTCCAGAGATCCCACCCACAAATGATGTTGCCATATTAGCACAAATGAAATTGAGCCAGAATAGCAAGGCTTGATTGACTGACTGCAATCAGCATCTTTCTTCAGTTTAACTATCAACAATCCTATTGAGCCTGAGACTTCTTGTAACAGAAGTACCCAGAAACAACCAGTCTTTACCATTTTACTGGTCTAACAAACTTCTTGCCCATCTCTGGTACCTCCTGGAGGGAGGCCAAGCCAAGAGGAAGGCACTCCTGTTGCAATCAATTGCATCAGCTATCAGTTGCTTCTAAGAAGTTTCTTCTCTGTGGACATTCCCATGACTATGTCAGGTGAGATATTTCCAATTGCTTCAGTCTTATTTGTGTGGTAGACATAAACACGAGCTAAACATCATTAGGTCTTTCCATAGTCCCTATGTTCTTCTAGGGCCAGGTAAAGTCATTTATTGCCAAAATATAAGCTACCCAAGTGTGCTCTACAATATCCACATGTCTCAGGAACTGTCCAGCTGCCCTGCACATCCAGTAATTAATGCTTATGCAAAAGTTAACATTCTTGCATTAAAAGTCTTCCAGGATGAAAGGGAAAAAAGCTTTGCTTTCAGCCAAAAAGCGTTACTTACCCATGATAAGGAAAGTGAGAACCCATTGCAGCACAGAGATGATTTGTAGTTGTTTTTCTACTTTGGATTTAGACAGCCAGAACAAATCCTGGAGAGCAGAAAGAATGCTCGATCCTGTGCCTAAGAATAAAATAGAAATAAAGTTACACTCACCCACTGAGCAAAGATAATACTTTCATTTCAAACAGGAGGTTTTCAATCAATGTTCATTCATTGTGCTTTTAGAACAAGGCTTGTCAAAGGCTAATATTTCCCATGGAGTTCAGGCATGCTTAAAAGGGAAAGGTTGGCATCCACAAACATCCAGCTGTTTTGGGGATGGTGGAGGGGATTAATGGGTGACATCAGTTCCCACCTGAGCAAGCCTCTATTCACCTGACCATGAAAGTGCAGAGGACATTGTCACATGGTCCTAACACATGCCCCAGCTTCAAACTGTTGAGAGAGTTGGGGGTGCTCAGCCTGGAGAGAAGAAGGCTCCAGGGAGACCTCAGAGCCCCTTCCAGTCCCTAAAGGGACTTCAGGAAAGCTGGGGAGGGACTCTTGATGAGGGAGGGGAGCCATAGGATGAGGGGGAATGGTTTGACACTGAAAGAGGGGAGACTGAGATGAGATCTCAGGAAGAACTTCTTTCCTGTGAGGGTAGTGAGAGCCTGGCCCAGGTTACCCAGAGAAGCTGTGGCTGCCCCATCCCTGGAGGGGTTCAAGGCCAGGTTGGATGGGGCTTTGAGCAACCTGGTCTGGTGGGAGGTGTCCCTGCCCAGGGCAGGGGGTTGGAACTGGATGGTCTTTAAGGTCCCTTCCAACCCAAACCATTTTATGATTCTTATGATCAGCTGTCCCAAACCATAGGGAAGCACACACCAGGTTGTGGTCTGAACGGTTGCTCATCAGCCCTTCACCAGGTCTGTTGCACAAGTCCTTAGTGTGTACTGAAGGAAAGCTCTGCACTCCAGCCTTGCGCAGCACAGCTCAAGGGCTGGCTGAGCAATACCTCAAACCAGGATCCCAGGGATCCACAGCTCCAAGTGTAAGGAAAACTACCACGGTGTTCCTAAAGCAGGAAGAATGAGGAAGGAAAGAGTTGAAAGCCACTCTTTTAGAAGCTCAAGCTATTCAAGTGGAGCCAGACCCAAGTTAAATACTGAAGTGAAAGCCTTGATTGCTATATGAGGAACCACCCACTGCAGCCTTTGCTGATATGCTGAACAACCTCCAGAAAGAAGCACTTGCAAGTGTGTTCTCCTTCACTTCTCTTCATTACTTTTTTTCTCAAGTACCATAATAACTAGTTAAAATGCAAGCCAAGCTGCTGGCCTATGAACAAGCCAGGAGGTGTGTTTACATATTCCCTTTTCTGTTTAAGGATCAGCCTGTCATTAGAAGGGATGAGACGCTGCTAAACAGCTGTTATATTGAATAGGTTCAGTCCTTGCTGCTGCTGGCAAGACATGACACTCTTAGGGGTGGCACCACAGCAAGTGCTCACGCTTAGTCAAACAAAACTTTGATGGACGAGAGGCTCTTCTCTAGATAGAGGCAGGTTCTAGAGTTTTGGTAATTTTCACAAAGCAGGATTTCATTAATTCATCCTTTAAATATGCAGAGCATCTCTACAGTCTTTGCTGTTGCCCTTGCTGATAGTCTAAGCAATAGGATTAATGCACAGTAGCTGCACCTCCAGGACTGTTTATTAGTTTTGCAGCTTCTCTGCTCCCCCATCTTAAAAGCTATTTAATGTTAAGCCTGGTCATGGTCCCTAGGACTGACAGCTAAACACCTTCCTGAGCATTTCTGATGATAGAAGACATCAACAGGGAGCCACACCAGACCCTGCAGCCAAAATCTAGAGCCAGCCCCTTGGCTCTCCTTAGCCTACGTTGAATGAACAATCCTTGCAATGGGTTGGTCCGGACAGACCAGGTTGTGGTCAAGGGTAGATCATGTCACTGCAACTGCCAGTAAACTGAAAGCTGGAGCTGAAAACTGAAATTCAGACTAATCCAGTCTGAAACGGCAGCTGAGGTAGAAGGCAGATCTTCGCAAGATATCACAAGTGCTGAATTCACTCTTAATAAATATCTGCCATTTCCATGGAGTGGCCACAGCCCAGGGGCAGCCTCTAAACTGGCTGCCCCAAAAACCTGGTTTACAAAATTACACATTGACAGACCTCCTGTGGCCTGAGGACTGGTAGATAGTAGTTTAAAGGAAGCTTTTAGCAACAGTGGTGTCACTGGCCATATCTCTGTGCCCTCAAAATTAGCCAAAAGCCCTAGACGTTAATTTGGGATCCATAATAAAAGCCCAGCCGTGTGTAATTTATCCTTCCAGCACCTGTAGCTACACTACCAAAACATCCTTGGATTGATGAATCCCAACACTCCCGACTTGGATCAGCTAAATCCCTCTCCTCTTCCCCCCAGAGAGAACAACTGTTTATCCCTCCAGATGAGAATTCCTGCTTCAGCATTTTCTGGATGCTTTAACAGATTGTAGGCATTGCCAGCCCTGTAAATAGAGCAGTATTGGGTAGCATAAATCAACCTGTCAGCTCCTTTCTTCAAACAGCCTGAGGCTCTTTGTGGCAACTCCTGCAGGCAGAGGGAAGGCACAGCAGGCAGCTCAACACCTGCCCGTGGACAAGTGGTGTCCTGGGTCAGTTATTTGCTGAAAGCAAAAACATCCTTCACAGAGATCGAGATTCCCAATGCCAGAAGAGCCAGTAGTTACCGTGGGCTGAATACTACTAACATTTAATTCCCAGTTAAGGACAGAAGAGAAGCCTGGTGGCAATGGGCAGAGGTGTCACCTGGCAACTGTGTGGTCTACCCTTGCACCAACAACCTGCACACTCCAGATGGACCCCATGCATCACCTGCAGGTTGGACAATTACAGATTTTAGTGCTGAAACAGCCATTTCCAGCCAGTCCCGAGCTTGCTATTCATCATCATTCATCGCGTGGAGGGTTGGATACATAAGGTGTTAAGTCTTTCTCCTTCAGCTGTACTAGCCACAAGGCATTTTCATGAAGATCCTCCATGCTCTGAAGAACCAGGCTGGTTACTGCTGACACAGAGCAGAAGAGCTTTGACAAGTCAGAGATGGGGCTTTTTTGGGACTCAGCCACAGCAGAATAACCCAACGCTGATATTTGGGGATCAATTCTTTAAAGAAAACTCTTCCTTTTAAGGGTGGGCCCACACATCATTCATATATTAAAAAGTCAAAGGAGAATTAAGCATGGGAAAGGCAATTTCCTCTAACTTTCTGAGAATTATTAGCCTAATAACTAAGTTTAATAAGACATAGACATATCTAATAATAATAAGACATAGACATGCCCATTAGACATACCTATGATTAACCCCGAGGTGAGGGATGCCATATACCCCAGCCTTTGGCATCCGTTGGTACCAGTCTTTTCCCAAGAAAATACTTTGAATCCTGGAGAAACACAGATCTCCATCTGCTACTGCTGAAGACAGTGGCTTATCTCCTGCCGGCCACCCAGTGCAGCCCCTGGAGGGTTTTCCAGTTGCTCTGTTTCCCAGGGTGCCTGTTCTGGAATGGGACAGCCTAGCTGTCTGGGGTCACAGCCTTAGCAACCCGTGTCTACGCAGCAGATCTTAGCAACAGATTTCCTGGTCTCAGATGAGATCCTGAGGCCCTCAACTCACCCTGTAGCTTGTGTCCTGGACTATTGATGGGACACTACCCACGCTAAACCATGAGGGTTGGAACTACATGATCTTTAAGGTCCCTTCCAAACCAAACCATTCTATGATGCCGTCCCTGGCTTTCAAGGGTGCTACTTGCTAAGACAGCCAGAGAAGTGACTTCTCTAGGAGACCTCACTGCCCCTCAGTGATAGGAGCCATCTGCAGCCTTCCAAGGAAGCTCAGTGACATTAGCCAGCTGTCTCTGAACTGGTGATGGGCTTAGTACACTTATTTAATTACAGGAGCCAGAGTCAAGTGAGAGACGTTACCAAGGAGATCCTGGAGTCAACGAAGAGTTTGACCAAGCGTCTGACTCATGCCTACACCACAGACTCAGCAAGGGATAGCATCTGCTGCTCTTCTAGCACAGTTTGTTTCCGATAAAGTTCTCAAACACCACGATTTACCTGGGCAGGGAGGCAGACCCAAAGGTGCCAGGAGAGGAAGGAAACAGGACTTCACACTTGGGCACCAGAAAACCCAGTTGACAGCACTTAATTAAAAAGCAGTCAAATAAATAGGCTGAGAGGAAGTACAAGTGTTACAGACAGTTAAAAATATACCAAAAGCTTGTTAAAGCCAAGCTTCATCTGCTACCTTTTCAAGGCAATTAGCACATTGATTCTTGGCCAAGAATTACACTACCTCACACAGCTTATTTAGATGAAAACCAAATTAGATGTAGTGTAGCTGAGCCCTTCCAAAGCATAAGGTGCAAGTGGACATTTTGAGCCACGTATTTGGCAGAGAACCTGACGTTGGAGGCTTAACAGAGCTAAACGGTCCGATACCAGGGTACTTGTGAGGACCCAGCCTCCCATCCAAGAGCAGGAGTCTGCAAGGCAAGCTGCTACACCAAACATGACATCTGTAAAACCCCTCTGAGCAGCACAAGTTATTCGGTGTCTAGGTTTGCCCCAGCTGCAGTGCACCATTTCTCTCCACTTCCAGCTTTGTTGTTAGTGGTACTATGAATCATTTGTTAGGGAATACCCCATGCTGGTGAGCTGTTGTCACAGAATGGTTAGAGTTGGAAGGCACTTAAAGTTCATGGAGTTCCAACCCCCTGCCATGGGCAGGGACACCTCCCACCAGACCAGGTTGCTCAAAAGTCCCCTCCAACCTGGCCTTGAACCCCTCCAGGGATGGGGCAGCCACAGCTTCTCTGGGAAACTTGGGCTAGGGTCCCACCACCCTCACAGTGGAGAATTTCTTCCCCACATCTCATCTCAATCTCCCCTCTTTCAGTGTCAAACCCTTCCTCCTCATCCTATGGCTCCCATCCCTGACCAAGAGTCCCTTCCCAGCTTTCCTGGAGCCCCTTGAGGGACTGGAAGGGGCTCCAAGGTCTCCACGGAGCCTTCTCTTCTCCAGGCTGAACCCCCCCAACTCTCTCAGCCTGTCCTCCCAGCAGAGGGGCTCCAGCCCTCCCAGCATCTCTGTGGTCTCCTCTGGCCCCGCTCCAACAGGTCCATGTCTCTCCTGTGCTGAGGCCCCAGAGCTGGAGGCAGCACTGGGTGGGAGGGGGGGTCTCCCCCCCCTCATCCTGCTGGCCACGCTGCTGAGGATGCAGCCCAGGGTGCGGGGGAGGGTTTCTGTGCTGCCAGGGCATGTTGCTGGCTGATATTGAGCTTCTCATCCACCAACACCTCCATCCTTCCCCACACACAGCCGTATAGCCATTTGATCATGTCCCATGAGACTACTTAATAATCCTGCAGTAAAGAATGCCTATGACCAGAGGTCAACAGCAGAGTTAACAGGGACAACAACTTATTTCAGCCTCATTAGGAAAGATCTGGGATTCTGCATAGCAGATAAACAAATTTGTTTTGACGTTTATCTCATCTAGGTCTGCACTTACTCACAGTACACAACTTGGCTTTCAGTCTCAACAGTCACAGCTCTATGTGTGTTAAAGTGAGGGAGCCGTGAGGGTAAACCCAACTGTCCTAGACCAGTCCACAATTTCAGGTTTAAATCAGCAAGGCCTAATATCTCTAGATGAGCAGGAACCATCCTACTCCATCACATCAGTGTTCCCAGGGGAGGAGTATAGGAGCTCTAGAAGAAGGGCTCAGTCACAAGCAAGTCCAGACCTCTAGTTCCCAGGCATTTTTGTCAAGGGGAGACACTACAACACGGCTAGCAGTGATGCTGTACCCCAAAACAGGAGCCTCCAGCTCCCCCCCCAAAGCAGAAGTGAGGACTACTCAAACCTCAGGTCCAGCACAATACCAGGTAAGGCTGGGTGAAATCATCTTCCTCACCCTGAGCTGCTCTACAATTTTGTTCCATGTTGTGGAAGTTCAATATCACCTAAAGCTTTTAACCACAGTCTAGCTAAAACAAAGGAGAGAAGGAGCTTCTGCAACATGAAACAAGATAAGAAAAGCTACTTCAGCAAAGAACAGCCCTTAAATGCTCTGGCCACACTAACATCCTTCCTCAGGAGAGTGGAGGATCTCCTTGCTCTGCCAAACACAAGGAAGAGAGCTCCTGGACAGCCTATGGACAAAGTGGGTCAGGTGAAGATGAGGAGACAACAACCCCTCCCACCTTTTTTTATTATTGTTTTTTAAATAGGGTCAGACTTTTCAGCCAAATCCACAAGCACTGGGACAAAGCCAAGGTGCCAGGCAAGGAAGAAGACTGAAGATTAAAGGTCAGCATGAACCGTTCAGACTCTTCACCCCACAAAAGTCAGCCCTTTTCCCAGGCAAGATACTTCAAAAAGACAGCCGAGGAGGTAGAAATAATACAAAAAAAAATCTGGTGGGTTTGTTCTAAGTATCCTGTGCAGTGAGAGAAGTTATCTAACACGATCAAGCAGCACGTGAGGTCCTGTGTGTGAACCACTGAACCACATCCCCTCCGCTCATCTTTGGTCTGCAGGGTCCCATGTCATCATCCCAGAAGCCCAGCCTGAGCTCCTCTGGTGGGCACCTCCCTGTTGCTTTGAGCAGGAAGGCTTTGAAGCTGGTCCTGCCTTGTGATAGGCGACAGAACCAGCAAGGGGTTGAAATGGTGGATGCTGCAGTCACCAAGGCGACATCTCCCATCTTCCCGGGCAGAAGCACATGGAGAAAGGAGTAAAGAAGCACAAATATCACCGCAGGACCCCCACGAGGTGCCTCAGAGGAAAACTGACCCAAGGAGAGTTAAGAGCTTTCCATCGCTAAGCAGGATTAGCTAGAGATGAGGCCAATCACTGTCCCTAGACCACACTCCATTTTGAATTATGCACGTGTCCTAGATCCATCATTAACACCCTGGTGCCAACAAGGTGGCCACTGAGGTCTCGGGTCAGCCCTACATATTTTATAGGTCTCCTGAATGATTTATTCTCTCTGCAGTTAATTCTCCATTTAACAGTTCACATGACCTTTCCCAACTTAAAACATCGCTTTTCTGCTAGTTGTATAAGCAAATTAAGTTACTTTAATGACCACGAGAAACACACAGAGATCTTTTCCCCCACAGCTGATCCTACAGATCCATCTCTAAGATCAGCAGGTGCCACGTTTTTCTGGCAGAGAGAAGCACCAGCAGCTCTACAGGCAGGGTTGGGCAGGTCACGGTGCAACAGCACGAGCTTAGGGGTTAATTCACCAGGTTTAGGTCCTCTTAGCTCTGCTAATGATTTGCTTAATCAACAAGGCATTTCACAGGTCTCTTCCTCCCAGGAGGAATTATCAGTTGGCTTTCTCAGGGCAGAGAGCCTTTTGCAACACGGAGCTGTGACTCAAGGACCCTCCCCGAGGCACAGGGTAAATTGTCAAAAGTGCTTTTTCCTGCAAAAACCCCCCAACTATTTGCAAAGCCCTGACACTTCTCTAGGCAACCACCCTCGCAGGAAGGGGGGCAGGAGGCTCCATCAGGCAAATATTTAGACTTGTTGGAGGCATTTATTCCCCGCGAGATCCCCTTTTACAAGCAGGCAAGGGGGCTGGCAGTTTGGGGTTGTCTCCCCAAGGTCTTCAACCTGCGTGTCCCAGCCTGCATGTGGGAAGCCTTGGGTGCCAGCAGCAGCAGCTCTGCCCATGATGGGTCTCAGCCACCAACACCCAACCTGCTCCTCTCACCAAGGAAGTGGCTGGCCAACACGGAAGGTTGTGAAAAGAAACTCTTCGCTGCACTTCCTAAGGTAAAAAAACCCTCACTTTCACGCTGAGTCTTCGGCTCCCCACTATAAATCAACAATAAACAGCCAGGCTCCCCCCTCCCCACCCCCCCATTAACATGTGGGGAATGAAACATTACAAAAAAGGGCTGCAAGTAGTGAATTTTAGCAGCCACACGGTGTTGATAAAACTACTACACTCCCCTTCCTACCATCACAAGGTAGAGGTAGGGGGGGAAAAAAAAAAGGTTTATTTTTAAGCAAGTGCCACACGCCCATTTTGCACCCATTTTGCCAGGGTGCAAACTCGCTCAGATAAGCCAGAGCCGTTCGCAACAGCTGCAGGAAAGCAGCCCAAGCTCGTTAAAAAGCAGAAAAAAAAAAAAAAAACAAACTAAACCTGCGCAGGGAAGCTGTAATCCTCACCCCTAAGAGAAGCTGCAGCCAGCCTCCCCGCCATTGCATACTGCTTCCCCTCCCTCTTCAAGCAGGAAGAAGAAGGGGAATATAAATAAATAAAGCTGAGGGTTTCGGTGCTGCTTCCACCCCAAGCCTGCACCTTGGTACCACCGGGATGCTGCTCCCCCAGCGCAGCATCCTCCCGCTGCCGGGACCCCCCCCTCCATCTGCCGGGGACACACACACACACACACACACAGAGTACCTCGCAGCACCCCGGAGTAGGCAGCGATGATGGTCTTCATTGCGGAGGGATGGTCAGGTCCCGGCCAAGGCCATGGGATGGAGAAAGGGACCTGGCTCCGCAGCCCCGGGGCAACCAGCGAGTGGGAGAAGCGCTCGCCGCGCATCCCTATATAGCTCCGGGGAGGAGGAGGAGGAGGAGGGCGGGGAGGGGCGGGCCCCGGCAGGACGCCTGGGTCTCTCAGCCCGAAGGGGGAAGCTCTTGGCCCCGGTGGTGCAGCTCGTTGCATTTAAGTCCAGGTTGGATGAGGCTTTGAGCAACCTGGTTTCAACAGAAGGTGTCCCTGCCCACGGTCTTTAAGGTCGCTTCCAAACTAAACCATTCCACGAGTCTCCGGGATGGGGATTTGGAGGGGAGGACAAGGCAGGGAGCACCCCCACATCCTCTGCCAGGTGTTTCCCTCCTTATTTTCTTCCTCACCCATCACAGTGTGGGAGAAAATCCCTCCCTCAAGCCCCCGCTAGTGATGGAGGTGTTAAGACTCTGCAGTCCCCTTCTTGCTCAGATGCTCTCCCACCCCACTCGTGGCTGATTTTAGCTTCCCTGGTGAGATTTGGGAGATCTAGGTTCCTAAAAGCATCATGAAACTGGAAAAAAAAAAAAGTAGATAAGAGAAAAAATTAGAAATTTTAATAACAGAAGCTTTAATGGTTTCATTAAGTTTCGTTTTCAATAGGGAAACCTGCAGGTATGCCCAAACCACTGACCAAGCCTCATATTCTGCTCCTGACAAGATGTTTAAGAATCTACTCAAGAAGTCACAGGATCACAGAATCTTCATGGTTGGAAGGGACCTTTGAGATCATTGAGTCCAACCACGAAAAAACCAAACAAACAAAAAACCTCCCCAAAAAGGTCCATAAGAAATGAGGTGTCGTTTAGGTTTGCTTCAAAGTCTCAAAGTAGCTGCCCTTGCCAAGAGATTTCTGTAGGTTTTTACAGATGGGGACAGATGCTTCTGTCCCAACTCCCATGACATTAAACCAGATTCTTTATAATAGTGTCATGTTGAGCCCAGTTATTAAATGGGGGGGGAGCTGCTCCAGCCTGGGGCAAAGCATCAGAGCTCTACCCCTTTCCTAATCTCAGTTTCACCTTCTGTCATTTGGAGGAAATAAAAATAATCTGCATTTGAGCAGCATTTTGAGATCCCTCAAG
The DNA here is from genome assembly GCA_033628505.1 of Tringa tobata. Taxonomy (NCBI): domain Eukaryota; kingdom Metazoa; phylum Chordata; class Aves; order Charadriiformes; family Scolopacidae; genus Tringa; species Tringa tobata. The sequence goes on along the minus strand of JAHREE010000330.1, from coordinate 361,594 downwards.
GAAAAGCCCATTGAAATCAACGAGCATATAGAGCTCTTCATACGCGGAGGATGGGTAACAATCACCACCGAAACACCCCAAAAAAGACTTCAACTTCTGCCTGGTTTTTAGGGTGGGAGCATGATCCTGCCTTGCTGAGCCAGCAGTTTTTTCCTGTTGCCCCTGGGGATGCCACCGCAACATCCATTTTTTGGCCCAGAGAGATGTGTCTACCAGTGTGTTTCGCAAAAAATAAGTCTTTTTTTTTTTTTTTTTTCAGCTGTGGAAAGCTTAAATCTGAGCTTTAGAGGTGAAAGAGTGATTTATTTTCCTTCTCAGTCCCTTGCGGCATTCTCTTACCCATCTCTTTGAGTCAAGCTGGCACCAGGACTTGTTAGCTCCCAGTTTGGCCATAGGGCCCCCTTCCAGCAGTTGTAGTGGCCTGTTGAAATATGTATAAAAATGGAAAATTGCAAGAGCCTGTCTGAGGAAAGGGTCTTGCCCAACAGATTTTGGATGAAACCTCTAAAAGGCAGCCCAGAACAGAAATAAATCAGCGCCACGTTAGTGCTGAGTGAAAGAGGAATGGTCTCCTGCCTGACTGTGTCCCCTGATGACTTAAATCGAGTTATCTGCAAGGGCAGGAAGGGCTGAGGGAGCTTTTCTTATCGTTACCGAAATAACAACCTGCAAAAAATTAGACTGCCAGGTGGTGACAGCGTGAGAGAGGTAGATAAAGAAATGCTAGTGTGCTGGGAACTTCGTCTGCCCAGATCTATCATCTTTCTATCGATTTATACCCACCCTTTCGTGCGTTTTGGGCGCAAACTCTCCGAATCCTGATCATCGTAGGATCATAAAATGGTCGAGGCTGGAAGGGACCTTTCAGATCATCGAGTCCAACCATCAACCCAACACTGACAAAACCACCACTAAGCCTTTTCTGTACGTTGTAGTGGGGGTTGAGTCTGGAAGGAGGCATTAATAAAACAATTTTTTCTTTTAAAAATTATTAATAGAAATCACCCTGCCCTTAATGGAGTATTGCAACCTGCGGGAGCAAACCAAACCCACCACCACCATAGCCCCAAGGGTGAGCAGCAGCTCCAACGTGTGACTCGCGAGTGCAAAACTGTGATGCTGAGTTTCTTGGGAGGAAGGAAAAGTGGAGCCCAGACCCGTGACAGCAGGACCCAGCCCCGGGGACAACCTCTGCCTTCACGCCATCCGAGCGGCGGCAGGGACCTGGCTGCCACCCAGCTCCCAGCTTGTGCTACAAGTTGTTGGTTTGGTTGTTTTCCTTCCTTCTCTCGTTCACTGAAAATCAGAAAACAGTCCCAAATAATAGATTAGAAATATCTCAGCTCTGTTCCCTGCCAGGATATGGGTTTTTTTCCCGCCCAGAACCACGGTGCTGGTTCAATAGATGGTGGTGGAAATGCCCGTGGCTTGTTTTCCTCGATGCTTATGTTGGCGCAGGAGATATACGACCCTGTCTATTATTAACCTGCATGTCTGGCACGATTATTCTAGAACAATAACATCCTTTCAAATACCCTACTATTACTTCACCTGAGCCTGAAAAACACGGGTTGTGGACGGAGTAACATGGGCAGGAGCCAGTCTTCCAGCTCCCCGCAGCCAAGAACAATTCACAATGGTTTTAAAACTCCTTTATTTCTGCTTTTTTTTTTAGCAGCAGTGGAATCTCACAGCAAAGCAGCAACGCACCTTTACGCAGTCACATATGCATTTTTAATGCATGTATAGAATTTTAAGGGCGATGCCTATCGAATAAAGCTTTTGAGGATGTGTTTCTTTTTCTCTTCCAGCTCCTGTTCAGGGACTCAAGAACTGTTTGCAAGACATGGAGGGGTGGGTTGCAGTATGTTGAGTCAGCCATCGGTGTACAGCTCTGTGGTTTTGTTTCTATATGGTTATTTAGCAGCAGAAAACAACCCTATTTTCAAGGCATCGGTGTTCAGCGCCTTCACCCAGGGGCCAAGTTTTTGGCTACGTGTATAAAACTGCCTGTATTTGGCATGTCGGGACACAACCACTCCAGTTGGGCTTATCTGTCTTTGTAATTCTCCTTCTCTGGCTTAAAAACGTAGAGTCATTTCCCTGCCTGTGGTTAACCCTCTGTTGATGAGTGTTAAAGTTTCTTCTTTCCAGGCAGTATTATTTTTAGTGGATTTTTGTTTCCAGGGCTGATATGAGCCTTAAACACAGAGGGTTTACAGCAGCCAGGGTTGTCCATCAATCCATCTATCTCTCTGCACCGACTGCAACCACAGCATCTGAAAAGGGCCTTTTCTCCCTAATTTCTCTTCCTGAGCCCGCTGAGAACATGACGGGACCATCTCTGTGGGACACACTATAGCTTGAGTACCGTGATGAGGTCCAGCTCACTGTGTATTTCTTCTGACACCTACAGCGTGATGAATTCAGGTTGGACGTAAGGTCTACTCTCATCGCAGACCACTCACGGTGCATGAGGAGCATCCTCGTGGACAGGGAAGGCCTTGCATTGAGCAGGAGGACTTTGTGCCCCACCAAAGACCTCTCACCAGACCACAGGGACCTGTAGATTGCTTCTGCTTTCGTCCCTGCATCTTCCTCTGAGCCGTAATCATCCCCTCACGGGGAGCGATGGACGTCTTATCATCAGGGGTGTAAACGACAAACTAGGTGATAAGAGCTGGGATTTAATGAGGAGTTTGAACCCGAGTCAGCCAGTCAGCAAGGTCTGCTTTTTCAGATTGCCAAGCAGACAAAATAGCAACAAGACCCTTCCTCACTCCTGCAGCAGTAATTTTTCTGCCTGCTGTAAGTGTGACTTTGGCCAAGCTTACTTTGCATTGCGTGTCACCTACAGTCCTCTCTTTGCTCTCCCTCCAAGGCTTTGTGTCCTCTTCTTTGCCAGTTAATTCAGCCAGCGGAGCCCAGGAACCCCTCACATGAGCCCAAAATGTAACTTGAGCCTCAAAATCCCACCTCGCAAGCAGCGATGCTGGCGAAACATTGCTTGGTCATCTGTGCCCGCCTTGATGAAGGTCCATCCATCACCTCCCCGGAGGTATTTTTAGCATTTTGTACAGAGGTAGCAGAAAGTCACAGGAGGGTTCATCTTTCCTTCCACCCTTTTTCCTGCCTTGATGGGAACAGTTTGCAGTCTGGGTCATATTTATGGAAGTGTGCTGTTGGCTCATACATCGCCGAAGTGATGGACCTGAATTTTGAGCTAAGGGAGCAGAGGCATGTTCCCACATCACCCACTTCTCTACAGAGCTTCAAATAAGCATAGAATCATAGAATGGTTTGGGTTGGAAGGGACTTTCAAGATCATCCAGTTCCAACTGCCTGCCCTGGGCAGGGACACCTCCCACCAGACCAGGTTGCTCCAAGCCCCCTCCAACCTGACTTTGAACACTTCCAGGGATGGGGCAGCCACAGCTTCTCTGGGCAACCTGGGCCAGTGTCTCACCACCCTCAAAAGAAGGAATTTCTTCCTGATAGCTAATCTGAATCTCCCCTCTTTCAGTTTAAAACCATTACCCTTCATCCTATGGGGCCACTCCCTGATAAAGAGTCCTACCCCATCTCTCCTGCAGACCCCCTTTAGGGACTGGAAGGCTGCTATAAGGTCTCCCTGGAGCCTTCTCTTCTCCAGGCTGAACAACCTCAGCTCTCTCAGCCCGTCTTCCTAGGAGAGGTGCTCCAGCCCTCTGATCATCTTCGTGGCCTCCTCTGGACCCGTTCCTACAGATCCATGTCCTTCCTGTGCTGAGGACTCCAGAGCTGGACACAGTACTCCAGGTGGGGTCTCATCAGAGCAGAGTAGAAGGGTGGTGGTCTGTCTGCAGGTATCTCGGTACAGGCTCTGCAGACATCTCCTGGGGAGGGAGGTGGTAGTCTCTGCTCACTCAGCTCTTCCTGGCACTGGAAGTGGTGGTGGATGTCTTTGCACCCTGGCAAAATACGAGACAGCATCAGTGGACCGTGCAGATGGCCTTGCCCAGAGTGACTTTATGCATCTGTAACACGTTGTCCTGTTATGCTCCAGTTAGGAAGCGTCTGATCCGTGGCTGTTGTCTGTGCAATGAGGGATGGGCCATGAAGAGTTTGTTGATGGTTTCAAACATACCCCAGTTGGCACTTAGTCTGCATGTCTGAAATGTGGCTGGCTCCTGCCCTTACCGAAAAGACTTCTAGGGGGGTGAAGCACTTGAAAGAACCAATCTATATTTCCTATAGGAAATTTTAGGATTCTATAAATCCTAAAATCACAACACCTAACTCAAAGGAATGGAGAAAAACTAGAGTCCAGGTCATTGCACCGATTGGCTTTTTCATCTGGAGTTGGATCCACCTCATGTGGCCAAAGACCTGTCCACGCCCCCACCACACAGGCTGATTTTCAGCCAAGTCATGCTTTACACCCTCCCCAGACCTTGGTGTCACGCCAACGTGTCATCTCGCAGGTATTTATCAGGTTTGGCCTTCAAAGAGTTTGCCTTGGAAGGGGGTGTTTGCGAGGCAAAGGCTTGCAAAGCCTTCCCTCCACAGGGATTTCTGCACGTAGTATGGGCACCCCGGGCATGCATCAACACATCCCTGGGACTTTTTCACCTGGACATCCCCAGGAAAGAAAGAAACATAGAAAAAAACCCAACATTTGGCCAACGTGGAAAAGTTCACATTCATCCAGACTGTGTTAAAAGCAGATTTGAGTGAAAAGCAGCCCATCAGTGCAGGGAAAGGAAGAGCAGAGGATCAAACCCCGGTGTGCATCCCACAGTTCTTCTGTCCACCTGTAGGACACTGGTCCTGTATCTTTTCTGATGGCTCTCCATATGTTAGGTGCAGTCTGGGGCAGGAGCACCAACGCTGCAAACACCCACCTCACTCTCAGTGTAGACACAGCCACTATTTTTGGTAGTATTGGGGCAAAGAACACATCCTCTGCAATTCACTGGTTAATGGTACAACCACTTCGGAGTCCAAAGCCGGAATCAGCTGTTTTCGTAGGGCTTGCTTTTTGGTTCACGGAGTTAAAAGCTACTTAACATTACAGAGGTTTTGAAAAGGAGCCACTTCTTGTCCTTTTAAGCTGCACTTACACCTCTTTTTTCACAAGTGGAAGCAAAGTTCAGGCCAAAAACTGCAAGAGAGACTTCACAGCGAGCTTTGTGCTGGAGGGCATTAAAAACAAAATAAAACATATAAATAATTTTTTTTTTTTTTAAAAAAAAAGCCCCACCCTCGCTTTTCCCCACCAGACAGATAGGAAGATTTATGCAGGTCACTGAGCAGAGCCAGATTTTGGCTGTTGGCAGCCAGTCAGGGTGTAGCTGCCTCGCTACGCTCTAAAATTAGAGCACCTAAAAATTAACTGTACGGCCACAGGACTTTGGTCCCTGCGCTGAATGAGCACTGGAAAATTAGTAGTAGAAAGTTAACCAGCCGCACTTTTTGTCCAATAGCAAGGTTTTTGCAAAACAAGAAATGACGTTAAAAAAAAAAAAAAAAAGAAAATTTGACTTCAGTGTTTATTTCAATTATGTTTGCTTCCTTCATTAAGAAAGGTTGGGGGGAATGAGGCATGGGAAACATTAAGTATAATAGGGAAAAAAGTTTCCCTGTGCTGAAGGTGGGAGACTTCTATGTTCTTTTAGGAAGCATCACATTAATCTCATGTTACACTTCCCCAAAAAAGTAAAAAGAGCATTTTCAGCTCCCCCTCATGACAAGACAGCATTTCCCTGGAGGCTTCCCTGTAAAATCCCCAAATCTCTGTGTTTCCAACCAGAAAGTACCCTGGGACCACACCACCCTCCAGCCACAGGTGGGGAAACTGAGGCACAAAGCCCAGAAGGGTGACCATTTAAACCCAGAATGTGCATTTCTGATAAAACCAAGGGCTCCTCCTCGCCTCCATCCCAGCTCCCACACCAGGAGAATCCCTCTTGAAAGCCTCTTACACCCTTCCATCCCCTGGGCTCGTCCTGGGCCAGCGAGCAAGACTGTAATGCTATTAGCTGAGGCCGTCTGTCCCTCCCTGACCTTCCAGCCAGCCCCACCTCTCGAGGGCTCTCCACCACCCTTGGGGAGGACAGCTCCGGCCCCAAATCCTGTGCAGGCTCCATCGGTCCCAAAATGGCCAGGAAAAGTGGATTAAATAGCAGGAAATTGGAAAAAAGGAGGGGGAAAAATAGAATTGGAAAAAAGGAGGGGAAAAAATAGCTCTCTGATTCTATGATAAATTGACCCTACAAAGCACCCTCAATTTGCACGGGCATAACCAAGAGTTGTCCAACAATGGGATTTGCCCATTTTTGGTTCTTTCCATCTTCAAAGGATTTTACCAAGTGTAGCCCCCCTCCGGTGACATTTGGGCAGCAGCACCCATGTGCTTCGTGTGGAGAAAAGCAGAGGCCAGGGAAGTCCTCTCCTTTTACCCCAGATTCCTGCAATCCTCCCGTAGGGTTTCAGCCAGGGATGACTTCTACTAGGGAAGCAGTGAAGAAGGAGAGATGGTCCCCACCCTTGCCCTGTAGCCTGGTGAGAAGGGACTACCTTTCTACAGGGCAAAGAGGCGAGTTAACCACTGCTGCACAGGTATCTGGTTTCTCAAGGCTCAGAATAAAATATATATTTTATATATATATATATATATATATATATATTCTGGGTCTACAAGAAGAGGTTTTGGGTTGTTTCCTTGGAGACTGTCTCTCTCCAGCCAGGGGATCTCTGCTCCATTAGGGTCTGGTGTTTGTTTCTTCCCCTGGCTGGAGAAAAGCTGGTGCTTCTTAGAGATTGGGTGATGCTCGTGAGTTTTCTAAGAGCTAATAAAGGGCTCCTTTCTTAGATTTCTCCAGATTGCAAACTGGGAGATGTCAGTTTGGATGCAACAGGGGTTGCCTTAGTGTTAAGACCGTGTACAACGGGGAACAGTGCAAGAGGAGAAGGACATGGCATCTGCTGCACCATGTTCCCCATTGCATGAAGTTTGGGTCAGCCCGCAGGCTTAGGGACACACTGTCATTCACTTATTTGTGTTTTATGCGGAGCTCAGAGGCCCAAGTTACTCTGTCCCAGCTGCCCCTTGAAGTCTTGGACCAAATGGTTTCTGCTGACGAGGGGTTGGGAGCCAACCAAGGGGACGCAGGAGGTTCTCAAACCAACCGAGTCTCCTTTCCAAGAATGTTCTTGCACACACCATCAAGCATGTTGGAGGGCTGGCTGGGTGTGAGCATCAGGGCTTTGGTCTCTTTTGCTATGGCAAATTTCACCATTTCTACCGGAGATTTCATATTTTTTTTTGGTATTTTCACAGGTTTTCACACTTGGCTAAGTCTGGCTGCGATTTCTATCACCAGCTACAAGGCAGGATCACGACACTAAATGACCCAATTCACGCCATGATACTCCTTGCACCACGGGTGAGAAGCTCCTGCAACACACATCGGTAAAAATGATCTTAATTTTACCAGGACATCCCGAAGAGGCCCCAGATCTGCTGCAGATATTTTTTTAGAATCACTCACCTTTGAGAAAAGCTGCAATCAGACCCGTGCTTGCTAATTATGCCGCGTAAACAGAGTTTTGCCTCCTTTCACCCTGTCTCAGAGCTCTCCCCTGTGAATGCAGGAGAGCATCACTCTGGGTGGGCTGGGAGGAGGCAGAAATGCTTTTGCCCGAAAGTGCCTCTTTCTATCAAAAGCTGAACTTTTAGCTTCTCTACGCTACAAAAATAGCCGAAGGGAAGTTTCAGGGGTTGTTTGCAACATTTCGCTTTGTTGTTTTAGAGCAAGTGTGTTCACCAGTTTTATTTCAATTAACAATAAACACCGATTAAAATTGAGGGTTATTTTAGCAAGGAAAAGACTTAAGTTCTTGATTACAAAATCGGAGGTGCAGCTGCAAAGAGAAAAGCATAAAACCACTAGAGCAAAGACCTGGGACCTTCCTGACATTTCTCCTCATTCTCTTCCTGCTACTGGGGCTTCTTCTTAGGCACTTGCTGCTAAGAAAGCAGAAGACCCTGCTACTAAAATGCAATTTTCTCTGGGACTTTGACTCTCACGAGTACTTCGATATTTTATATTGGCCCTTGAATTTCAAAGCACATCTCCAGAATCTGTGCGCGGTTGGAAATGCCTCCCCCCTGAAGAATGAAAAAGGACTTTGGAATAGAAATTCTTCTCCTTCCCTTGGGAAGTCAACTAACCAACCTTCCCCACAGCAAGGTCTACGACAGAAAGGCTTTGTGGACATCCCACAGGAGGCTGTCTTTTGATTGCTCGTGCCTTCGCTGATCTGAGCAATAACCTGAGCCTTCCCAAGGGGTTAGAACAGCTTACTGCTAAAAGCACGTCATTTCTGCAGTATTTTTTCACAGTCCTGCAATTGCAGGGCTCTATGCAGCGATCACGTGTGATGGATCCATGGACTAGGGGTGCCTCGGTCCCCCCATGGTGTTAAATTTAGCAGGGGCAAAGATAAAACAACTCAGAATTAGCAAAGTCTGCTGCAGGGAAAAGGTAGTTTCACAACTCCTGCGGGTGCCAGTGGAGTCGTTCTCCAGATGCATGTGGGCAGCAGGCAGCAGACAGACTCACTCCTGCCACCCTTTCCTCACCTGGGGAGTCACGTTGGCTGCAGCAAGGATGATGCTGGAAACGCTCCCTCTGCACCCCACAGCTGGAGGACCAGGCCAGGATATGCAGCATCAGGGTGGTGCTCCTTGGTGGCATCTACGAGCTGAAGGGGAAAACCTGATGTGGTCATTTTAGGTTGTCTTTGCTCACTGCAGAGCCTCTAAATGGCTCTTTGTCTCATCCCGGGATGCTGGAGTGTCTAAGAAGGGTTTCTATGAATACATTGTCCTGGTAAAAGAGAGCATCTACCGGTCGTTTCAGTGGCCAGCCCAGCTGAAACCACAACATACATATAGCTATAGAGAGAGGGAGAAGGAAGGGTATGAATCTACGAAGAAATAGGCCAAAAAAGCTGAAATTACAATTATTTTCATAGAATCATAGAATCATTCAGGTTGGAAAAGACCCTTGGGATCATAGAGTCCAATCATCAGCCCTACTCTACAAAGTTCTCCCCTACACCATATCCCCCAGCACCGCATCTAAACCACTCTTGAACACATCCAGGTGACTCAACCACCTCCCTGGACAGCCTATTCCAGTGTCTGACCACTCTTTCTGTGAAGAATTCTTTCCTAATGTTCAGTCTAAACCTACCCTGTTGGAGCTTGAAGCCATTCCCTCTTGTTCTGTCATTACCTGTGAGAAGAGACCAGCACCAACCTCTCTCCAGTGTCCTTTCCAGTAGTTGTAGAGAGTGATGAGGTCTCCCCTCAGCCTCCTCTTCCTCACACTAAACAGTCCCAGCTCCCTCAGCCTCTCCTCATATGATTTATTTTCCAGCCCCTTCACCAGTTTCGTTGCCCTCCTCTGCACTCGCTCCAGCACCTCCAGATCTCTCTTGTGTTGAGGTGCCCAAAACTGGACACAACACTCCAGGTGTGGCCTCACCAGTGCTGAGTACAGGGGGACAATCACCTCCCTACTTCTGCTGGTCACACTATTTCTGATACAAGCCAGGATGCCACTGGTTTCTTGGCCACCTGGGCACACTGCTGGCTCATATTCAGCCACTTGTCAATTAGAACCCCCAGGTCCTTTTCCACCAGGCAGCTCCAGCCACACTTCCCCAAGCCTGTACAGATGCACGGGGTTGGTGTGGCCCCAATGCAGGACCTATTTTAAAGCAAGCAAGTTGAAATCACTGATTATTTTAAAGCAAGCAAGCAGAATTGCTAAACTCTTGCTTGAAAATGAGAAGGAAAGAGATGATGACCAGATTTGTCAGACATTTGGTACAAAACTTCTTCCCTTCCTCGGACAGTGTAAATAACAGATAAAGCAAGATTCTTCTCCATGTCAGCCCTGGGGCTCAGCAGTCCCTGCAGCTTCATCTCCTCTTTTGGTGGCCAACTCTGTTAGTCTCAATTTCCCCTCTCGTTCCTTCTTAACCTGCCGGTCTAGTTGGCACCAGCTCCCTTGTAGAAACATTTGCAATCCTGTCGTACCAGACCTCCTTGTGCCCGGGATGTCCACATCCTTCAGCCAAGGGCTGAGAGAGGATGGATTTCACGTCTAGCCGACAGCATGTGTGCAGCACAGAGGTCACTGCTGCCCCGGCACACGACACTGATGGTGACAGCATGTGCTGCTGGTTCTCCTTTGTTAAAATTTAGGTCTGGGCATGGCTGGAGCAGCAGCAGAAGAGGTGGCACAGCAGTAAAACAAGGAAAAATGTGGCCACTTGTATATCTCAGCCCACATCTAGCCTGCATCAGGGTCATTAAAGAGGACTTTTCTGCTGCAAACTTTTCCTTCTTCACCACCAGATCCTGCCCTCTCCACCCTGGCCATGGCTCCCTTCTCCCTCACAGTCAGAAGGTGTTTTCCTTCACGATAACCCCCAAAGGCCACATTCTCCAGCCTGACCCAGGGCTTTCCACTGCTTCCCACTGGATCCCAGCAGACCACCAGACCAGTATCCAGGGTGCACCACTTAATCCAGTTCACAGGGAGTAATTTTCTCCTGGGATTCCCAAACTTTTCTGGAAAGTATTCAGGCACAAATACACATTATATGTTTAAATACTGGGGCGACTGACTGAAAAGTAAAGGCCTGTGAGATATGGAAGATCATAAAGCCTGTGGATTTCATATTTCCCAGACATTTTCTTCCCCCTTTGCTCTGCTATGGGGATTTAAAATTTTACTTGGCTACTTCTCTTCCGCTTCTCATTATTTGGGTAGGATTTCAGGCTAGCCGTTTGAGGTCATGTATATAGGAAGAAGCTGATTGCTTTTGCACAGGTAAGAAAGAGGACAGATGACTAGAAAATGAAAATTTAAACTGATACAATTGTGCAGGGATTGCACATATTACACCCTAACTCGAAGGGATTGATTTGGTGCTAGATAATCTCAATTTGATTTCTTCTACTGCTCTTGGGAAGGGGTTTAAGCTACGTTTTATAAAACCTACCAAAGTAAGGTAGGTTTTTCACTGTTTTTTCACATATTCCTGCATAGCCCAAGCAGCCAAGTGGTTATGGGATCTGAGGAAGGAGCTGGTGTGTTTGCTTCAGTGTTTCAAAGGACATGGGAGTTTAAGTAGGTTTTGGGTCACCCTGGTGATCCATCAACCCATGCCCTGTCTCTGCTTACGGCCAACAGTGGGTACTTACAAAAAGGGAAGACTGGCATTGCTGTAATTTTCTCACCCAGAAAAGCAGATTATGGCATTTCAGGTGTTGCATTTAGGAGTCCCGTAGACTTCTCTTCCACAGATTTTGCTTATTCTTTTTGAACCAGCATGCTTTTGGCCACCCCAGCTTCTGCTGACAGTGTGCTCTGGAAAAAGGGAAAACAAAGCAAACCTTCTTTCAGTTTGCTCCAAAACTGTCTGCCCAAAGATTTCCGTGGATGTCCCCCATTTCTGAGCTCTAAGAAACAATTCCTTCACCACCTTCTCTTCTCCATTCAGAGTTTCATAGGCTGCTGCTGCCGTTCCCTCCATCATCTCTTTCCCAGGATGAGGACTCCTACCGTGTGCCTCCATCTATGGAAGAGATATGTAGCTCCAATGATCCTATTTTGTCCTCCTCAGACCAGAACGTCACATTGTTTGACTATTAACTCACATGATTAGTTTATTCAGTTGCACAGAAATGCTTTCTTTTTCATTCTTTATTCCTTTCCAAAGAATTTATATCATCCCAGTTGGGTTTTTTCTCAGCCAGTGCTAAGCAAAGAGCCGGTCTTTTCAGAGGACTACCCACATGGACTCCAAGATCTTGTTCCAATGTGGTGAAACGCATTTGAAGTCCAGATGTGTGAAAGTTTCTCTCTTTGGAAACAATATAAGCTGTGAAGATAAAAGATGTGGAAAAAACCTTGCAATGGAACTGGGCAAAAATATTAATGGAATTTACTGTTAAATACAAAGATATCACATGGTCAAGAAGACCCAGATTGCAAACCACTGGGAGCTGGGGAAGCGTTACAGAGGACATTTACATTGTGCTCGCCTGGTTCTTCCCAGGCATCTGCACTTGGTCACCAATGGAGAAATGCTAGTGAACTAACTGGACGTTTGCTCTGAACCAATAAAACTATTGTATCTTCTTAAGCAGTGGGTGGGAAGAAATAGGAGGAGAGAGCTGGAAGCTGGAAACGCTCCGCACGTGCTGAAGAAGTAGCATTTGAATCAATGTGGCCTACCCACAGCTCATCAGTGTGGGGAGAAAAGAGGTCTGGACTCCAGACACTTTCTCTGTGGTTTCAGAGAGCTGGAGCCCAGGACATAACTTTGAAATCTCTCAGATAGAGCCAAATCCGAGGGCAAAGAGCTGGAGAAATGAAGACAGCAGTAAGTCCTCAAGGCCAGCTGCCTTCACCTCCCACACCAAGGGCCCAGATTCTGGGCCTCAGTCCAAAAATAAACTTTTAATCTTCACTGAAAGCTTTATTTTGGTAAGGAGTCTTCTTATCATCTCACTTTCTTTTTCATTGACCAGCGCAGAGCAGCAGAAACAATGAAACCCAGTGACGGGCAAAAACATTGGACACCGGTATCAGTAAGAAGGAAAAGGTATTGATCACTTCCTAGCAGGTCATGCTAAAGCTGGCCTCATGAAAGATCTGCCGAAGCCTATTAGCTAAGGCACATCCTGGAGGAAATCCTCTTAGAGCAGTGGAGGTGAGAGTGCAGATGATATTACTGTTCCCAGCAGTGCAATCATAGAGAAATAGGGCTGGGAAGGGGTATTAAGAGGTCGGCAGGGCCATGCCCTTTATCTCAAGGGAGGATCAAGTCCATCCATGTCATATGTCACCAGGCAGACACGGTGTTAACGTGCTTTTAAAGACTCTCTATGATGAAGATGCCACAACCTTTCCAGCCAATCTATTCCTGACCCTAATATTCCTGACTGTAATTAGGCCCATTGCTTTTTTTTTCTTTTTTCTCATCCTGTATGGGCATGAAGACAAGATTATTCCCTTCTCTGTGTCTGTCTTCATGGATCATGTCTTCTCCATCCACAGTTCTGCAGACCATACCATGTTAATTTGTTCATTTGGATACAGCAAAACCTCCATAATCATCGGTAGTAGGAGGAGTACTTGGGTGTACATACAAATATATGTGTGCCCATGTATCTATATTTTGATGACCATCTCAGCTTCTGGAGCTGGAGAACATGGGGTTTTCAGGGCTTCCATGAGTCTGAAATTGCTTCCAGCCAAAAAGTGCTGTTGGGAGTTGGCCTGTGAGAGGAGTATTTCCACTCTTTTCGTTCATACCCATTTATATTCTGGTCTTGGGCATCCCCAAAACACTGTCCCGTTTTTGTCTAAGAAATTCCACACCTGCAGATCACTGAAAACACCATCAGCATAAAGTGCAGATGACAGATTCTGGAAGCGATCAGGAAAGGATCAGGAAGGTGCACAGGGTACTTTTCTGCTTTTTTCCTTTGTATGTGTTTGTAGGGCAAATCCATCCCCACTTAGAGCAGACCTGAGCTTGCTCTGATTTCCACTCTGTCCTCCCAAGGTCTTCTCCAGGGCTGGGAAAGCAAAGAGAAGCAGAAGCACGGGCTGCTCCAGCTATAAGTGTTTTCCATCTCAAGGGGTAGCCTACTAGAAGAGCCTTGTTATTCAGCAAATTGCTGTAAATAACCTCCATCCTGGTTACCTTGCAGTGACCGACACACTTATTCATTAATCATAGAATCGCAGAATCATCTAGGTTGGAAGGGACCTTTCAGATCATGGAGTCCAACCATCAACCTAATGCTGATAAAAACCACCACTAAACCACGTCCCTCAGCACCATGTCTGCCCAGCTTTGAAATACCTCCGAGGATGGCCACTCCACCACTGCCCTGGACAGCCCGTTCTAATGCTTGATAACCCTTTCAGTGTAAAATATATAATGTGCAGCCCCTCTGGTTTATAGTGGGATGGTCTCTGTCCTTTGAGGACTTGTAGCTCAATGACCAATTGCTCCAAGGCCAAGGCCAGGATTTGTCTGTACATGAGAGGTGGTGAGGAACACAAACTTTCCAGGGCTGAACAAACCCTGTGCACAGACACTACTATTGTGCTTTCATAGAAGAAGCTCATTTTGCTCTGGAGAGGTGATTTCTTAATGTTTTGGGGCTGGATGGCCACCTGGCTTGATGGTTAGAGCCCTATAGCCAGATTCAAGCTGAGATGGGAAATGGGAATCTAAACCAGAGCAAACCAACATCAGTGACAAAATGAGCCAGAAAAATGAGCCAAGAGAGGACACAAAGCCCTGAAGCACCAAAGTCAGCCAGGGAGAACATCAGACTGCACTTGTTACCCACCAGGCTGGGGTGAAGCACCCAACAGATTCCCTGCCTCCAACCCTGCCTCTATGGACATGTCCTTGGGGCGATCAAGTGCACCTTGGCCAGAATAGCTGTCCCCATGTGAGGAGCAACGACGTCCTCAGAGGACAGTGCTGCTCCCATGGGAGAAGGGGATTTGCTGATCCTGCTCTAACCAGCTTTACACCCAGGAACTTGCCTTTTTATAGGACTTACATAAATGCCTCGAGGATGCTTTGCTCCATAGGATAATTTGGCAAGGAAGCTCCTCTCTGCTCAGAATAATTATACAAAACCCAATTTCAAGATACGGTCTCAATTTCCATTCCATGTTTAACCACAATATGTGGCCTGTAGAGCCACAGGATGTCTCATAATGACTTAAGAAAACTCAAGACATTTGCTGGTTTCATGTATAGAATAATCCGTGTTTGGCCTGTGTCTATACAGAGGTCCCTTCTTGCTGATATGAGGACAACTTGAAGACAGAGTAAAAGTGTGTGTTGTGCACTTCAATCCTAAAGGCAAGTACAGGTGCTGGGAGGGTTCCTCTGATTCATTCAGCTCCTGTTATCATTAGGGGTTGCTCATCACTTCTCATCTACAGACAAACACCCGGGATATTCCTGGCATTGTCCATGAGTGATTAATAGCAGGAGGAGTTGGTGGAGCTGATGTGACTGGTGCTGGGAGACACCATCACTTGCTTGAGTGCTTGGAAGAGAAAACCTCTCTCTGTCTCATTCAAGGCACCTTCCTATAAAGGGGTAAGATCCAGAGGACCTGGAAAAGTGTTCATCCCACCCTTTTGGTTTCCAGAGGACCTGGAAAAGTCAGTTTGGGTACCCCTTCCTCCCTCAAATCCTTTACAGTGATGGAAGCCAGGATGTCCAGCTGCTGCCAGGATGAGACCTTAAAACTGCAGCTGGGCAGGAGGACCATCGAGCAGAGGGCATTTAAAAGGATGCTTTTGGTGGTTGAAATGGGTCAGATATCTACCCCCAATCTTGTCTTCAGGGCTTAGCTATAAGAGGAAGGGCAGCGCCGTGGTTAAGACCCTGGGACATGGGATGGGGGATTCAGGTCTCAGCTTTGCTACAGACTTCCTGCAGCACATCAGTTGGGTCTAGATGCACCAGGGATTTGGGCCACAGGGTCATGCTCATTCTTGCTCTCTGCCCCTGTGACGCCCATGGTCTCAGGTTGACAGCAGCCCAGCATCAACCGAGGGGTTAAAGGAGCTCCCGCTCCACCTCTCGGGGGATTATGGATCGTATTTACTTGTAAAGTGCTTGGCAGTTCTTGGAAGCAAGGCACACCCTGGGATTCGTGGGCAATGTCACGGGACTGATATAAAATACAGCACGGAAAAACCCGTAACGCAGCTCATTCCCTCATCTGAGGGACACACTGTGACTGCAGGGAGTGAGCACGTGGTGACACCGGGTCTCTCAAGTCCAGATTTTGAGGTCCTGGTGAGTAAAATGAAGTGCTTAGCCTTGCTTGGAGATCCTACGGTGCGGCAGCTTAAAGGCTCTTCTTTTCAGAAGGGAGAAGCTAAGCACTTTGTAAACAATTCTGGAAATCCTGACCTTAGGGTATCTCCACGATGGAAGAATCCTACAGCAGTGTTTACGTGCTCTTGGCAATGCAGTGTTGTTCTCCCAGTTCAAAGTACTCCGTGATGTGGAGGGGAATTCCTCCGGCATCCACACGTACCCTTGGCCATGAACAGTTTATTTGCAATAAGCAACCAAGTTCTGAGTTTGCTGATGGTGGTGAAGATAAAAGCACTGCTTGCTTGCATTTTTTCCCCTTCAATTTTAGGTGACCAGAACAGACCAGTAACCCAAAACACTGTCTTCCCCAAGACCTGGGTGTGTACATTCTTTCTGTGCATATATGATTTTATGCACATGCATTTCCTGAAAACGTTTCATAAAACCAAGTGTTTTCAAACCATTTCCATTGTGCTTTCTGTCCCTAATTTTCAGTGCCTCTTGAGTTGTGTATTAAAAATGTGTTTGGGCTGCTTTTTTGTTTATCTCATATGATCTAATAAGTGATAGGGCAAGGGGTAATGGCTTTAAACTAAAAGAAGGAAGATTCAGATTAGATCTAAGGAAGAAATGTTTTGCAATAAGGGTGGTGAGACACTGGCCCAGGTTGCCCAGAGAGGTGGGAGATGCCCCATCCTTGGAAACATTCCAGATCAGGTTGGAAGGGGCTTTGAGCAACCAGATCTAGTTGAAGATGTCCCTGCTCATGGCAGGGGGGTTGGACTAGATGGCCTTTAAAGGTCCCTTCCAACCTAAACCAATCCATGATTCTATGATTCCATTGAGCTTGCAGACATTATTTTGTACCTCAACATCCAAATGCTGGTTCCTGACTACCTTATTTTACAGATATTTCCCCCCCTGATAAGTACATGCTGCATTTTGAAGGTCTCATGCTGCCTGAAGCACCCTAGACCCCCGTGCCCCAGAGATGTGGTGGCTTATCAGGTTGCTAGCACAGAGTTAATGGCTTAGCAGCTCTCAGTGGGCTGGAGATGGGACATGGGCAGGAGTAAGACTAGGCACAAGCTTGAAAACTAGATGAACCATGCCCAGTATTTCCTTAAATCCAATATAACATAGAATAATAAAATCAGATAGGTTGGAAAGGACCTTTAAGATCATTGAGTCCAACCGTCAACCCAACACTGACAAACCCACCACTAACCCACGTCCCTCAGCACCACATCTGCCCGGCTTTTGAATACCTCCAGGTATGGTGACTCCACCACTTCCCTGGGCAATGCTTGATAACCCTTTTGGTGAAGACATTTTTCCTAATATCCATCCCAAACCTCCCCTGACATACTCCTCTGTCTCATACAGCACATTGGTCATTGCAAGTTATTTCTCCTCTGGTGTTTTTTTCTAACCTGAACAAAGCATTCTGCCAAAGTCCTGTATCAGATGGGTCCTCTCAGAAAAGCTGTGTCAAAAGGTGAGCTCAAGTGATGGGAGATGCAAAGAAGCGGCTCATTGGGTTCATATCAGACAGAACTAAAAGATTACCCCCCTCAAAAGTGTCCACATTCCTGTGGAGACCTGTGGTTTTGGTTGATTTTTAAGTGCTTTGAATGGTTTTGAACGCAAAATCATGGCTTTCAGATGGATTTGCAGTATTATTTCCTTTCTTGAAAAGGAAAAGGCTCTGTGGTTTGAGGGAGGGATATTTAACATACCACATTTTGGGTCTTTATTGAATTAAAAGCAGGAAATCTTTCCCTGAGCAGAAAACCACACATTTTTCTAGCTGTTTGCCACAAAAGCAAGCAAACTTTTAACCCCATTCCCAGGGCAGTAAAACAGTTTTGCGGGACTAGAGACACAGAAGGGCAAAAAAAAGCATTTTGCTTGGCTTTCCTCCTCTTGGGGAATTAGTCCGTATTTCGTATTCGTCAGTCATGGGAGGTTTTCTTCTGAGCCTCATGATCTGAACCCACTAAGTAAGGCAAATCCAGATTAGAGCCTCTCGCAACAGAAATACTGGAGAGATCATCAGGGAAGCGGCCAGAGGAAGAGAGAGGCAGGAGGGGAATACCCAATCACTGCACTTGTATTTTTCCCCTCTATTTTCCAATTTGGAATTTCCATAGAAGTCCTGAAAAGGCTGGAAATTTGAAATCTCTGCAAGAGAGGCAATGGATTTATCCCTTCTTCTTGGGCTTGTCTCTTAAGTCAAAGCTAGTCGCAGAAACAGGGGGTGGACATTCTGGAAGGAAACATGCTGTGTTGTTTTAACTTTAAATGGTCCTTATTTGGAGGTGGTAGCTTGGATGTCCCCATTGTCATACCATTTTTGCCTCCAACTGAGCCAGTCCCCAACTGCAGAGTCCAAACCCTGTTATTCTGGTTTGACTGGCTGATCCGGGCGCTCCTCTTTTCTTAAAGTTTTTCCTGCTTTGTGTTGCATCAGAGGAGTTTTAATCCTCCAGGCAGCTCTGCACGAGGCTGAAATAGCACAAAAGCTTCTCTTCTTACGGCGTTTTGCTCCACGAGAGCTCTGGCCTCTCGAGAAGATGAGACCTCGCATCACACTGAGCCCTCTGAGTAACCCTGGCTGCAAGGAGGCCTATGAATTATTATTCCTAATGTTATATTTAACACAAGCCCGGGCACTGACCTCTCCTGGGTTATATAGGTCCCTGAGGGATCGAGGACACGTTCCAGTCTGTGAGATAAAACTGACCTCAAAGGAAGCCAATTATATATATAGCCAACACCCTCTGCTGACCCCTCTTCTCCAGCGCTGAGGTCTTCCTTTGCCTTTGGGTCTTGCACGCCCCTGACCGCCCCATCAGCCCTCAGACAATTCCAGCATCCTCCTCCCCATTCCTCACTGGGATTTATTTCCTGACCACCCATTTTCTGCCTTTTCTCTCTTTCAGCATGGCACCACCAGGCAGGGAGTTGATGGACCATCCCACTGCCCAAGTAGGAATGTCTCTGGCATCTGAGGGATCACCACACCAGGTTTCCAAAGGGCAAGACTGAGGCCTCCATGGACAATTAGGGAGCACACCTTCTAATGCAGCTTCTCCCCCAGACTGGGGCAGAGTCATGTCATTTCTACAGACCCAACCCCTGCTATCTGTACCAACGCTTGTCATCCTTGTCCGTAACATGGACTGGACCTTGTATCCTTCTCCCTCCCCATTTCCTACATCCCCACAAAATCACCACATCCAACCACCCTTCTGATGTCTCCCCAGATCCTCTCTGTTTCCCACTGCTGATTTCCACCCCAACAGCAGCACCTTTGCTCCTTTACCCATTGCATCAAGATTTCAACCCCGTGTCCCTTGGAGACCACTCCCATCCCCACAACACCCCTTGGGAACATCGCCGCCACCATCCCCCTCCAGCAGTGTTCCCCATCAGGATGTCTACAGAAGGTCATGGTGATGTTCCTGAGGTCTGCTGATAGTAGGGAAGGAAAAGGAAAGGACAGGAAAAAAACAACTGGGGTTAGGTTAAAGCTTGGACGGTGACAAACACCAAAAAAAAAAAGGTGGGATAGTATTATTTTTATTTTCCTGGTGCAGAAACCTTCCTCCTGCTTAAGCATCTCTGTCCTTAATTAAGGACAAAAGAAAAAGTCTATTAATAGAAAGCAAGCAAGAAATCATAGCAGGTGACCTGCTTTATTTGACTGGATTAAGCGTGGGATTACAGGAGTGTTTAGAAATGTCGATAAGGGATCCGTCAAATTCTTCCTCGTTGCTGCTTGTTTTCTGGGAATAGGAGGGATTTGCAGCAGGTCATTCAGATTAAGAAACAGGTGGAGGAATTTTATCAGAGCAGGAGGAAAGGAGAAAAGAAAACAGAACACAATGATGGCCCTGGTATTGTCAGTTTAGAAACAGTTCTACGTGTTTTCCTTGTTAAATGCAATTCTTGCAGCTGCAGTAACAAAAATCATGGATGCAACAAGGTACATATACTCTGCAGGATTTTTGTTGGTTGCTTGCAGGTGGGGAATAGGAAACGGGGAAGAGAAAGAGAAATGAAGAGAGAGAGAGAAGGAGGTGATAGCATAAGGTCTCTACAGGGGCGATGTAAAGCTGATCTGAGCAGATGGCTTCCTGCCACCTAAAACTTCCATGTTGTGAAATCCCATTAAGCGCAGAGTTTAACAAAGTTCTGGATATCAAGAAGCAGCCGCTATTTAAAGCCTTGATCACCTGCCAAGCGTGGCTTTATGGGCCACATTTCCTGTCCCAAATCGCTTCTCCCTTCTCCCATCTAGCTGGTGGCTAGCCCAAGGCGTTCTCAAGCTGAGGTGTCTGGGGTTAAATTAAAAAAAAATTATAAGCAGGACTCCCAGAGCATCCCAGGTAGGATGAACCCTCTGGATGAGCCCTTGCCCTTTATAAGAGTTTTATTTCTTTTGCCCCAGTGGGAACATATTGCTACTGAAGGTGCCCAGCACCATCCTGGGAGTATGGAAAACCATGGGAGTCTGATAAACCATGTTTCAGGTGAGAAAAAGGAGCCCAGAGCAATTAAAGATACGAAGAACACCAAGCAAACAATGATCACTTGTTGATCTAGACAAATTTTATTTAAGAAAACAAAAACCTGTATGCACTCAGCAGGAATTATGGCTCATCATCCCATTTCTGAATGAAAATAATGCAAAGGGAACTTTCAATAACTCATCTCTGCCTGGAAAAGTCTTGAAAAACTGGCCTCCAAGCCAAACTTGAAGTGTGAGTTTTCTGTTGGGGAGTTTGAATAGTTCTGACCACAGATGGGATTTCTGGTTTTCTTCTTTATACTTTTTATTTGTCCTACAGGGAGAAAAAATGAAAATTCTGCCCCTACACCCATGCAAATGCTGGGAAAATCAAGTCCTTCTCCCTACACCATACAGCCCATATGTTCACTGTGACTAAGCTGAGGTTGTGAAATACTTCCAGAGATAAGGGAAAACTTGAAGCTTGAGGTCCATGGTTTCATCTTGCATGAGGGGCTCTATATAAATTCCAGGTGCTTGTCTTCTGGGATGTTATATTTAGCTTTGTGCTCCTCAAATAGCTTGCACAATTCACTTAGGTATTTCTGATGTACTTGATTAACCTCTTCTTCGGAGGGTCTGTGCTTCCTTTTCACTGGAATTGGCTTCCCAACTGGAAAACAAGCACAGGTGTTAGGAGGATCCCATGTCAGGTCCTTTTGGATACTTTGCACATCTTGGTACAGAGCTGGGGTCCACCTATCCAAGGTGGATGGATTGATAAGCACAGTCATGTCTTGGGGCTTGGGGCATAGGAAAGTCAAGAAGATAGGGAGATGGAGGTTCAGATCCTAGATCTGCTGTTGGTCTCCAAGGTCACATCTCTCCTTGCCTCAGTTTCCCCATCTGCAAAGCTGGTTAATGCCAAAGACCCTCTGCGTAGGTCTTTGAAGTGAAAAGTACTGCATCTCAGTGCAGTCCCTACAGCTGCTCCCCCCATTTCAGATGTGCTGTGGAAAAAGACAACATCATCCTAATATTTGGGTTGGGCTTCCCAACCTGTTCCCACATGGCCCTGGGGATCTGCATTGCCAATGGGGAAACTGAGGCACAGGGGAGCCCAAGGCTGTCTAAATATCCCAGGGGTGCTTCCACTTTGCTCAGATTAAAGTCTGTGAAACATTTTATTTCTATTAGGCACGAAGTACCCATGTATCTTTACAAAATAATGATTTTTTTCAAGGGCAAATCTAATTCATTTCATTCCCAGCACTAAAAGAAGACTCTTCCCATTTCCCAGAGCCACCAGCAGCAAGACTAGGTGCCTGCAGGGGATGGGGAAGTCCATGAAATACCTTTCTTGCTCTGGTGTCTTACTCAAATTGTGTTTGTCAAGTGGTGGCAGGTTTCATCATCGTGTAACGCTGCTCCTCATCTTACTAATGAAGAGCCCTTGTGATACCGCACAGCTCATAAACCCATTGAGACAATCCAAACAGGTTGTAAAACAATTAGAAGTAATTGCTGGCTGTCAAACCTAATCAGTGGGGCGAGCTCTGACCTTTCCAAACAGCCTTATTAATTAGACTAATTCACAGATCATCAGCCGCACTGGTGGGCCAAGCATGGAGCTGTTGAAACCAGGCAAAAATTCTTCAAAACCAAGGACTTTCTTGAAATTTGGACTCCTGTGGACATGGTCTCTGGTCAAAACACCTTGCCTTGTTCACGTGCAAAAAGGTTGAGGTTTGCAGCTGTGTCTGCAAAGGACACTGAGCAAATCCGCAAACTGCTCAGGTGTTGTCCTACTTGTGTTTGTAAAATGGGCTTGGAAGAAGTTGAACCCAACGCTATTGCAGTGATTCATCTCACCGGGTTGCTCTGGGGTTGGCTGCAGCCCACAGGGGTGATAGGATGGCCATGTTTGCTCTGGAGTTTTCCCAGCACAGCCCAGATGACCTGGGCTCTGTCATAAGACCAGGCCAGAGTCCCAAACCAATGTGACATGGGAGCCATCGGGGATGCTCCTTTGCCAGCGTTTTTCTAGCCCACCACAGCTCATGCTCTCTGGAATGATGTTCCAGCCTGGCAGGAGGATGACACAGCCCAGAGACTGTCCCCGGTCCCATATTGGCCAGGCTGAGTGTGGCCAGCATTGTGCCCGTGTGCCAAGGAAGGACTCACCCACAGTGAAGATGGGCCGGCGGTAGGGTATCAGCCCAAAGCTGTACTGGAAGATACCTCGTGCATGGAAAAGGGGGAGGGAGATGCCCATGATCTTCTGGAGCCGGTGCTGGACCTGCCGCAGCCAGGAGCCCTTGGGGTTCCTCACCTGATCGAAGACGTCATTCTCCCCAAAGGAAAAGATGGGGACCAGTGGGGTGCTGTGGGGAGATGAACCCAATGCAGGGGTGTAATTAACAAAGCCCACCCCAAAACTCCTTCTCTCTCCTCTCCAAAACCAGCAGAAACACACCATTAACCAGTCACAGACTGGAGCAGCCCTCCCTAAACACCATAGAATCATAGAATGGTTAGAGTTGGAAGGGACCTTAAAGATCATCAAGTTCCAACCCCCCTGCCCTGGGCAGGGACACCTTCCACTAGACCAGGTTGCTCCAAGCCCCCTCCAACCTGGCCTTCAACCCCTCCAGGGATGGGGCAGCCACAGCTTCTCTGGGCAACCTGTTCCAGGCTCTTACCACCCTCACAGCAAAGAAGTTCTGCCTGAGATCTCATCTCCATCTCCCCTCTTCCAGTTTAAAACCCTTCACCCTTGTCCTATGGCTCGTCTCCCTCATCAAGAGTCCCTCCCCATCTCTCCTGTAGACCCCTTCTCCTCTAGACTCCTTGACCCCATCCCCTGCATCACCCATGCTCGATGGCCAGGCGGATAAATCCCTTTCTGTTCTTCAGCAGCAAGGTGTAGGATCCTGGCCGGGCATCCAGTGCCTCCTGCGCCCCACCGACGATGATGGCCAGCACATTCCCACCTTCTGGCTTCTGCAGCACGTAGGATGCGCTCTCCTTGTCTGAAGAGACAAGGCCTGGAGGGCAGAAAGGAAGAAATACTGAGCATCTGCAAAACCCACACGTCTGTGGGTTCGCTCTGTACCTTTTTTTCCCCCATTATCCAGCTCTGGAGGGGTGCTAGACACTTTATTTTCAGAATTTTCCTACGCTTTGGCAATGTCAGCCAGCTCCCCTGTAAGATGCTGGATTTATGCAAAACTCTGCTGTGTGAATATTCGATTATCCCTTTGCTGTCTGGCCCAGAAGTGAAAAAGATAAAGAAAATCAGGAAAAAAAGTAAACTGAGAACTAACTACACTTAAGCCCCAGGGAAAAATCTGTTTTGGTTTGTTGTCAAATGAAACTGTGTCCAATCCTGAATCATTCTAAAGTCAGTGAAACATCTCCTTTAAGTCAAAACACACACAAATTTCAGTGGATGCTGCTAGTTTAAAGTGGAATTTAGTGCAGAGTTTGGTCCCTTGATGTTGTTTAGTTGCAAAAGTTGGAAATCTTGAATTCAGAAATGAGTAAAAAAAAGCTGAAATAATTTGCAAATTAAAAACTCTCCGTCAAATGGATTCAATCAACCTGAAAATGAGCTATGCACCAAACTCCCACATTGCTGTGATTAAACCTTCTTTCGCCCAGGTCATAACTCTTTCTATATCTCACTGTTATGATTCCTCGCTCTCCATGTAAATATTTTTTCAGCAGCAGGAGCCAGAGTTTATGTGGAAAACAGGGTGACGAACACCCTGGGGTATCTCAGACAGAGCTGGATGCCTGTGTTTAGTCTATTGAATCCTGCCCACGCCATGAGCCCATTCGGATGAAGAAGTGGCCGTTCCCCGAGCTCCCCAGTGAAAGGTGGAGGGCATCTCCTGCCGGTCTCCAAAAATCTCTCCAGACTCCCTTTCCCCTCTCTCCATTTAATTTTTACCTATTCCTTTTCATTTCTTCTTCCTCTCCTGCCACGGGGTTTTGCAACAGTGTGAGCTGCTGTTGCATCCTCTCTCTCTGGATGAGCTTCTGAAAAAATAGGTGTTTTCCTTTTCTTTTCAGTGGCAACCACAATTTCAAACCTGAATGTTGTTTGCATGGAAAGAAAGAAATATGGAACCACCTTGCCCTGCTGGTCTCAGCATTTCTGCTCATGGTTTGCTCTGCATTTCGCTGTTACACAGCGCCTGGCACAACAATTCCCTGAGCTCAGAGGTGCTCCAACAAGTTGAACAACAGAGATAACATCTAGGAGGGCATTTTTTAACTTCAGAGGGGGTTTGGGTGCCACCTCCAGTAGCTGTGTCCATGTATCCCACCCTGCTTACCTCCACTCATGATGTAGTCCCTGAAGAAGGGGATGCGAAACCACAGGGAGAGCATCATCAGGTGCGGGGTGATGCCCGGGAAGAGCGTGGAAAAGCCCGATGCCTCTGTGCAGAAGTTGATGAAGGCTCCTGCTGCCAGGACCCCATGGGGATGAAATCCCATCAAGTAGTTCTGCCTAGGGTCCAGGTCGGCCGTCTTCACCAGCTAGACACAGGGATGGAGCCAAAAAGGGGCCATGAGTCAGTGCTGTCCCTTTGGGGAGATGGAGTGTTGGCTTTGGAGAGCAGATAGGGGATTCCTGGAGGGGGTCCCTAGCACCCACCGTGCCTTCTGTTGACAAAGGTCAACTGAAACAACTCAACCATTTTTCACTGAAATGTATTTCATTGCCTGGATTTCCATCTCCTCCCATCCATTGGCCCAACATGTCATTTCCAATGGCACAGTTCCTCATGTTGCCTTGAGCTGGCCTAGATGCTGTTGGGAACCTACTTTGTTTAAGACATCCTCCAATGTGTTTTTCCAATATGGGGGGAAAAAAGCTAAAAACTGATAGAAGGGTGATTATTTCCCCCAACTTCCACTCCACAACCAGAACAGCAAATGGAATGCAGAACTTCTCCAGTAATGATCCATGAAAAGCTGCTGTCTGGTTCAGGGACATGTGCCTCAATAACACAGCATGGACACAAGGTTTGTCCTGTCCCAAATTACTTGTCAGGTGATTCAAGGATGCTTTTGTACAAGGTGGGGAGAGACACAGCTCACAGACATCTATCAGAGAAGAGGTCGATGGTCTCCTGGACTGCATTAAAAAGAGAGTGGCCAGCAGGTCGAGGGAGGTCATCCTCCTCCTCTACTCTGTGCTGGTGAGGTCACATCTGGAGCACTGGGTCCAGTTCTGAGATCCTCAGTTCAAGATGGACAGGGAGAAGGTACAGCAGAGGCTACAAAGATGATCAAGGGACTGGAGCATCTCTCTGCTGAGGAAAAGCTGAGAGACCTGGGGCTGTTTTGCCTGGAGAAGAGCAGATTGAGAGGGGATCTCATCAATGCTGAGCAATATCTAAAGGGTGGATGGCAAGACGATGGGGCCAGACTCTTTTCAGTGGTGCCCAGTGACAGGACAAGGGGCAACGTGCACAAACGGGAACATGGGAAATTCTGCCTGAACATGAGGACAAACTTCTTTCCTGTGAGGTTGGCAGAGCCCTGGAACAGGATGCGCAGAGAGAGTGTGAAGTCTCCATCTCTGGAGATGTTTGAAACCCACCTGGACACGTTACTGTCCAGCCTGCTCTGGGTGACCCTGCTCTGGCAGGGGGGTCCATTAGATGATCTCCAGAGGTTCCTTCAACTCCTTCCATTCGGTGATTCTGTTTTCTTTCCACTGGGGGAAGCCTGCAAGAACCCAGCTGCTTGTGCCTGTGTTAGGTGCCCAGGTAATCCATGAGTCCATCAAAGAACCATGGATGTCTGCCCACGGTTGCTGTAATTTTACTGGGAGGAGAGAATGGGGAATGCCCATGCCCAGCTTCTAGAGATGGACAGCATGGCTTGCAGATACAGTGCAGCACATGGCCAAGCCCTTGAGAGTTGTCTGGGCAGCTAGCTAAAATACGTGGCCAATCTGAAAGTGGATTTGGAGCCTGGGAGATGCTACATGGGACAAAGGGTACAACAACAGAAGAGGGGATGATTACAGGGAGATAAGGGACAACCAAGGTTTGGGCTTTGTGGGTTACTCTCACTACGGGCTGCCCAGAGCAGAGGGGTGGTGTGACAAACCAACCCTCCTTCTATGCCACAGAGAAGACCCTGCCATGCCAACATCAGCCAGCACATGCATAACCCAGGCAGAATCTGTCAAAACTGAACACTGGTGTCTCTGCACCCTTTCTATGGGTGTTGAGGATGCTCACAGCACCAGAGGAGGATGAACCTTTCCAAGGTTAACCCCATCCCTGGAGGTGTTCAAGACCAGGTTGGATGGGACTTGGAGCCACCTGGTCTGGTGGGAGGTGTCCCTGCCCAGGGCAGGGGGGTTGGAACTGGATCATCTTTAAGGTCCCTTTCAACCCAAACCATTTCATGATTCTACGACAGAGCCAGCATGAATTTCCAAACAGCTCAAAGGCATTTGTGCTCAAGAAGAACCAAAGCCCTGCCCGTTTTAGTGCTTCACCCCTCCAAGTACCCCATCCACACTTGGGGGAGCAGCTAATGGTGCGTGTGCTTTCCTAGAAGCAGCCAGAACCGTGGGTTAATCACGAGGGTGTATTTTACTTTCTTACATCGCGGCTAATTTTCCATCTGTCCTAAGGCACTGTTGACTGTGCACATGTGCCCATTCAAGCGCCTGCTCCTAATGAGGGGAACGGACAAACAAGACTCCCACCGCTGCCTGGGTGCGGAGGTGCCTCGGCAGGAAGAGGGGCAGATGGTTGAATTGCTAAGTGCCCAGGGCCCCTGCCACCGTTGGCTCATTTTTTGAGTAATCTCAGTTTGCATCAACGTTTCCTGCATTCATCTTCAGCCTCCAAACAGCCTTTCATCTCGGCGTGATTTATAAGCAGGGAGGCGAGATGCTCGGGTGTGTTGGAAACCACTAAATCTCCATCTGTGTGTGTGCGGGGAAGCCAGAAGGGAGGGGGGTGACAGCCCGGCTGCACCCCAAGGTCACACCATCCTCCTTGCTAATGAAGAGCCCGATTCATCTTACCTGCTGAGCCATGCAAACTGCTTCAAGAGGAGCGTTCCCCTGTGATAAGACACCACACATCCTTAAAAACCCTCCCTAGAAGACGTCCAGCCTTGGTGCTTACCTCAGTTAAAGGGGAGAGAGTGACTAAATTGAATTATTTGACTTTTTCAGCTTTGTGGACTGGGCTCCATAAGCAAAGGAGGAGAGAGAAGGTCCCCACTTTGTCACAGTGTCTGCTCACGTTTGGATGACTTGTCCAGGACTTACAGAGATACCAAAGAGCTTGTATGAGACTGAGAAGGAAATCTGTAGCAGAGAGGAGACTTGGGCAAAGTCCCTTACGCCGTAGGCCAGGCCCCTGGACTCTAAACCATCCTACTCCTTCTGGAAACTCTTTAACACAGAAACTCAATCCTCCCATCTGGATCGTTCCCACTGTTTATTCACTTTATTCACCCCTCCTCCTGACCAAGAGGTCAATCTCTGTGCAACAGCCTGTTCCCAAGCTGCCAGGAAAGTTAATACCTGACACTGCACAGCCCGGCTCTCGCGTGCAGTCCAGCCCTGACGTACTTTAAGGGGGCTGGGGTTGAGGTGCAGAGGGGTGGGACTCTCCTCCCTCCTGCCTTGGCCGGGTTTATCGTTTCCACATCTGCTGCTCTGGTCTTTCTGGGTGAGCTGAACCTTTAATCATTGTCAAAGAACTGAAGGGTCCAGCCAAGCCGGTCTGTAGGCAAACATCTAAGTGAGGCAAGTGCTTGACTTGAGGTTTTTTTGGTAAGACAAGAGCAGTTCCTCATCTCTCAGGCCTGAGGGATGCCAAACAAACACGTCTGACCTATGGTCCAAAGGCAAAGAGCTGTTATCAGCTCAGGATTGTGATCTCCGAACTGAACCATGGGTTTGTTGGTTTCCCTCAGCTTCTCCTTGACGTGGTTGGGATCCTGGCTTGTTTCTTGACTGATGACAGTGGTAATGACCCTTTGTTGAAGGTGTTTTGAGTCCTTCCAGATCAATGATCTTGGCCTTCCCAACAAATGAACTTCAATTTATGCTTTGAAGGATGAGGTCTGCTTTATGCTTTTCCTTCACAAACAAATGTTTTGATAGCTACAGTTGTTCAGTGCTCACAGTCATTACGCTGTAGCAGAGACCCCCCCTTTACTGTGTCTACTCACATGTGGATCCAAGACATAGGTGAAACCCTGCCCCGGTTCCCCCAGCTCCTACAGAGATGTGGTGAGACCTTCTCCATGCATTGTCAGCTGTGCCAGGGAAATGCCTGCACAGACTTTCAGGAGCTCTGATAAGAGCCCATGTACCAGTGAGGATCTCTAGCAAATTAATCCAAATTCATTTTAAACTGGATTAATTAAACCATATTAACATCCCAAGTAGATGCTCTTAGCTGGAATTAAAGTGGCCTTCATTTGGAATTTGTTTTGGCTTGGTTGGGGTTCTTTTAAATTCATTTTGGAGTGGAATTAAGCTAATTGGAATTAGGGTTTCTGAGTGACTGTATCAGCGCAGGAGTTCAGCACTGGTTTAACAAGGCTGCTTTAATTCACCCCTCGAGATGTGGCTGGGGTTTCCTGGTTGTTCCCCACAGATTAGATGGTCCTGCCCCAAACCGTGGAAAGAGGGCAGATGGGCAATTCCCTGTGTAAGGGAATTCTCCCTGAATCCAAAGGGTTGGAGGGCTGGGTGCTCCAAGCACACCCTGGAGATGAAGTGATACCCAGGCCCTCAGCCAGCAGGGCTGGAGGGATTAAAAAGTCGTTAAGTGAGGAATTAGATCAAGTCAGGCAGAGATGAGTGTAGGTACTGCAGGGTGCTTGCTGTGCCGGGGGACATGCAGTCAGGGAGAGCACTGACATGCTGTGACATTGCATCCTTAGGGATGGATGGATGGATGAACACGTGATGGGAGACAGGGAGTAGCACGGCATCACGCCTGCAGTCACTCGCAGAGGAAAGAAGGATGTGGTACGGAAAGCTGGTCAGCAAGCTCGTGCCTTCTTCATTTAAAGTCTCCCAAATTTAATTGCTATTGTATTTCCATCCTTCTCTGGCCCCGAACTCTGTTTCCTGAGATGTTACGTTCATTAATCTGCTCTTAAGTAGGATAAACCTCCCTTCAACTTTGTCCTAAGCAAATCCTCAGGTCCCTTGCTACCCACCTGGACACCTCCAGACAGCATCTCTGGCAGGATGGAACATACAGCCAGGTTCTCTGTGGTGCAAAACCCAGCAGAGAAATCCAGAAACCCAGACAGATCTGAAGAGGGAGAAGTTGTGCCAAGGAGAAGAGAAGCGGGTAGCCCACCCAAGGGTGTCTGGATGGGAGACCAAAGGAAGGGTAAATGTCTGCCAGCAGCTGCCAAGGAAGATGGGTTTCAAGTCGCAGCAAAGGTGTGAGTCTGAGAGGGACAGTTGGAGAAAGAGAGCTTTGGGCACTGGGTTTTTCTCCAGGTGTCACAATGCCAGGTCAGAGCTGGGTTTTTGCAGCAAGTACTGGGGGGGAGTCTGACCAACCAGGTGGGTTTAAGTTACGTTAAGATGGGACTTCATCACCGTCACTCCCAAAGCTGGGTAAGGATAGAACCTCCAAAATGCCCGAGTCTTCCTTTCTTCTTGTGTGATCTTGCTTTTGGGGTCTTGTAGGATCTCCTTTATCCTGTGGCTTAGCAGTGCAGATGATGGGACATGGTCCTCTGGTGGACCTGACTTCAGCAGTGGCCTCTCTCTTACTTAAGGTCACCAGAGTGCAGAGAAGAGAGGGCCAAGACATGGGACAGAGAAGTTCCTTGTCAAAGGAGAGAGAGAGGTGGCTTTGGGCCATTTGGCCATGTCTTGCTTTTGACCTAACAATCCCTCTTCTCTCCTCCAGCCAACAGAAGGAAGCAAAGAGAACAGCCAAGACTGCTGGAAATCAGAAATTATACTTAACGTCATGGGCCATGACACAAAATCCCCAGTTACAAATAATACCACTCTTCTACGCAAAAAAAAAAAAAAGAAAACAAAGAGAAAACGTTCCTGGCAGGGCTTGTTTCACGTGAACTCGGGCTGTCCCCTTGTCCCCTCTCTGTGACGCCTTGTACTTCCCCAGCACCGCAACACACTCAAATAAACCCCCATCAAGGTTTACGCAATTATGAGAATGAATGAGCCATGGGATGGAGCCGTCCCAAATCAGTTCCTAGGGGTCAACTAATTCTCCAATAATTCATTTCAGTTATGCTAACAGAAAAACAGTAACGCCAGCAAGTCCCCAAGTACAGCGACAGAGGTTGGGACTCTGCCAGTTGCTGTAGATAATAAGGTCCAACTGGCACTTAGATAACCCCAAGGCTGGTGGGAAATGTTCTGTGACTCTTCATAAGGGGATAACAGTGCAGTGAAGGCCACAGGGACCTTCTCCATACAGCAGGCACTTTTCAGGTTGCCCTCAATGAAGCTGGTGAGATGGTGCCTGCTGGGGTTGCTCTGAATGATGACAGCACCTGAAGACAAGATTTGTCCCTCTAAGACCTTCATTTTAGCTTCCTGCTGCTAGTTTGAACTCATAACCCAGGCTGTGTGATCTAAAGGTGAAATGTCTCATCTAAGTCAGCCCTGAGTTATAGTAAGCAAGAGAGATGGTGACTTCTGTTTGAGGTAGAGGCAGAGATGGATCTTGTCAAGCTCACACTTTCACCATTTCACCCACGTCTTCACCTTCTGCATGTCTGTGGTGCTCCTCAGCACCTTGGCTGTATGAGGGAGGTCGGTGACAGAAGCCTTACTGTGGCAGGAGGGGATGGGACAGGGGAGAAGAAGCAGGGAAGATGTACATTCACTTGGCCATGTGAAGGAGAAATTTGTTTTTACTGTATTGCTGGGTGCATCCTTCATAATCAAGATGCCACAAGGGGCAATGGTTTTAAACTGAAAGAGGGTAGATTTAGATTAGATATACGGAAGAACTTCTTTGCTGTGAGGGTGGTGAGACCCCTGCCCAGGTTGCCCAGAGAAGCTGTGGCTGCCCCATCCCTGGAGGGGTTCAAGGCCAGGTTGGAGGGGGCTTGGAGCAACCTGGTCTGGTGGGAGGTGTCCCTGCCCAGGGCAGGGGGTTGGAACT
>JAHREE010000330.1:319506-329890 GCA_033628505.1 Tringa tobata | reverse complement strand
CCAGAGAAGCTGTGGCTGCCCCATCCCTGGAGGGGTTCAAGGCCAGGTTGGAGGGGGCTTGGAGCAACCTGGTCTGGTGGGAGGTGTCCCTGCCCAGGGCGGGGGGGTTGGAACTGGATGATCTTTAAGGTCCCACAGCTTCTCCGGGCAACCTGGGCCAGGTTGCTCTCACCACCCTCACAGCAAAGAATTTCTTCCTGAGATCTCATCTAAATCTCCCCTCTTTCAGTTTAAAACTGTTCCCCTTGTCCTATTACTCCACTCCTTCATAGAGTCCCTCCCCATCTCTCCTGTAGGCCCTCTTTAGGTACTGGAAGGCTGCTATAGGATCTCCCAAACAGGGTTAAAATAGAGGGGGATGAAGCAGAAATAACATTCCTGGGCCATGCACTGGGCTCCCCCTTGGATTCCCAGTGCTTTTTTTCTCACACAACCCCCCCCCTTTTAAAATCACCCAAACTCATTCAGGTCTTGCCTGACTCTATAACTCCCAAACCCCTGGCGAAAATACAGTTGGCTCCGAGGGGAAGAACTCCGAGCAGTGGAGCGGGGACTTGTGCAAGGGTGGTATCGGCAGAGGGTGCTCCTTGCACGCTCTGCAGAGGCACGGCTCCCAGCCGACACACTCCCTCGTGCCACACGCTCTCACCCCGCATCCTCGGAAAACAGATGCTCATCCCAACCTCCCTTCGCTTCCACGACAGCAAACATGCCCAGGGATCCTTTAAAGGTGACATTTCAAGACATTTCCTCAAAAAAAACCACCAGGCAATATCAGACAGCTCTTCCTGCCTCCAAACACCAGTGCTAAGTTTGCTGCCGGGATCCGGGGGGGGATTAGGAGCCGCATTTAATCTTCCCAGAATGACTAATCCTCCAGGATTGAACGAACTCAATCTATACACAAATACGGCCCCGGGGGTGCTGGGTGTCCACCCCTCCATCTCCCCAAATCCCACTCTCCTTGTGCCCCGGTTGGGGCTGGGGCTTTGGGCCAGGGAAAGGTCCACGGGGGCATCCAGCTGCGAGAGCTCAGACCAAAAACTCAGCTCGGCTCCTCTTGAGAGCAGCACAGAGGATGACAAAAGCAATATTTATGATGCTTATCTTCCACCCTGCTAGGAAGAAATCAGCTTGTGTTCAGCTATATGAAATTAAATGCCTTCCATGCAAGGAAACAAATGCATTTGGGTTTTTTGCATGGGAAAAAAAAAAAAGAAAACCACAAAAAAAAGGCTGGCAGGTCAGGGATAAAACAGTATAAAACCAGGAGTGGCAGTGGTAGGTGGGACAGGAATTGCTTGGGCTAACCAGGGGGTTACCAGTGAAAGGAGCAGGGAGATCTTCACACCATGAGGTTCACCTGGGGAGCTCCTTGCTGTGGGATGTTGGGGATGCCAGGTTTTTTTCCGTGCTCTTCTAGTGACAAAAGGTAGTGGATACATTCAACAGGGGCTGCTAAATCCTATATTCTGGCTTAGAAAGTCCTTCAGCTGAAGTGTGGAAGACTGGGAAAATGTTTTAAGGAAATAACACTATGTGATTTCTTAGTTATAATACCCTTTTTATTATGTTTTTGTTTTCTGCTGTCTTTTTACCAAGCCCCCTCTGACTTCTCCCACGCCAGCAGGGAGAAAGGCTCCACCGAACCTTCCCTGCTCTCACCCATCGAGCTGCAGCCAAATCCAGTAGCCATGCTCCCTCTACTGGTCTTACTGGTCCTCTGGCCAGGTCGGACAATGCAGTGTGGTTCATCAGGAGGTTTGCAAAGGATGAGGAGAAGTGGTGTCCCTGGGCTGAGCCGGCAGCTAAGTGTCAGCAGAGAGGTTGGTCCCACACTGTCCAAGCAGCGTCTTATGGCCAAAAATAATTTACAGAATATATAGCGTGTATAATCGTTACAGCCACATAAATAGCTCATGGCAATTCTAGCATTTTCTAAGGCAACCTTGAGAATAATTTTACAGGGAACCCACTCAGTGTTTCCTATTAAACATTGTAAAATATTACCTGCACTTTATGGTAAAACTCACCACAAGCTTTTCTGGGATGTGTTCCCATTCCTCCCCAGAAGACTGTGATATACCTTTTGGGGGCCGTGCTTTGAAGCTCATGCAGAAGCCCTTAAATCACAAGCTAAGCTCTGAGATTAGCCATAAAATAACGCACTGCAGGTCCTCAGCATCACTTTCTGCCATGCCTTTGAGCAAAAAACCTCAATGGCAGTAGGACACACACAAGGTAGACTTACTCTAATGGATGGTCTTGTAGAGAGGCAACTTGGAACTGCAGTTCACCCAGCTGAGACATTGGAAGTTTGGCTTGTGTAGACCAGCTTCCAGCACAAAATTAAGTGAATTTACTTGATTTTTCCACAGCAGTGGAAAGGGAGTGTGACGCTCTGGCTCAACCCAGCATATCTCTCTCTACCAGTTGCACCCAGGTCTTACGAGAGGCAATCCCAGTTTGCACAGTGCTGGATACCACTCACTGTATGACCAGACAAGGTCATACACAGCACTGTCCTTTGCTCCTTCACCTTATCCCAAGAGGCATGTTGGGGGTGAGATGAAAATTTAAATGGGAGTAGAGGAACTCAAGGGGAATCACAAAGCTCTGATTTTCCTTGTGCAACATTTGCTTTTGGAGCATCCAGCATCCAGCTGGTGGGTGCCTTTGCAGGCAGATCTCAGTATTTTTGTGGTGTTGCTCTTCTGGATGCACTTTGCCTTGATACCGAGTGATGATACCACTCTGCTGAAAAGGACCAATGTTTTCTGGGGCACACTCTCTGTGTAACCACGTTGTGGCTTTGCAAAGTCCCCGTTTAACCTGCAGCACTGGGGTCCATTTTGTACTGAGCTGTGGCCCGCAAAAGGGGATGATATGACATCAGAAGACACATTTTAGGCACCATCGATTTAGGGGCAGATGTGCCCATCTGACTTGTTGTAACACGGTTATGTGTAAGATCCACTCAGAAATGGTAGGAGAGATCCAGACAGACCCTATCTTCTCCTTTTTTTTCACCCAGCTCTGTCTTATGCCCTAGATTAATCTCTTTCCACATCAATCCTGCAGTCTGCACTCCAGGACCTTGAAAATTTTGGGTCTGTTTTATTGGGGATGTGTGGTTTTTTCTTCCTGACAAGCTGAAGAGAGAAACCTCATGTTTTACGGCTGAATTGTGGGGCTGAGATTCGAAAGAGCTGGCTCTTACTTCTGGTTGACGGGTGACGTTGGGCACATCATCTCTGGTCATCTCTTTGCTCCAGCTCCCCCTAATCCTTGTCTCAGGCCCTACTCTACGCAGGATGGACTCTCAACCTGGGCTCTTGTTTTGCCTTTGGGCTGATGAGTCCTTTGGCTGTTTGGATTCCCCACTTAATTTTATCTGGATTGCAGCACCCAGCTCCTGGCTCCAGGCTATCTCTAACCAGCTGTGTGCATCCCATCTGAGTTTCCTCAACAGCTAATGTTACATTAAAGGAATTATCTTACAAATTCCTATAGCCTGGTCTACCCCAGAAACTCACTCCCTTGCATGGCCCATGAACTCTTCTGCTGCATTGCTCAGATTTCTAACGATTTGTGATAGCTCTGAGGCAGGACTTTGTGCTGGTCCATGCATTCAAGCCATGCCAAGGGGATACCAGATAAAGATTAAGGTCAAAGCCCTGCCACATGTATTAAAGTAAATCTGGAAATGTCACAGAAGTGCCTCTCAGGGGAACAGCAACTCTGTGAGACTGCCCAGTGCACTCTCAGCTTCATCCATCCAGCCTCTTCCCCAGCAGAAGGGGATACTGGTCTTGCAGGGTGCCGGGATCTCTTGGATTTGGTCAAAACTTGGCCCTGTGTCCACTGGGTAAATGCTGAGCAACCCCAAGAGCAGGAGTATCACAATATATGCAAAGGAAACAGTCATGGGGAGGTTTCCCTAATTGCTAGAAAGCAGTGAGGTTAAATGGGTGAGTAAAAGGCAGATAATTAAAGGATGAGGTTGTGAAAATGGTGGTCTACATTTTTTTTTTCTGATTTTTGCAATAATTTGAGAGCTGGGAAGGCAGTCACGCCTCAAGCCTTCAACACTGACCTCCAAGCACCCCACACCTCGACTGCTGGCCCCAGATGGCCACCAAACACCGAGGAGGTCCCTGAGTCTCCTAAGAGCCAATGGGATCCGTGGCACTTACCGTGACGGGGAAATAGTCCCTCATGTACCTCCAGATGGTGTTGTTCCTGAGGACGTTGATCCTCCTCCCGCCTTTGCGGGGTTTTTCCCTGTCTATGAACCACCATGCAGCGTAGAGGGCACTGATCAGCCAAAAACGGGTGAAGAAGAGGGCGATGAAGGCAGCTGTGCAGCACTGTGCTGAGAAAAAAGCCAGACAGTGAGTTGGCAGGTGGGTTAGGTGGGTGTTGAGTGAGGATTGATTCACATGAAGGGTCTTGGTCCTTTTGGACCTGGGATGGGGCCCAAGCCTTCACTGGGCTTGTTGGAGAATTATTTTATCAGTGTGAAGGCACCTTTGATGGAAAGAGGCAGTTTATTTCCTATCTGCCTCAGGAATCTGGAGAGCAACCAAGCACCATCCTTGCAGCAACCACCTATTTCTCCAAAGGCCACCATGTCCCTGTCTTCTCGCAAAACTGATGGATCCCACTGCATCCAGAAGGTCCTTGTGGATCAGATCTCTATCCTTCTGTTGTCTGGCTTTTCTCTGGAGTCAGTCTGACCTCTGCAATGATAATGCCTGTGTTTTACAACAAAACTCCTGTTAATACCCTCTGATGACACCTGGTATTTTGCAACAGGAGCAAAGCAGGGCACTATGCTCTGTACAGTTCACTAGAGCTTTGTCCTGAGCTATCAATTCCCAATTTTAATTGTGTTTTTGATTTGTGATTTTTTATCTTCCCATAGATAAGGTTTTACTCTTTATTGAGTTTTTTCTTATTGATTTTGGAACTTTTCCTCCACTTCTCGGGTTCACTCTCAACTCTAATCCTGGCCTCCAGAGGATTGTCAGTCGTTTCAACTCGGTGTCATCACAGATTTTATAAGAATGCTCTATTTCATTCCCTCAAGACATTAATGACTTGGGACCATCCCAAGCCATTAAAGACTTTTCTAAGCTGCTTCCAGTCAGTGCTTTGCCCTCCACCTTCATGCCCTGTGTTTTGGCAGGGGAAGAAGAGAAGAAAAGTCTGTCTGCAAACAAGCACCACTTGGTACATCAAATCCCACCCAAGACCAACACTGTTTGCACGGAGACTGAGAAGCGCTGATGGCCACCTGATAAAGCAGATGTCCTAAAAAGTGCCTGGGAAGAGCTGTGTCCTCTCCATTTGTCCCTCTGAAAGCCTTAGTGTTGTCTGGAAAGGGAGAGACTGAACTACAAAAACCCCATTCATCCAAGCCCTTTTCCTTCCCCAGCTCATGGGTTATGCCATGTGTGGTGGACTATAAATATTTTGCTCTTCTCTGGGTCTTTATCACAGATCTGGCACCCAGGGCTGAAGGATGTGAGGATGGAGATGCCTGTTCAGCTTCAGCTTGTGAGATAGATGCATCTATGCCTTCATCCTCTGAGGCCTGGATTTTTGTTTTTTGGGAGTCACCTGGCACCTGCCCTCTCCAGCCCATCTCAGCTAAGGCCTATCAGAGAAGAGGTATACGATGTTATTATTTAAGACCTCCTTGTACCTCCTGTTTGCTTTTACTTAAGGAGGGGAGGGACCCTTGATCAGGGAGTGGAACCATAGGATGAGGGGGAAGGGGGAGGATGAGATGAGATCTCAGGAAGAAATTCTTTGCTGTGAGGCTGGTGGGACCCTAGCCCAGGCTGACCAGAGAAGCTGTGGCTGCCCCATCCCTGGAGGGGTTCGGGGCCAGGTTGGAGGGGACTTTGGGCAACCTGGTCTAGTGGGAGGTGTCCCTGCCCAGGGCAGGGGGTTGGAACTCAATGACCTTTAAGGTCCTTTCCAACCTGAAGCGTTCTATGATACTATGATAAATTAGTAGGTCTGGTTTGTAGTGGGGTTTTTTTTGTGTGTGTGTGATAAGACACCCTGATCTCAAAGCTTTGCGTGTGAAAATGAATCCCTGCCCCTTTTTAAAACACTGGCATGATGGTACTGATAATTCCTATGGGGGAAGGGGGGGGAAAAGCAATAACCCAGCAGGATCCTAAATCTCCTTAAAGCTGAAATGGGATCTTATGTCCTCATACAGGTAGAGACACTGCGGCAGGACCTGGGTAGGCAGGAATACCATGCATGGGGAAACAGGTCTAACCTGCATTGCATCCTCCTGCTCAGAACGAACCACTGCTCGTACCTGACACCACTCCTTCCAAGTGCCACAGACAGAGTCTTTATAACTCTTGAGGAAAACAGCATACAGCACGAAACGGAGCTCCAGGGTCCACACGAGATATAAACACTGCTTGAGGAACAACGCGGAGGTTGCAATCTTTTACTGCTCCTGGGAGCTGGGTCATCAGGTCTGCTGCAAACCCTTGCAAAGCCTAATTCCCTTTTTATCACGCCGTGCAAAGCTCAAAGTACATTCTGCAGAATGAAGGAGTGGTTCTGGTCCAAATCCACTCACTTATCATGCAAGTGAGGCTTTATCTTGCCATTATATAGTTATTAATTTCTCCCTCGACTCCAATTTGCAATTCAACTTCTTTTTTTTTTTTTTCAGGGTAGAATTTGAACACAGTGACCTCCACTAAATCTCAAGATTATTTTTTTTGGGGGGGTGC
The DNA here is from genome assembly GCA_033628505.1 of Tringa tobata. Taxonomy (NCBI): domain Eukaryota; kingdom Metazoa; phylum Chordata; class Aves; order Charadriiformes; family Scolopacidae; genus Tringa; species Tringa tobata. The sequence goes on along the minus strand of JAHREE010000330.1, from coordinate 323,117 downwards.
TTGTAAAATCTTACAGTATCCTAGTTGCTGTGGGAAAGAAACATATTTGTGTCCTAGCATGGATCCTCAGTCCAAAAATTGCTGTGGATGGGACCAAAGAGAGAAGAAAGTTCTAGAAAATGGACAGTTAAATTCTACTGTCTGCGTCTGGGAGGGGTCTGGAGCACAAGTCTTGTGAGGAGCTGCTGAGGGAGCTGGAGGTGTTCAGCCTGGAGAAAAGGAGGCTGAGGGGAGACCTCACTCTCTCCAGCTCCCTGAAAGGAGGGTGTATCCAGGGGTTGTTGGTTGTGGTTTAACCCCAGCTGGCAGCTGGGAGGTTCAGTGAGGTGGGAGTTTGTCTCTTGTCTAAGGAACAGGCAACAGGACAAGAAGAAACGGCCTCAAGTTGCACCAGGGGAGGTTTAGGATGGATATTAGAACAATTTTTACATGGAAAAGGTTGTCAAGTCTTGGCAGAGGCTGCCCAGGGCAGTGGTGGAGTCACTGTCCCTGGAGGTATTTAAAAGCCAGGCAGACGTGGTGCTGAGGGACATGGGTTAGTGGTGGGTTTTGTCAGTGTTGGGTTGATGGTTGGACTCGATGATCTGAAAGGTCCATTCCAACCTAGACCATTCTATAATTCTGAGTCTATCCAAACCAATCCCAGCCTTAGGCAGACACATGATTATTTATGGCCTGTGTTTTGGGGAGAGGGGGGCGCTCTGCATTGCTGCCTGGTGTGCAAGGTTGGGGTCAGCGATCAAGGGAGATTGCCGTCCCTCTTCCAACTTTCTTGCAGATGTCTGTGTGTCATGTCCTCAAACTCTTCAGTGGAAACATCAGAGGCAGTGCAATCGTGCCAGTTAGGCACTGAGACTTTCTGGACCACCAGTGGTGAGATATTTGCCCCAGAGCTGCATTGCTGCTTCCCGAAAGTCACGTCAGGTCCCCAGGTTGGGTCCTCCACCAGCCCCACTGCCCAGGACTTCATGGTCTTCAGCCTGGCTCCAGGGTCTCTTCACCAGCACCAACCCAGTCTCTTTTAGGTTACACAGGTAACCCTTCACATTGTAGAGTCTCCTTGTTCTCCAAACCACTGAAAAATAACCTCCAACCCAAGAAAGGGCCAAAACCTGCATCCATTTGAGTTAAGGCCTGGAGGGAAGGACTGCGCACCAGGAGCCAAGATCTATTTCTATTCCTGAAAATCCTGAGTATTTCCTGAATCCATGCTGGAGGGGAACACATACTTCCCTTACTCTGCTGGTTATGTCCCAGAGGCAGAGCAGCAAAGACAACCTAGAGCCACCTCGTCATCCCTTCTGCTGGTTTTCTGCAGGACAGGGCAGATGGGATGGCTGGCAAACAGGAATATTTGCTTGTTTTGAGGTTGTTCCCCATAATCATTGCTTTCTTCCCTTGAGAGGAATCCCAAGAGGAAAATGAGGAATGATGAGGGTTTCTTACCTGTCCCTCCCTGGACTGGGGACCACTTCAGAGCTTCCCAGATGAGAGCCATATTTCCCTCAGCATCTGCTTTCCTAAAAACAACTGTCACTTTCTGGGCTACCTGCCAGGCAAACACTTTAAAGGATATCACGAACATGGCATTAGGCTCTTGGCCAGAGAACCTCAGCAGATATCTCCCTCCTGGGGCCAAACTCCAGCCTAGGAACAACCCACTGTGCCCACAAAGCAACCCACAAAGGGCTGCTGGGGCTTGGAAACATCGCTGGAAGAGATGGTAGTCTGTGTCATGATGGGGATGGGGGGAAACTGGCAAGTCCCTGGTTCATTAGAAATCCATCTTTGAACCCCTTTGGCTGCCAGGGCTCTGTAGAGCCAGACAAGCTCTCCAGCTTAAAATCATAGAATGTTTTGGGTTGGACCATCTAGTTCCAACACCCAGCTTGATTGAGGTCTCCATGGGAGCAAGCTCTCTGGTGAGGATGGGGAATGCAGGCACGCAAATGGCAATGAGATGTGATTGTAACATGGCTCTGCCTCACTGCCCTTATTCCTTAAGGGAAAGGAGGGAAGAATTGCCTTTAGTATTCAGTCACAGCATCACTACAATATCTACAAGTCCAAACAGGGACCATGTCCCATCAAGGTACTGCTGGGACCAACATTGCTGCTAGCTTAGCATTTGCTCATTCAGCCTGAAACAGGAAAAACAGCAGCCTATGGAAAGACATTCTTGGCATTGCAGCATCCCCAGGGGGAGTCAGATTCATATGGCAGTTGTCAGGAGGATTTGCAAGATGCACATTGCTGAGGTCCCCAGTGCCAGCCTCGTGTCCCTGACAGTGACAGCCTGCACTGATCATAGAATCACAGAATGGTTAGAGTTGGAAGGGACTTTAAAGATCATCTAGTTCCAACACCCTGCCCTGGGCAGGGACACCTCCCACCAGACCAGGTTGCTCCAAGCCCCAACCTACCTGGCCTTGGACACCTCCAGGGATGGGGCAGCCACAGCTTCTCTGGGCAACCTGTTCCAGTGTCTCACCACCCTCACAGCAAACAAATTTTTTCTAATATCTCATCTCAATCTCCCCTCTTTAAGTGCCAAAACCTTCCCCCTTGTCCTATGGCTCCTCTCCCTCATCAAGAGTCCTTCCCCAGCTTTCCTGGACCCTCTTGAGGGACTGGAAGGGGCTCACTATAAGGTCTCCCTGGAGCCTTGTCTTCTCCAGGCTGAACCCCCCCAACTCTCTCAGCCTGTCCTCCCAGCAGAGGGGCTCCAGCCCTCCCAGCATCTCCAACAGGTCCATGTCTCTCCTGTGCTGAGGCCCCAGAGCTGGAGGCAGCACTGGGTGGGTGGTGGTGTCTCCCCAGAGCAGAGCAGAGGGGCAGAATCCCCTCTCCGGCCCTTCTGTCCACGCTGCTGGGGATGCAGCCTGGGATGTGGTGGGCCTTTCTGGGCCACCAGCACACGTTGCCGGCTCATGTTGAGTTTCTCATGAACCAACACCCCCATGTCCTTCACCTCAGGGCTACTCTCGATCCACCTGTACCCCTCAGCAGACACAAGCCTGGCCAGGCTGTCCCATGCTGTGGACTACGCTCAGGTGTCAAGGAGGCCTGACTCACGCCGGCACCGCGCGCCCTTTGAGCCAACCTGGGTGGCTGCAAGGGTTCAAAGGCCTTGAACGGCGCAGGTTCATCCCTACACCGACGCTTCTGCATGGTGACTCTGCCTGGATGGAGCAGGTCTGGGCTGATTTCGGTGCCCTGCGGATGCCTGGCCCCGCTGGATTAGGAGGGGGGTCACTGGTCAGTACTGGGATCCTTGCACGTGGAGGAGGCAACGGGGGGTCCCCACTCCATGCCCTGCATCCCACCCTGGCACCACGCACTCTCCTTCCAGCCGCTGTCAGAAGCCAACGGCACTTTTTGTCTCCCTGCCCTTGCCAGGAGCATCCTCGGGAAAGGTCGGACGATGCCCTGCCCGTTGCCAGAGAGGCTGGGGCAGAGCTGCCATGCTCATCCACAGCAAATTCCATCCCCCCATTCTCCCCTGGGGAATGAATGAGCCCCTCGCCCCGTGCTCGGCTTCTCGGGGGATGCATTCCCACAACCATAGCAACGGCGGCGGTGGTCGGGATCTGCAGCCAAAGGGCTGTGCA
>JAHREE010000330.1:242232-281012 GCA_033628505.1 Tringa tobata | reverse complement strand
GTGACCTCTTAATTTCAACTAAAGAAATATTCAGTGGATACATTGCCGAGAAAGGCATAAAATGGAAAGCAGAATTCAGCCTTCTTTATCGAAGCCAGCAACAGGCTTGTCACTTTTGCTTGCTAAAAAAAAAAACCCAAACTTTAGATTCATTATATGTATAAAGTCTTGTAAAGATATAAAGAAAGCATGAGCTCAAGCACATGCACAGGCATAGCCGCAACAGAGGCAGGTGATCAGAGCAAATGTAGGTTAATCTTGAGTTCATCCACATTCTCTATTGTGTTATTGGAGGCTGTGTGGTTGTCTTCACGGCGTATGTCGTGTGTAGCACGTTTCCCTACGCCTGACTTCACCCGCTTGTGCTACACGCTTGGGACACGGGGGAAATGCAGCTCGTTGAGCCATGGAACCCTTTGCTGTGAAATATTCATCCTGTCGGATCTGGTACCCCTGGCTGATGGATTCGAGGGATTTCTGCTGGAGTAGTTCTTGGAAAAAATGTCTGCACCAGACAGGGGGAAACCACAATCGTGTGGGCCATGCCACCCACAGGCACGTCTTGTGGATGGTTGATGGTCATGGACTTGAATTCTCTTTCCTCCTCTGAGAATAAGATATTATACATCCAAAGCATGTATATATAAGACATTTGGATTACATGGTATTTTCTATATTTTACTTTGCAGACTAAAATAGGATAAAATTGAGTGTCTTTGGAGCCTAAGGGTATGTGTATGCTTCGCTTTCACAGGCGGTATCTCAGCTTGGAGGTTCTGAGGTGTTGTGGTGTTAGATCACTTAGAAGGTACTTGGTTGTTACTACACTCAGATCATAGAGTCATGGAATTGTCCAGGTTGGAAGGGACCTTTCAGATCATTGAGTCCAACCCTCAACCCAACACTGACAAAACCACCACTAACCCATGTCCCTCAGCTCCATGTTTGCCCAGCTTTTAAATACCTCCAGGGATGGTGACTCCACCACTTCCCTGGGCATCCTGTTTCAATGTTTGATAATCCTTTCAGCATAGAAATTTTTCCTAATATCCATCCTAAACCTCCCCTGGTGCAAGTCCTCTGAAGGATATTCAGATACAGTCATATAGTAGCTACTATGGTGAGGAGCAAATAATGATGCCCCAAGTCATCAATGCAGTGGCAAAACAATGGCTGCTATTTAAGTTTCACCATCTTCCTCCTCTACCCTCTTTGCTGCTGAATCTATTTCTACTCCTGTGCCAGGATGAGCAATTACACTGTCATGCAGACTAGAAATGAAATCAAAGAGCAACACTAATTTTGAGCTGCATTGGGAACAGAGAAAGAAGAGAAGTAATGAGTCCCTGAAGGGACCAGAAAAATACAGCTCGTCGAATAACATTGCTGCAACAGAAGAGCTTCTATTTCATGTCACACAGCCATTTCCTGACCTTCCTTCAGAGAAACCCATCCTTCTGCATCCGTGATTTGGGTGATAATTGAGTAAATTCGGGCAAAATCTTACCTGTCATGCCCAGCACCGCCCCTCTCCATCTTTTGCCTCAAGGGCAAACCTTGCGGTTCCTATGCAGCTGAACTGCAGCATCACTAAAGCATCCCCAGGCTGGAGAAGGGCCAGGATCTGGGGAAAGGGAGCTGGTGATGAGCTCAAGCAGCTTCACACCAGATCTTTCAGGAAAGTCAGGACAGGGAGTTTTCCCTGGCTGTCCCTGCCCGGCACTATGAGGATAAATGGTCATCTTGAAAACCCCCACTACTACAGCAGAACAATCTGGACCAGAGCTGTTGTCTGTAGTGTTGGTCAGTGATATATATCTATCTATATATACATATATATGATATATATCGGAGATATATATATATATATCATGTCCTTGGGCAGCAGCTCTTCATTTCTCTAAAAGTCTGGTCCGACGTTGCCAAAAAAAGTGATGCCTTTGGATTCTCTCCCCATCCTGCTGCTGGATCTCTGGGGTGTTCTGGTTGTGCTAGGAGTATGCGAAACGTAATTGCTTCATTTGACCTAAAAAGCTTCCTTTTCCCCAGCCTTAGCACATCTTGCTGTACCAGATTCCCCTCTTAAAAATCGCATCGTAGATTCACATATAGCTTTTGCAGTGTGGCCCAGCAAGCTCCGATTCAGAAAGTCATTTATGCCCATATTTACACGTAAGGAGCAGCTAAGAGCCGCTGTGCATGTGCTCAAGTGTTTTGCTGAACTGAAATAATACATTTTTAATGTTTTTGTTTGTGTCGACTCTTGAAATGAGGTGCTGAAAGCACCAAGAATCCCACGGGAGCCAAGTGGCTTTCAAGGCCACCAGCTTCAGCATGGGGATGGGCAGAAGCCATCTCTGGTAGAGGCCATCTGGTGGAGGACATGCTGTGCTGTCTTTGCAAGGTCTTCCACTTTTGCTAATATGAAGGTTTCTTCTCAAGGTTATTTTTTTCCCATGTGTTACTGAGTGAACCATGTTAATTCCTGGGTCCATGCCTTGCTGGTAGCTATGGGGCTGTGCACGTTGTCTTGCAAGGGAATCAGATTTGTGATGTTCTTTGGCCCAGCAAACTCTCACAGGAGCCCTTGGGTTCTCCTCACACTGTTCAGGTTTCTGCAGCCCATCCAGATCTGCCCGGGGCAAGACTTTTCCCAACCCTAATCTTGCTACAGCACCCTGTCGATAAAGATGTTTTTGTGTCAAAGCATCCACGCCGTGAGCTGTTTTGTTTGTTTAACCTTGTGGCAAATTTTACAGTCATTTGCCCATTTGGAGGACAAGGGGGCTGAGAAACTGCTCTTGCTCCAGCCAACTGGAGAATAGACGTAGAGGCCATTGAATGGGATGTTAGCAGAGCTTCGACCAGGCCCTGACCCATTTTCCAGGGGTGAACATGACATTTACAGATGGGTTGTTTCTGCAAGCAAGCTCAGAAATGTCAGGCTGTCATTACCCTGGGAGCTCTTCTTGCAGGCTGCATCGGGTGGCTTCCTTGGAGACACCAACATTGAATTCATTGGCTTCAGAGGCTTGAGCATGTACAAAGACAGCACAGCAGCTTCTGTATGGAGTGGCCAACGTGTGTCCCTTCCTCAGCAGGACCCATGAGCTTATAACAGCAAGGGAAATTCAGAGAGGTATAAACTGGCAAATCTCCATGAGGTTGGGATTCACACCAGGAGGGTTCCTGAGGTCTCGCTGCCATTGGGTTGAACCTCTTTGGATATCCAGATGGGCCTTTCCTTGGTTTCTGGCATTTCTCCACTGGGATCTCCCAGTGTTATCTATCCCTGAGTTCACGTATTTAGCCACTAAAGGGATATTTAGGAGGTAGGGAGGGCCTTGGGCTACTGGACTGTAGAAGATGCTGGTGGATATCCGTTATCTGGCTCAGACCCTGCTTGCCTCATGGCTGACTGAGCACAGGTACTTGGGAGAATGCTGCAGGCTTAAGAGCAGAGCTAAGGTGGAGGTGATCCTGGGAAGGAAGGGGGTGATCCCAGGGATGTTGGTGTTTATCCTGAGGTCCACAAACCAGTGGACTTTGGGTGTCAAGGGTGCCCAGATGTGCCACCTAGTCTGAGTGTGAGGATTTAACTCACCCTTTCCTATCATACATGGACCTCTCTGTGCTGTTCAGTGGCTCCCTGTTCATAGAACGGTTTGGGTTGGAAGGGACCTTAAAGATCATCCATTTCCAACCTCCTGCCATGGGCAGGGACACCTCCCACCAGACCAGGTTGCTCAAAGCCCCATCCATCCTATTTCTCTCTGCTGAGACATGAGCAGTGTCAGGGCTGTTACTCTTGGGGTTGCTGTCCCACAACTCCTCTGCTCTCTGAGCTCCTTTGCCCTCTGCAGTGTTCACCATCACCTTCATCCATGTATTTGTGACATTTTGGACACGACAACACATCTGATAATTCTGCCTCTATGGAAGGCCATGATCCATGGCCCTCGGGCAGTGAAATGTCCGTGATTTGTGAGCTGCTGACTCAAGCAACTTTTACAAATGGATCTCAGGATGGTTCTGCTCTGCCAAATGACTTGACTTCATCCGTTTCAGTATATTAATCGTATTTTGCTCATAGGCTGCTTCAGCCAGTGCTAAAGTCACCCTGTTCGAGGCTCAGCACTTTTCCTCCTCTTCTCTGACAGTGCTGTACTTGATGGGCCCTGACCAGGGACGTCTGTGGATACTGGTCCCTCCCCAGCCCTCTCACACTTACTCCATTGTGCATTGTCAACCTTGCAAACCCATACATTAATATATCACATTGTTTTCGTCTTTGTGCACAATTAGACGCCGGCTTGTCCAATTTGCTCTGTGTTCATCTATATGTGTCTGTGCATGTCTTAGAGGTTGATTATTAGCGTTTGGGGAAAAATAATCTCGGGCACCAGGAGCTTCATTACACCATTGACGGTCTCAGTGCGGCTTTACAGTAAATTATTGTGTACAAGATAATAGCATGGGGATTAGAGGATAAAGCTGTCATTAAGCATCCACGTAGGAGCTGGAGACAGAGCACTTGGTGCAGTAGACAATGGGGGGGGTAGATCTTGCACTGGCGGTGGCAAATTTGGGGTGCTGGCAAGACCATTGCGATAGTGCTTGGTTGGAATTGACCTTTTAACCAAAGGGGGCTGGGGTGGGAGATGGGGTGAAATGGCTGAAGCCAGTGTCTTGGGGTGCAGGGGACACGTTGTGTTGCAGTAACATGTCAGGCTGTCAGAAGCAGCAAGATATCATCCAGGTCCAGGATTTTAGAATTATTTCTCTGGGAGGCAAGAACACGTTGTGCTGTTTGCTTACTGAATGAGGGACCTCAGCGTGGGGCTGTGTTCCTTTATTGCTGAAAACGTGTTAGGAGTCGTATTTTGGCTCTTGCAGAACAATAACCATCCATCAGGCTTATCTTTAAAATCAGTTGTGTTTGCAGGAGGATACGCAGCCTGTCTATATTGAGTCCAAATGGAACTTTTTCTGTTCACATTAGAAAACAGCTTTAGGATCGAAACAAGTGCATGTCCCTCATAGGAGCAGCCCTTTGTGAGCAGAATTTGCCAGTCCGATACCTTCTGGCTGATCACAGCCAGGACCACAGGCTCCTGGAGGGAGATTGGGTGAGATTCCCAGAGTGTGGAATAGCTCCTGCTACTATGCATAATTTGTGGAGGACAGCAAAATGCTGAAGAGCACTGTTAATGATCATCTTGAGGATGCGTTGCTGGAATTCACTTTGATACCTCTGAATATTCTCAGTATCGATCTAAACAGCCATGACGTAATTAAATCTCATTAAATGCTGGACTTTGGTGACCTCCTTTGGCACTGAGTTCCGGGGTTCGACCAGGCATTATCATTGATTTTGGGTTTCCCACTGTTTCCTTTCACTGAACATCTCTTCTCATGCATTAAGAGGGAAAAGGGAGCTGGAGAATATTCGGGAGCAAAGGATACTCTATTCCAGAAAGGCAAAATAATTTAAAAATTCCAGATAAATTTGCTCCTTAGTTTGGCCAAAATGTATATTTTTATTTCATTGCTGTTTTGTTTAGAGGAATATTAAGGAGAAAGGTGATGTTCTGACATATTCCTTGTGAAGCAGTTTGATGTTTTGCTTCATAAGAGGATTCATAGTCCTTTTGTGTTGTCCTGAATAGAATAAGGAAAAAAAGTAGATGGAAAAGAATTAAATAAAGTGAACAGGAAAATTAAATTTTGATTTTAAAATGAATGAAACAATTCAGGCCAAACATTTTGTAAAGGATTTTTTTTTCCAGTGAAAAATCTGAATATTTCTCATTTTTGGTTGAGCCATAGTTTTTCAAATTAAGCTAGAAATATCCCTTCTGTGCCGGACTCCACCATGAAGTTCCTGGTCTCCGTTTTCTGCACCATTCATTATTTCATACGTGCACATCAGGATGAGGGAATTAGGCTGGGTCAGTGCCGGTAACACTGCTGTCAGCAGAATACATTTAACAACCTGTGCTGATTCTGAACAAACGTAACCTCTCTTTTAAGTCCTTCAAAGTAGGTGAAAGCTTTGAAGTGGTTAAACCTGGCCCTACGTCCCCCCCCTCTTTCCCCCTCTTGGCTTTGCTTTGAGATCAGTAGATGAAGGCCATCAATGCCTACACGAGTGTTGGTGAGCATCTCCAGAGATGTTTGCATGCCATAGCTCAGAGCTCACATCAGTCCCATGTCCCCTGGCTGGAATGGAGGAAGATGTTGAGGTCACCTTCACCTTGAGCAATCTTCAGCCAAGGGGAAAATGCAATTAAAAGAAAATAGCTAGGGTGGATGAAGCCCCATGCAAGAGCAGTGTGGTATCCGCTGATATCTGTAGGGAGCAACTCTTGGCTTTAATGGATATAGATCAGGCCACCACCTCCCCAGGCTACTGTCATCTTAAAAGAAGATCTACTACCTATTAATTTGCAAGACGTCTGCCCCATCCTACGCAGCCCTGTGTTCTCATCAGGTCTGTAGATGGCTAAACTCCCTTTATCTCCACTAGGAATTTTTTCTGTTGGACTGGGCTTGCAAAAGGTCATCTGATGGCTCTTATAGTCTTTTTTGTTGAGTTTCATTTCGATTTCCATTCCAGGCCAGCACTGGGTTCCCGACTGATTCTAATTATTCTTCTTAAGGCTGGGACCAGAGCTCAGCAGAAAATTAGGAGATGTGTGATTCGCTGCTGTGTCATTTCAAACCCCCTCCATTTCGTGCCAAGACAGCAGTTCTTAACATCTTCCTCAGCAAAACTAAGAGCAATGAAAATCCCTTAGATAAAGAATTACAGAGGTGGACTGAGCTGTGCCTGTTGGATGTGTCCATGTTGGTGCTGGTCCATGCTCATGACTCATCCTTGCAGGGTGAGCAAAGGTTTTTGGTCAGGTTTTAGCTGAGCTTTGAGGCTGAGATCTTTTAGGATGGGGTCTAATAGACTCCTGAAGTATTTTCAGAGCTCATTATGTGTGGAGCAGTCTATGGTGGTCCAGACCCCACTACGACCGGCTGATCTCAAAACAGGGAGAAATGACAATTTCAGGGTTCATTTCAGATTGCAGATGGAATTTGTAAAATTTGGGCACCTTTTCCACAAATTGACCTTGGGGTGGTAAACAGTAATGAAGGAGGTCTCAGAACTGGAGGGGCTTTCCCTAGGCCAGGGTTAGTTTTAGTATTACAGGAGCAACCAATACAATCCCTTAGAGAACAGATATTTTTACTAGTCCCATAATAGGAAAAAAAAAAATCAACTGTTAAAGCGGCTGCTTTTCCTCTCACAGAACCACAGAATGATATGGGGTTGGAAGGGACCTCTGGAGATCATCTAGTCCAACCCCCCTGTCAGAGCAGGTCCACCCAGAGCAGGTTGCACGGCAACATGTCCAGGTGGGGTTTGAACGTCTCCAGAGGAGACTCCACCACCTCTCTGGGCAGCCTGTGCTCTGCCACCCTTTGCTGCACATAAGGAGTATATAAATTCATACAGAGGCATCTCTGAGTGACATAAATACCCTGGAGCATCAGGCCAATTCCAGATAGCCCAGGAAAACTGCCCTAAGAGGTTGTAGCTGTGCCGTGCACTGTTTGGACAACATGAGCTGCTGGTGACATAGGACTGTATCGGTCAGACATTTGATGGAGGATCAGCAGACTTTCAAAGGAGATTTAGGTCACCTTCCTGAGGGGTCCCCCCATCCCTACGATGGATACCTCAACCAGGGTACCTGCCTCCTCGTTTGTACTTTGAATTAATAAAATCGATGTGCCTGGCACTCAAATGTGGTGTTTCAGGCCGTGAAGTTGCTAGCACATTCCTGCTCATGTTTTTTTTCCAAGTATTTCCCAAGCAATTGTTGGGCTGGGTTCTGGAGCTGGCATATTCCAAGGGCAGCTCCCAAGGGGCTGTTTTCCCTCACTCATCTCTGGTGGAGACAGAGAGATTTAAGAATTTTTACTTTTGGGCTAATTACCCATGATAAGCTGAGTGTCTGGGCACCGATGCAACCAGCACATAATTGCCTGTGTCTATCCTAGTAATGCTTTTGTACAGTTTATGTGTTGCCTGAATATCAAAAATAGGCCCTGAGATCAGCTTCCTGCACCTGGTGTAGCTGTAGTAAATGCTCTGGGTTCCTCTCCTCCTTCTATAGCCTCTGCAAGCTCTGTCCATTTCGGGGCTCCCCAGTTCCAGAAGGACAGGGAACTGCTGGAGAGGGTACAGCAGAGGGCTACAGAGATGATGAGGGGACTAGAACATCCCTCTTATGAGGAAAGGCTGAGGGACTTGGGTCTTTTTAGTCTGGAGAAGAGAAGGCTGATCAACACCTATAAATCCTTAAAGGGTGGGTGTCAGGAGGATGGGGCCAGTCTTTTTTCAGTGGTGCCCAGGGACAGGACAAGAAGAAATGGGCACAAACTTGAATATAAGAAGTTCCACCTAAACATGAGGAGGAACTTCTTCACTTTGAGTGTGCCAGAGCCCTGGAAGAGGCTGCCCAGAGAGGTGGTGGAGTCTCCTTCTCTGGAGACATCCAAACCCCACCTGGACACCTGCTCTGGGTGCAACCTGCTCTGGGTGGACCTGCTTTGGTGGGGGGGGTTGGACTAGATGATCTCCAGAGGTCCCTTCCAACCCCATATCATTCTGTGATTCTGTGGGTAGCAGATATGCAGGATTTGGCACGCTGTGTGCTTGAGTGTGGTCACAGCAGAGAGTAGCTGGTCCATCCCAGGTGTGGTAGGATTCCATACAGACGTGGCCCATGCTCTCTCACGTTCTAGAAGGGACCAGCTCTAGTGTAATAGCTGATGATATGAAATCATGCACATTTACGTGGAAAGGATTCAGAGTCATAGAATCATAGAATCTTAGAATCTTAGACTTGGTTTGTGTTGGAAAGGACCTTTAAGGGCCATGAGCTGGGATGTCTTCAAATAGATCAGGTTGCTCAGAACCCCGTCCAGCCTGGCCTGGAATGTTTCCAGGGATGGGGCATCTCTCACCACTCTGGGCAACCTGTTATTTCTAGATGTGCTCTGAATTTGTGTGACATACCTGGTATTTACAACTTCCTGATCAACACTGTGAAATATTTCAAGATCAATAGCCTTCTATTCCCTGCCAGCCCACTGGCAGCACGAGGCTTTTCTCTCCCTTTTCCCCACCTCCTGTGTCTGCCTTGTCTGCAGAGCCCACAGGCTCTTCAGGGAGCAGCCCAGCTCTTTCTCCTTGTTTGCATAATGCGGTGCATAATGAGGTTGCCAGGCACTATGGTAACAAATACGGTCGCGCTGCTTCAAGGCTCACCTCTGTATAAACCAGCATTTTACGAGCAGCAGAAGGAATAGTTCCTGGTTTGTGTTCCATCTTTACTGTCCAACCCCTGCCTGTGTGGTCCTACAGCCCCCATCCTTTGTCTCTGCTTCCATAGATGCAAGCTGTGCTTAGCTTTGCTGATTGACCTGGTGGTCCATGTGGGCTGATTGGCCAGTGGGCCTTACAATAAGTGAGAAAATTAACTTTACCTGGTTTGCCCTCAGTTGAAGAACACCGTTTGGGTGTTCCTGCTGTGCGCACTCGCTGATTTTGGGGAAGCATGTTGTAATTTTCACCTCTGAGATTTCTACCTCTGCCACAAATATGACAACAAATAGCTAACGGGTTCAGGAGTTGTTATAGAGGGATCTGAGTGACATATAGATGTGGACAGAGAGAATTAGCACATGATTTTATTTCCTTTAGAAAGCAGTTAAAAACATTAGAGTCTCCTTATGGAACAAAAGTGGATCCTAGGAAGGAGCCTCTTGCCTTCTGAGGAGCTTAGTATGAACTTTGAGTTTGTCAGTAATATCTTCACACCTTTAATCCAGTGCTTTAAAGATGTTTCCTCCTCCTTTCTCTCAACTCTTCTTGCAGAAGGTATGTTTTAACAATGGGCTTCAGAGAGATATCTGTGGACAAATGGGTGACAGAAAGAAGGGAACACAGATGAGCCCATTCGTGTGTTGTTCGTTTAGTGCAACAATTTAATGAGGAATAGGGTCCTTCAGACAGTATTCCTGGGTCTTTGGTAGCACTGTCCAAGCCCAAGAAGGACTGGATAGTAAAAGAGGGGGTGGGAAATGAAGAAATACAGGGAAAATAAAAAGTAGATATAGGTAGAATCAACAGTAAGACAGGATGGAGAGTTGGAGATGGGATTTGGCTCATAGATTAAGATACCTACATTTAGGGGTCTATGTGTGAGTGTCTACGTGTACTAGATGTTTGTATTCCCATCAGTGGAGATCTAGTCCATTAGCAGAGGCCAAAGAAGCATTCAGTTCGTCCTAAATCTGTCACTCATCTTTGGCATAGGGAAGGGCTCTCCAAGGTCCACTGACTGTGTTGATCAGTCCACGTTGACTTCCACAAGTCACCCTGCAGGAGTGGTAAGACCTCAGGAGGAGAAACACAACCAGGAGACAGTTGTAAACAGCAATTATCTTGGAAGAGAAAGGATTTTTTCCATCTTTGCAGTGGGATTGTGTGAATGGGAAACGTAGTACTGGGTGGACAGGGAGATACACTGATCCTGCAGGTAAAGGGACCATTTATTGCTGTGCCTTGAGGACAACAGATGAACTTCTGCAACCTAGCCTCCTTGCCTAAGCGGGTCCTCTGATGACTGATAAAGTGTGCATGTCGATTCGGAAGCTTTTCTGAGCCTCTGGACTCAGTCCAACTGCTTATCTTCATAAAAGTAAAAGCTGAATATCTCCGTGACCATTTGTCAAATTTGGTTGAAGCAGATTAAGACGCTCAAAGCTATTATGGGAAGGGATTGACTGGCAGTGCCCTCGCACAGGGTTCATTTCTCTAATAAACCAGGCTGAAAACGAATAACGCAACCCAAAAGTGGCAGGAGGTATAGGGTCTGCAACTTAGTGGTCCCATTGCCACAGAGGTCCCGAAATTAAAGCAAGGGCTTTGATTTCTAAGGAAAATCCAACCCTTTGTGGAGGGCCTGTATCACCACTGTCGAGATAGCTCCTGGTTTGTACTAGAGCCTGAAGGATCTGAACACTGACTGGGACTATGTCTGAGCATGACCCATCTAAGGTAGCAACACACTTGGGGTTTTCTCAGACAGATGACAATTTTTAGAGAAAAAAATGAAACAGATTGCTTCAAAATTAGAAAGATGATGGTGCCCAATTGGGAAGAACTAAAACGTTGCATGAGAAGGAGACTGTGGATGGGAACAAGAACGTGTCCAGCACATGCTAAAAGCCTTTGAAATGTGTTGGGTTTTTTTCCTCCAAAAAGTCACAGTCCTGTCCAAAAGAAGTGAAAGATGGTGTTATTTTTTTCCCAGTAACTTGGGAATTCACCATCAGCTAATAAAGAGAACCATAGCTCACAATACCTGATAAACCATGTGTTTCCTGCTCTGCTTGAGTTTGCATCTAAGACAGCTTTATCTTAAAGTATTCCTTTATGGGAATTAACAAGAGCTGTACTCACAGGCAATGGGTAAGGAATGGTTGTAGGAAATCTTGTCTCTTCACATTTCTGAGTCACCCAGCTAGCTTGCCTGCAGGGAAGTTTGCTGAGAAGCGTGCGTCCTGTGTTGAGTTGCAGAACATGAATTTTGATGTTCCTTTCTAAGTATTCTTTTCCACCCTAATTGTGAGAGTCAGGAACTGCTTGCAGGTAGCTTCAGCGCAGAGACGAAGCTGTAGAGACAAAAAAGCATCTATGTTTTGGAAAAAAAAGGGTCACAGTCACATCCAAGGACAGTTTTTCAGAGGGCACCCAACCATTGTCGCACAAGTAGCAAGTTGTCTGGTGCCCAGGACTCCCTGATTTTAATAGAGCAGATTTCATTTGAATGTATCCCAATGTGTCAGTGGGTTTTAGATGAGGTCAAAAATGAGCTGTTGGGAGTCAGTTTCTTTGTAAAGTTGATTGGACGGAGGCAAAAGCCCTTCCAAGTAGAGCTTGCTGAGCAATGAGGGATTTCATTCCCACAAT
Organism: Tringa tobata; assembly: GCA_033628505.1. Classification (NCBI taxonomy): domain Eukaryota; kingdom Metazoa; phylum Chordata; class Aves; order Charadriiformes; family Scolopacidae; genus Tringa; species Tringa tobata. The sequence continues at coordinate 268,972 of JAHREE010000330.1, read as the reverse complement.
TACCACTACGCCTGTTGGTTTAATTCCTTAACTCCTTTCTTTTTTGATGTTCAGAAATGAGTTCAGACCCTGGATAGATGTCAAGCCGGTGAAAGCTATAAAAGCAAAGGCCCAGTACAAGCCGCCAGAGGAGAAAATGATCCACGAAACCAGTTACAGCGCTCAATTCAAGGGGGAAACCAGTAAGCCTACTCCAGCCGATAACAAATACCTGGAGCGCAGAAGGATACGCACTCTCTACAGCGAGCCCTACAAAGAACCTCCAAAGGTGAGAAAGCCAACGGAAGGGACCCAGGGCCATCACTGCTCCTGGTGGGACATGTCCAACACAGTAAGGCTGAGCTGAACAGTGCCTACTGTCATTCCCTTTATGTGGCATCTTCTTTTCCAACCAGCAAGTGCATCAGGACATCCACCTTGGAGATGGTGGTGGATGAAAACTGAATATGAGTTGTCAATGCATGCTCGCAGCCCAGAAAACCAATGGTATGCTGGGCTGCATCAAAAGAAACATGATCATCAGGTTGAGGGAGGTGATTCTGCCCCTTTACTCTGCTCTGGTTTAGACCCCATCTGGACTACTGTGTCCAGTTCTGGGGCACCCAAGGATATGGACCTGTTGGAGCAGATCCAGAGGAGGACACAGAGATGCTCTGAGGGCTGGAGCCCCTCTGCTGTGAGGACAGGCTGACAGAGTTGGGGGGGGGGTTCAGCCTGGAGAAGAGAAGGCTCTGGGGAGACCTTGGAGCCCCTTCCTGTCCCTAAAGGGGCTCCAGGAACGCTGGGGAGGGACTTTTTACAAGGGCATGTAGTTGTAGGACAAGGGGTAATGTCTTCAAACTGAAAGAGGGGAGATTTAGATTTGATATTAGGAAGAAATTCTTTGGTGTGAGGGTGGTGAGAGCCTGGCCCAGGTTGCCCAGGGAAGCTGTGGCTGCTTCATCCCTGGAGGGGTTCAAGGCCAGGTTGGATGGGGCTTTGAGCAACCTGGTCTGGTGGGAGGTGTCCCTGCCCAGGGCAGGGGGTTGGAATTAGATGATCTTTAAGGTCCTTTCCAACCCAAACCATTCTATGATTCTGTGGGCTCTGGTACAGGTTGAGACACTTTGGAGACCATAGTGCCCTACATCAAACTGTAGTGAGAAGTGAGGGTAGCTCCCAGACGAAGAGGTTTTGACATTGTCATTTCCCAGGTGATTATCTAGACAGCTTTCTCTTTCTCCCTCCAAAACTATAGGTGCCCCACATTACATTTTATCCTGGGAACAACATGGTAAGAGCCAAATCTTCATCTGCAATTAATTCAGAATGCTCCACAGATTTTGACAGCAAGCACTTTTGGCTTTGATCCGATGGAGGATGTGTCGAGAAGGACCTGGGCTGAAATGTCTTCCAGCCTCGTTTTCTAGGAGCAGCCGAGGATCTGCATATAAATGCAGTCAGTGTGTGCAATTTTGAACCTAGGACCATTAGTCCCAGAGTTTTTAAGTGCTTAGATTTGTCAGGTCTCAGAGAGGTGGCAGGGCCAACATGGAGGAGATGAAGACTTCTGTTCCTCCTTAATTTTGAAGCCATCCTCCCTATTTTGGGGGCTATAGAAATAAGTAATTGCAAGACACTGTTGTGGACTTTGGCCAGGTGCCAGTCAGTGTTCCTGTGCCCCAGCCATCCCCAAGTAATTTTACTCTGTTGTAGCAATCTGTTAGGGAGGAGCAAACTGAGGAGTCATGCCCTGGGAGAAAAATGGGGATTTAAACCAGACTTTTTGTCCTGAGCGTCATTTCTCTGCTTCAAGTGGAGAGAGAGATAATCTCCTGGGGGGCTTGCGAAGCCCCTCCTGAAGTCAGAGAAAGGTGGAAGAATTGATAAAATGACTCATAATATTCACTCTGCTCTTTACCCTACTGTGTCCTGATCTGGATACAACGGGCTCTGGTGGCTTCAGGGCATCAACACCGTGAAAGGAGTTGGCCATTTGCAACTCAGCACGTGCCCAGCTGCTCCCCTCCCTTGGTGACAGGGCATAGCTGAGTAGATAAGTAACATTCGTGCTATTTCTGATCTAAATCCTGTTTTCCACCTGTCCTTGTGTCTCTCTTTCTCTCTCTCCATCTCTGTGTTGTCGTTTTGCGTGTCGCCCTCTATGCAGGTGGAAAAGCCTAGCGTAAAGCCTTCCAAACCAAAAAAGACCACAACAAGCCATAAACCCCTGAAAAAGGCCAAAGACAAGCAGATTGCATCTGGCCGGGCTGCCAAGAAAAAGAGCGCCGAGACCTCCAACACAGCAAAGCCAGAGGACAAGGAGAAAAGTAAAGAGATGAACAATAAACTGGCTGAGGCAAAAGAGTAAATGTCACTGCACTTTCCTTTCTTTCTTGTTTTTTTCTTTTATCCTTTTCTTTCCTTCTTTCTTTCCTTCCTTTTTTTTTTTTTTCCTTTGATTAAATAAAGGCCACAAAATTAATTAGAGGCTTCTAATCTGCTTTTTGTTCTGATTGTATTAGAAGCTTTTCTGTTTTATTTCCAAGGAGGATTAGGGAATCCTTGTTTCTGAGGTCAGGTTGTTCTGCTTTGCCTGCACAACACGGCTCTGCACAGAGTGAGGGACGTGGGAATGCACAAGCCGGGTTGTAGGAGATGAAGGTGATGGATTAACTGACATTGTGTCCAACAGCCTGTCCCTTTCCTCAGGCTTGGTCCTTCAACGCTTTGACGGCGTGGAAGTGCCTGTTGAGCCAATGGTGGGGCCGTGCTGTCATCCCATGAAGCCCCTTTGGGGTTGGCCATTGTTTGGTCATCTCCCACTGGTGTCAGCAGGTGAAAGGCTTTGGAGGCAGAGAGGATCAGAGGTTCATTTGTGGTGCCATGGATCTGCCCTAAGTCTGCTAGAATCAGTGATGTGGCCAAGAGCAATTTCCCCTGGTGACACCAGTGGGACTTTTGCTCCAAGAAACAACAGGGAAGGAGATCCCATGCAAATAATGGGCCAAATCTTCCCCCAGGGTAGTGGAGGGATAGTTCTAGCTGCATCAAGGCAGCTTCCCCCTTCAACACCATTAAAATGACTTGATTTTTTTTAAAAAAAAAAGGAGTAAGGGAAGGCGCAGAGAGCAGTGAAGACTTCCCAGGTGTGTAGCAGGTCAGACTAGGTTATTGGCAGGCTGTTCTTCCCTATTGTTTCCCCTAGGTTATGGATCTTTTTAGTTATTCCTGGTTTGTTTTGAATCTTGGTCTGCTTTCTTCACTTCTGGGGTGCCAGTAGACAGAGCTAGATTTGCAAAAGAGGTTTGGTTTGCAGACGTGACCTTCCAAGGGTTAGAGAGAAGAGAGTCACCAAGGTTGGCTAGAGCTGTCAGCCCCCGTTGTTTTGACTTTACCAGCTGTTGGAGTTCATGTTGGCACGTAAGCATCCTAAGAGGGCCATAAACCACTTGCTGGGATCCCCAGACTGCCTCCAGGCAAGATCTCAGGGTCACAATCCTATTTACTGTGCTCTTACTCTAGGAAATCCCCATGCCCAGCAAGACCAGCGTGGAAGCTGTAAACACAGCAGGACCATTTGTCAGCGAGTATGAACTGGCCCAACAGACTGGTGTCAAGTATCCGAAAATTTGGGTCGTGGAGTCAATGGCAGCTGGGAGAGGTGTGGTCCCAATCCAAATTTACATGCTTAACTCCTGGATTGGGTTCCAAAATATGTAAGGATTAAGCTTGATCCCACCAAACTGAGCTGTTAAACTCTCCTGTAGCGGAGTAGCTGCAATTCAAGATGCAGGGTTCTTCTTTATTTTTTTTTTCAGCTCAGTATTTCTATCCTACCACACAGTCCAGCTTGAACCTTTCAGAGAACAGACAATTGGGAAGAACGAAGAGCGAGATGGGAGGTAGGGGTAGGTGTAGGGAGGTGGTGTAAGAGGAGACTATCAGAACTGTGTTGCTGTAGAGGTGGTTGAACGAGGGAAGTCTTGCTGCTAGGATATTTTAGAGATGTGAAGCTATCTCATAGAAAAAGGGATGGGCCAGGAGGGCAAGGAGTCCCATTTTTAGGGTCTCACCCCATTAGGATTGGGTCTTTTTGGAAACATAAATGAGTGGAGGGCTACAAGGCTGGGAGAACGTTTCCAAAGAGGAGGAAAGCTCTGTGGTATACAGGTAGTGACATTTGCTGGCCTTAGTAATGAATAAATGCCAAGTTCAGTGTATTGTGTGATGTGTCCTGTTTGGCTTGCGCTAACAGCCTAAAGCTTTGAGTATAAGTAAGTGTAGTGTTCTGAATTCAGTGGTGTATTTCCAAGCTTAGCTGTGTTAGAACTGTGTGCTATGAGCTAGTCAGGTTGTGTATGTGGAAAATATATATTCATATATAGAGATATATATATTTAAACCTCCGCCATTTAGGAGGAAACCAGGGAAATCCTCCAGGAAGTAAAACTGTGGAAATCTTTGCAAATGTAGTGCATTTTTGATGTGCATGCTCCATGGAGACGCTGACCTGTCCATATTGACCATTGCTTTTCTGAGTGCTCAGAAGCCCCCTGCAAAGCTCAGCTCTGTCTCCAGAGCAGCTCGGCGAAAGGCTTGCATTGAGCTGGTGGAGAGGAGTGCCGCTCACAGCTCTTCCCACCCCGTGGCGCAAGGGACAACTGGCCAGAGAAGCCTGAGCTTCCAAGACTTGGTGTGATTCCTTGGCATTTAGATGCTTCATCCATCTTCACACTCCTCAGTAACGTCCTTTCCTATCCCAGGATATAGCAACAGCGTGAAGATGACGTGTCACAGCAGGCAGAACATGTCAGGAAGGCATGTAGACAGGTACCAGTAACCCCCAACACACCGATCTCACTGTATCATGCCAATTGATTCCTCCAATTATTTTTTGGCCCAAAGCTTCACATTCAAAGACACAGCTCGCTTGCCACCATTTCCCCTTGAATTCAATGGGAATTTAGTCTTTGACTTCAAGGGTAACCCAATTTTGCCCAAGGAACATCACTGAGATGCTCAGACCACCCAATTGAAGCATCTCCATGATGAAGCATCAACCACTCATCATCTAGGCCTTCAGGGTTGCTTCTTCTCAATGAAGAGCATCCATCATGGTGTTTGAACAAAACATACACGGTGAGTGGTCAGAATTCGGCCTTATGTTTCCTTAATACATGACGGTTTTGGTGGCATATAACTACAAAGCTAGGTATGAAGTGATAGCCAACGATCTAAATTCCCTCTCTAGTGAAGGAACTTTCCAAGGGCCATTGAGCTACCTGTTTCGGACACCTCTCTTTGCGTGGCATGAATGATCCTTGGAAGGTTTCAATCTTTGCAGAAAGAGACAGACTGGTAGGGCCTGGGCACTTCCCTCTCAGACAGCAACAAAACAGGGATATAAATCCTGGCCTTTGCTCCACGCTCACCAGGTCCTCAGCATACATCCAAGCACGCAGCTTAGCATTGCACTGAATGCCAGGAACTGCCAGGAACTCAGGGTGAAACCCTGCATTGCTCTACCTTCCACAGACTTTATACCCATCCGACCCACTCAGGTTTATCAGAAAGGAGACCAAATCTCTGCCGTTCCCAGTTCACTTTGGACTCTGAGCTTGTCGATCCCGCTGGGAAAGAGTGCTCTGCTGTTCTGTGTTTCCAGCTACCACAATGCTGATCCTGTCTCACCGCTAATTTGTAATATGTTTTGCTTTCTTTGTAAAAAGGAAAAAAAAAAAACCAAAAAATGTTTTGCTTTTTTACCCTGTGAAAGTTCCTATGCTGTCTATTGCTTGCTTTCTCATTTTCACTGTATTGTACTGTTTACTCCTTTCTGCAAAATGGTGCTAACTGCTGACTGAGCTCCTGTTTTCTGACTGCTTTGCACACCGATCACCTGCTTCTTCATTTGCAACGCGTCCGGTGTCAAAACGTGGCTCCCATGAATTCCACAAACTCTTGCCTCTTGGAGGCAGATAGGAAGTGTCTAATTAATATTTTGTGGCCTGGGTTTGGTTGCATATCACGAATTGTCTCTTGTAATGTGTTAAGCACACCTCCTCGTGGTGCTTTTTCATTCTTGCTGTTCTGATGAGAATGACACACACACACACACAAACACACACACACAGACACACACACAAATTAATGTATAGCCAATTGATTGTGACGTGCTTGTGATCTTTGCTTGCTCAAAGGGGTTTTTTTTCCAATGATAAATAAATGCTAAAGACGAATACCACCTCCTTGATCTTGTTTTCTCGATAAGAAGCACAGTTGAGTGAAAGAAACGCCCTTCCAACCGTAATCAGGCTTGTGTTGCTTAGAGCCACCACCACTTCCATCCCTGGCATGGGGACAACTGCGCTGTCGCAGCCTGGCTCCCTTTAGGTGGCTGCTAACCTCAGACTAGCCTGGCCTGAGAGCTAAGCGTTGGCAAAGATGTGAAGATGGAGAGTGAAGCCATGTGGACGGAGCAGGTAGTTGGCTTTTCTTCTCTGTACCTGTGGCGGATCGAGCGGAGGGTTGGTGCTGCACCTTGCTCCTGTCCACCTTGTGCTGGGTCAGGGGGCAGAAGGCGAGCCCCACGGAGAGCTGGAGGGAGGGGAGATGCTCTGGATGAGGTTGCTTAATTACACGCCTTTTCCCAACTGCCTGCAGCTTTTGCTTCAGCCCAAAACCACCTGAAAGGCCCATAAGAGGGGTCAAGGGGCTCGAAACCCTCCTTGAGACGAGGTGGCAAATTCTTGGATGGAGCACTTCCAGCATGCTGCAAGCCCAGCTGCCGATGTCTGTGGAAGTGCAAAGCACTGATTTTATAATAATGACAATGTTTGCTGTCTGGAGAAAATGATGGCTGAGAAGATAGCAGGGTTGAGGGGGCAATTTTATTTTAAACAGTGAATCCTAATCTTAGTTCCATCTCTCTTTTCTTTTAATTAGTAAGCTCCTACCTGCAATTTTTATTTTTAATCATGTTTTCTCTTTTAATCAGTGTTCCGATAACATCCCCACCGACCAGGGGAAGATTTTCTGTGTTGGGGTTGTATTTTGAAATCTCTCCTCCAACATAACTCTGCTGACTTCCATGGAGCACTGACCCTTTTCTGTCTTACCATTTCTGGGTGCTATTTCTCATCCCTGCCTGGTTTAGAAATCGCTTTCTGAGTTTATCCTATCTGTGACTACATGCTAATAACAGTGTTGCTTTCTAATGTCCTGCCATATCACCCTGCCTTCCCTCTCCCTTCCCCACCAGCTTCATCCATTCATCCATCACGCATAACTATATGATCTTTAAAGTCTTTCAGCTGAGCTGTAGGTCCAGGGATTTATCATTTCACCCCTCCGCAGCTGACATTGGAGAAAATGCTCATTGTTAAAAGACTGGTCGTTGATGGGACTTATCTGTGACAATCCATGTTGGCCAGCAAAATGTTTCTCCCGTGACACAAAGGTATGGGGTCTGTTCCATACTGCAGCGTGGATGGGTGATCCATCTGGGTCATCCATCCACCCAGTGCTGGAAAACATGCCCCTGCTCCCCTATTGCTCTCTGAACTTGCTCAGCATCACAAAGCCTGAACGCCCAACGGGGCAGGACAGATTTCTAAGAGACAGTAGGACCTGCTGGGCTGATGACAGGCATGGGGACCTCGTCTCCCTGGTCTTTAACCATCGCTGTCTGATCCCGCTGCTACTGACTCACTCCTTAATCTCTGCCAAGCCATTAGTGACTGGCACTGCCCACTTTTTTCCCAGGGCTGTTGTGAGAGCGACGTCTGTGCAAAGGGCTGGAGGTGGGTTACTGAAAATTAAATGCTTTCTCTTTTAAGAGCATTTACTGTGGAGGCACTGGCTGGGGTGAAAATATGCCTAATTGTCAGTGTTGGTGTCTGGTGAGGGGACAAGAAGGGAAGGGGAAATACCGGCATGTTGAATTTAAGGCTGCATGGGTGGATGAAGAGGTTCCTGCCCAATGCTCTCCATCCCCGCCTCCTGTTCCCTGCATCAGATGGGCACTTACGTGCCTTGGGCACAGGGCTGAGATTTACTGATTTTGCCACTTCCCAGTCTCTGTGCTTCCTCTGAAAAGCTCAGTTATCATTATTACATCCCTGACTGGTAAAGCAAGGTCAAAGGATGAGTTCGGATATTTCATCAGCTGACATGTCAGCCCTTATGTCCTCTGGATTTAAGGTTTATTTAGACATGTGCCAGTGTTGCAGAGAAAGGGCCTTTTTCAGAAGATGTCTCTGTCATAGCTGGTACTTCCCAACATCCAAGGGATAACCACCATCCCCAACAGCAACAGCAACATCAAATAAAGAAGAGGAGCTGTACAGGAAGAAGAAATCCCTGGTATGAACATGATGATATGGCAATGTTCGGCACTAAAAGCAGTATCTCTTGCACAGTTGGAAAATATTGTGATGTCCAGACATGGGCTTCAGCTTTCCCTGTTTCCAGCAGTGTCATGGTAAGTTTGATCCAATTGGGGATTTGACAGCCCACTTCCATTTGCCCTTATTCATGTGACCTTCTTGGGTTGGGAGCAATTCCACTAATGCCACTGGGTCTGCTCACAAACTGAGAGGTGTGCAATGAGCGGTAACACAGCTCTGAGAACTTCAGGACTGGTGGTTTACCGTGAGCTATGGACTGCTTGTAAACAGTCTTAATTTCTGTTGCAGGGTGCCTTGGAAACAGCTCTCTAATCATGACTGACACGTGGAGGAAATGTGAGCCCCAGGATGACAGAAAAGCCTGCTAATGGATTGAAGGCATCTTTATGCTTTCTAAAACGCCAGCTTTCCCTGCAGGAATTCTGCTCCACAGAAACCAATGGCAAGGACCAGACACCAGAAAAACGATGGATGAGGAGTAGTGACAGATCTTAGAGATATGTGGGAGCACCGAGGAATAATAACTGTTCAACGGTGTGAGAGATGGAAAGGGGCAAACATTTCTGAACCCCGCCTTGTTGTCATCTGCCCACTTCCCACCCCAACCTAGCCTCAGACATGAAGCAACCTCAAAGTCCCAAGCAAAGATGGGCCTTCCCATATTTTCTTGGGTAACCAGAGACTTGTGTGCCCTGCCTGGCTCTGAGAGAGGTCTGGAGAGCTGGGTCACAGCAGAGGTTGAGGAGCACCCTGCACGACACGTGATGGAGGGGATCTCACCACACGATGTCTGTGGCAGATGGGTCTGTCCTCATCAGTTAAATGGCACCCAGGAGCACTTGATGGTGCCAGTGCCCAATGGTCAAGATAGAGAAATCCCGAGAGTAGCCCCTGGTCATTGGACTGACATGGTCTAGTTGGAGGTGTCCCTGCCCATGGCAGGGCGTTGGAACTAGATGATCTTTAAGATCCCTTCCAACTCAAACCATTCTATGACTCTATGACCTGCTTCTTGGCCTGGTTCAGGATTTAGTACCCAACTGAAGACCAGTTCGGTTGTGGCCACTTTGTTGGGAGCCAAGAGATTTATCAGCAGGGACATGAACCAACAAGGCACCTTTAATTTGATGAAATAGATAGTGCTTTGGGGTTTCAGGGCACTGGATGCCCTTGGCCCTGTTGCTTCTGTTCCCTCCCCTCTCCCCAGGTCTCATTGCTGGTCAGATGTCTCTGTCCCTGTTGGCTTCTTCCCATGCAGTCTTCAGTGCCCTCACCACCCCATCTGCCCACCACGCTGTTCTTCCTCCTTGCCTTCAAAATCATTTTCCCTCCATCTTCCCTGCCAGCTTTTCCGTGTCTGTCCCTCAGCTGCTTCTCCAACCCTGTGCTTTCTCCCACCTCTCCCTTTCCAGCATCTTTCCCCTCCACGTCATCTTAAATGCCCAGCTCTACCAGGGATGTTCTCCTTCCCATCGTCCCCAAGTTACTGTCTCATGTCCTGTCTCTCTTGGACTGTAAACCTTTTTCTTTGCGTGTACTGTGTGATGATGCTCACTGCTTGGAATAAACGATACCTCACCTACCGACTACCCTTTCTCTCTCTGGTTTCTTGGTGTGGCTTCAGTAGATGTGTCTGCAAGTGCACTCTCTGTCTGTCCTTGTGACCAGTCCAGCAGTCAGTCTTGCTGCCGCAGCTCTATCCATAGTCTTTTGGGGTGACTCTGCTCGCGTTTTTGTTCCCCAATACCTTTTGGTTTTCACAGCCACAGAGAGGAGCTTTGTTGTCTGCGTAGGAGCCTGACATATTCAGAGCTGCACGACCTTCTGTCCTTTGCGATTCTGGTGCATCTGATAAAGAGTTTGGCCTTTCTCCAGCTTCCTGCAGAGATGTCCTGGGCTGGCAGGTGGCTCAACAAACGCAGCAAATGAGGAGAGTGGAAGGAGAAATCTTGTAACCCAGAGCAGAAGCAGCTGATGTTAAAGGAACTGCATTTCCCAGCGCAATACAGAAAACTGTGGGCGGAAGTGTGTCAGTGAAAATCCAAGCAGGTGCACCTCTCAGGGGAAGAAGCAGAAGGACATGTTTCAGAACTGGATGCCCAGGAAGCTTCTTGTTCAGAAGGTGCCCTGAACACCTTCTTCCTCCACTCCAGGCTAGGACTAGACCTGCCCGTGATCCTTTCAACCTGTGAGTACAGCAGGGATGCAATTGTGACTAAGCCCCAGGTGGCTTCTTGCTCCCTCCTTGTCCTAATTTATTGCCTGAATGTGCTATTTTGGTCTGTGCTGGCTGGAGCTATCTGTGCATATGGAGATGGTGCTTCTTCCCAGCTGCTCCACACACCCATGGAAAGATGCAGGAGCAGCTCAGTTCCTCTTCTCTTACTGTGACCCTCACTGCAGGTAGTGTGACACCACCTTGCCAGAAAGCAAAGGAGACTCCTTGTCATGCTGAGTGAGGAGCTGAGCTCACAGAATGTCCATCAGTCTGGTTTCATGGGCCGTCTGCAGGAGTTAGGTCCAAAGACCTAACTCAGTGCCAAACTGAAGCTGGTTTGTGGAGATGGATGGGAGAAGGATCAAGCAGTGGTCGGTCCCCTGGGCTTCCTTCAGTGGCACCGTGCAAGAGACGAAACTTGTGGGGAGGTCCAGTCCTCCTCAGTGAGGAGCCTGGAGGTTTTATCTAGGACAAGTGGGACCTGCAACTGGGTAGTGCTTGACATCTCCAGGCTCTAAGCATTTCAGTGTAGATACTGGAAAGAGGCAGTGGGAAAGAGGATCCCTTGGTGTAAGTGTGGCCCTGCATCCTTTCCCATGTGTCACCATGACCTGCTCTCACCCGCCATGCTTTCACAGTGCTGCCGCCTCCTCCTCCACACTCTAGACTGCAAGAGTGAAAAAACTCTAGAACAACCCAAAACGGCAGCCAAAAATCTCAGCTTCACAGTTTTAGGGATTGAATAGTATTTAGGACAATATTCCCAGGTGCCACTAAGGTCCCTAGCTGACCTTGGAGGCACACTGAGGTCTTCTAACGTCCGAATTGTTAGCAGAGCTTTGCAAATGCTTGTATATCTGCTGCTTTGGAGGTGGGCAGTTGTTTAAACTCTGAAGTGCTGAGCTCCTTGTTGCTCACCTCACACCTACATCAGGTCAGACTTCACAACCAGACACTTTCTTCTCCGCCAGCCTTTGCTGGCCCCAAACTGTTGTTCATTTCCAGTGCCCACCCAAGCTATGCAAGCCGTAGAAACCCCTCTGCTTGCTGAAATTCTTCATTTCCCTGATGTAACTTACAGTGTTATTCGATGCTGTTGCCTTTTCCAAGGCATGTGACTGAGATCAGTTATTAAGTACAATGTTAAGGCCATTTTGGGGGACAAAACAGGACTTGTATTTTTGTTGGTGTTATCATGGATGGCAAACTTCAGTGGACAAAGGGCAATAAAGCATTCAGAAGAGAGAAGTGACTCACCAAATCCCACAACCTCATTGTTAATTGCATTTGCCCAGGAACTGATGAGTTTGTACCTTCTGAGGAACATGAACCTGCCAATGTCCTGCTGGGTGAGGACTCTAGCCAAAAGGTCAATTCCTCCACAGAGAAGAGCCGTCTCCTCACCTGAATTCTCTGGGAAAGAAAGGACAAATTTCTCATGGCTCTTTTTTTAAAATGGCCTTTTGGCACCAAACTTCACAGCTATATGTGCCTGTGGCTATTTTGGTGGTTTTGAGCCACTGGTAGAGGATTCCTGATGCTTCTAGTTGCTCTTGAAGGCAGATTTTCATTTTCTGTGTGCCTGGAATTGGGTCTGTACAGGCTCATGACAGCTCCCAAGTAGTTGAACAGCTTTGAATGAAGATAATTTTGCAGAAGAGGATAAATGTCATCAGCTCTGTTTGATATGATGCCACCAAAACATCAAGACCTGACTCCACAGAGGAACAAGGATGAGCTGCGAGAAGGTCCTCCAAATCTGTGAAGAATGGGATAATGTTGCTGGAGCCCATCATCGTCAGGGGCAAGTTTAGACCTCAAGTCACAAAATCCCAGCTCCCCATCGTTACACCAGGACCGGTGAAGAGGATACTGTGTTATGTGTGGTTATGGTGGTCATCCATTGGTTATTTCCAGACACCATGTGCTGCCTCTGGGAAACAAACCCCTGTTGAATTTCATACTCTTTCTTCATCTCTCTCTCAGATGCAACCCAAGTAATGATCTGTCACCTCCAGTTCATCTCCTCTGCATTTCTCACCTTGTCACATCACGTAACTAACCCAACAGTTTGCCACTGGTAGCCCCTCCTGAGGGCAAAGATCTCCAAACTCTTTCCTCGCTCAGCTAAGACAAAGATCATTTGTAAATGTTGCTGTTTGTTTGTTAGGACTTGTTACGTTTCAGGCTTTCCTTTCAACCCTCTGATTTGTACCCTCCTAGCTCATTCTTCCCAAGGTGTTGATACCCAGGACCAGACCTCGCTGTGCAGCCCCTGCAGACGGCCACCAGGGCTGTTCTCCTCCTGGTGAGAGGCTGTGCAATGCTGTGTTGTCCCTGGATACCAATTCCCAGGGAAAATAAAATTATTTCCTCCCCCTCACACTCTTTCCAGTTTAAAAACAGGTTTGGAATGAGCTTTACTGGGAAGGACAATCACACAATTATCTGTATTTGATGCAAACAAGGAGGAAGCCAGGGGACGGGGAGAGGACACAGCCTCTTTGTCCTCCAGGAGGCTGAGTCTTGCTGAAGGATGCACACACTCATGAAAAAAGCTTTCTTGGATACCTCAACAGAGAGGTACCACACCAGGGCTGCTGAGAAGGGTGAATTCTTCTGGTGACTCTAGCAGGTGCTAAGGGAAGTGTTGATGGAGAGTGATTTCAACCAGTTTATGTTGCTCCAGGGAGAGATGATTTTTGGCTTTCACACCCTGTTCTGAAATGCAGGGCAGCAGCAAGAGCAGGGCTGGACACCAAGGAAGAGGTGGCAATAGTCTGGCATTGACCAACCTGCAACCTGCATCATCACTGCGCTGGCCCAGGAAGACCTGAGCTCAGGCCCCATAATTACCACATCCTCCCTTCCTAGATCAGATGTGAAGACATACTTACAGGGGATGGTTTGGCATCTGGAGTAGCTGCTGGCAACTTCAACCTGTCCAGCTTGTGTGTGCAAATGCCCTTGGGCATGCTCTCCACTGGTAAGGATGTGCAGGCATCTCCAGCCTTCTCCAGAGACCAGGCAATGATTCTGTCCTAGCAGATGTCTGTGCATCAGCAGCATGACCCTGTTCGGTCCTGACAGTGGGGCATCTTTCCAAAGGGGAACCACCTGCATTTTCCCCTAATCCCTTGATTTACAGTGCTGGGCTCACCTCGTTCCCATAGGAACTGGTAGGTTGGAAGGACTCCTCAGTTTTCCTACACAGGGAACACAGGAGAAAGGCCTTACTGACCTCTGCCAGCAGCTTCTGGCACCAAATGTCTCGTCACTGTAAGCACAAAGGGCAGGACAAGGGTGAGTATTTGAGCAAGAGCTGCCCTTCCAGGGTTCTCCACATGGTCCTGCCTCATGAGCCTCTCAGGCAGGGATGGTTAGACTCACGCGTCTGGGTTGGGCTGGTTTCATGGGCCAAGGAGATGGTAACTAGCACCTGTTCTTCTGGCCATGGCATCAACCTCTCCTGCCCTTCTTCAGCCTGCAGGCTGGAACCATTCCCTATGCAAAGCCAACATCTGGCTGGTGGACAAGGGGGGATCTCCACAGTCCCTTAATGCAACCGCTGTGCAAAGTTGCCCATTTTAAAGCTGAGCAATTTTCTCCTGCCTCTCCATCTGCTTTTTGCAGCCTCACAGATCCCTGCCCATCCATCACACATCTCTCCTCATGCCTGGAGATCCTCCTTCTCTTTCTCTCTCCTAATGAAGATTGATTCCCTCATTCCCTACAGGTCTTCCCTTCCCCATCCCTCCCTCCACACTTCAACAAGACCCGACCTTCCCTCCAGTACCCGTCCAGAGCTCCTGGCAGCATCTACCCTACCTCCCAGGCTTTGTTTTCTTATGCTCCCATCCATGAGTATCCCAGGTACAGAGCTGGCCCCAGAGCTGGTCCTACACAGGCATCCAATGCCTTGGTGCCACCATCAGCTCCTGGTGTCTCCTGGGGGCACCGAGGAGAAGATTGGCTCTCACGTGGGGGTTGGCATGTGTTAGCTGGCCTTGCTTTCCTGCTGGTTGTTTTAACAGGCACCGGGTGTTTCCCGAGCAGCACGAGAGCTTGGCTCCCCTGCTTTATAGGCCTTTCACCATCCACCTTGAGGGAAACAAACTGCTTCTTCGTGAGACAATTTTACATCGAGGTGCTCGTTCGGTGCAGGTTATAATCAATTGGCAATCATTTTTCATAGCTGGTGGGTGGACCTGATCCTGGTCCAAGAGCCAAGAGCTCCGGCCCTCCTAATTTTGCGGACATCCATGGGTTTTGGACCAGGGCCAGGCTCACCAACCAGCCTGAGGACATACCAAACATGCGCGGGCTGCTCAGGGGAGCCCTCCGCAGAGCCACTTGTCACGGGGCAAATTCCAACTCGGGGGTGGCATTTTCGGTTTTGTGCAGCAGCCGGTTCCCCTGGCAGCTTTGCAATGATGCTCTCTTTCTCTGCTTCCAGGACGCCTGAGAAAACCACTGGTGCTACAGACCAAGAACCAAGTACCTTAGTGCAGGACCAGCGCACGTGAAGTCGAGCACTTTCTTCCGAGCGGCGTCTGGAGCAAACGTGTAGTCTGCATGAAATGTGTATCGTCTGGCTGGCATACAATAAAGCTGATGATCAGAGTCGAGTGACAGTTTCTCTTGTCTCTCAAGCACCGAGAAGTTGCTGTCACCAGGATCTGTGTAACGCAGTTAGCATGTCTGTGCCTTGATTTATACTCAGTAAAGTCAGAGAAAGAAAAACGGGTCCAGTTCTCCCTTTATTCATAGCTGGGGAACGGGACTTGGTTTCAACGGTGTCACTAGCTCACATGGGCAACAGAAAGATCAGATTCACATCCAGGACTCGTGGAAGTATCATACTGGGTTTCAGAGATTATCCCAGAAGTCTAGTTGACAGGATCAGCAGCTCTTTTCAAAAATCCTTGGAAGATTTAACGCACCATAAATTCTTTACCGCTGTCAGGAGCTCTCATTTGGATGTCACCAGGTGAAGCACGCCTTGTGCGACAGCTGGCAGGTCCCCTTGTCATTCTGCTGTAGCCAAGAACATCTCAGACCTTCTTCCCAGGCTGTTAATATTCAATTTGTTCAATTTGCCATTCAGGGCAAATGCCGGACAAGACACCAAAACTTGCTGGCAAATTGGTATTTTCCAAAAACGTTTCATTGAAAAATCGTAAAGTACAAACTGGAAATTTGTAGGAGAAATTTAGGTCGTTCATGGGATTAGCAGGTCTGGTTGTTCTGTACATCCATCTTTTCTGGGCTGGACTTCCTATGTTCATGAGATGTGTGCAGCCCTTGATGGGAGATGTAGTCCAGCCATACAGCCTGTCCCCTAGAGACGGCCAAGTGCACGAAGTACCCACACTGCAGTTCCAGAAAGGCAGTGGCCCAACACTCTCTGATAAATACTTCTAGGTTTAGGCTGAAGTATTGCAACACTTAGGGCTGGGATGTGCTTTACTTTCTGCAAGCGCTAACTTTAAGCAGAAGGCTGTTTTTCCTTCTGGATTTTATTATCCAAGGCAGATACTTCAGAGGTGGGGAGAGCTGGGCAGCTGCCATGGCTCAAAGCCCTCCAAAACCAGAGAGTCTGGTTTGCTGGGTCTAGTTCAGAAGGAAGCTGACTTGGGTTTGGAGAAGTCATTTAAGTATTTCAAAGTGAAAATGCAAGTCCATGATACACCTTGTCCTCCTCTTCGTATGTAAGTGCTCTTCCTGTTCTGCACAGGAGTAAATCAGGAGTCATTCCAGCCATGGCTGGACCAACTTTGAAACGAATGTATGTTTTAGGAGACCCAATCTCCCTCACTTGCAGAGATCCTTTCTACTACTGCTGTTTGTTAACCATATTGTACCACTGCTAAGGCACCTTGTGATGGCCAAAATCCCAATGGTGCCAAGAGCTGTACATACACGGGACAAAAACATGGGGATCCACCCAAAGGACCTTGAAGGCAAAGCAGGAACCTAAAATTGCCTCATGCTCCAGAAGCTCACATTGTGGTGAGTTCTCTTTGGCAACCGGAAGGTTGGAAAGAACCTCCTTGTTAAAGGGATAAAATACAGAGGAATATTTGTAGCGACAATGTTTGTACAAGCCAAGAAGAAATGAGGGTAAATCCAATCACTGAACCATTGCAAAGCACCTCCGAGAAGATGTGAATAGTAACTAATGAAATATTCAATACAAAGGGAAGTAGATTACATGCCTGTGAATAATTGTGCCAAGCGTGTGCCTCGCTCAGTAGCTGAAGGGTCCTTGTTACACATGATTAAGTAATTAACTTTTTTTTTTTGTGTATAATTACCACAATTGCACAATTATTAGAGAGGAGCCCAGTCCAAAGCTCCAGCGCCAGACGTCGGTGGCCTGCGGGAGGTTTTGCTCCAGATCCCTGGAGCTGCTGGTGTCCCGGGGAAGCAGGACCTGGGTGATGCTCTCTGATGTCTCCGGGCCCATCACTTGCCTCTGAATCAGAGGCACCCAAGGAAAAAAGGCAGCATAGATCAAATCATCCAGATATCTTATCTATATGCAATTATTTGTAGTAACCCAGATGTCCTTGATGAAAAACACGAGAAAAAAGGCTGCTCCTCCCCTCAGATCTTCGGGGAGATGGCTTGGAGGGGCAGAAAAGCCAACCCTGATATTAACCAAAATGCAGACTTTTTCTGCCTCTTCAGCTCCCCAAAACAGCTCAGCACAAGGTGAGAGCAGGAACAAGTGGCCACCAAATCTCATTTCATCATATGGGGAAATGTGTCCGAAGTAGGAAGGTGAAATTTCACAGAGGTAGTTTCTGAAATAGCAGAGTAGATTTAAATACCGACCCACATCAAGGCAGAAGATGCCCACTTGTAACTCATAAATAACTACGTATTTTTCTAGAGACTGGGTACAATATTTCAGGCTGAACAAAAAAAAAAAATATTCAAATTTCATGTTTTATAGAAATGCAGTTAACTCAGCATCTCCCCTTCTCACCTCAAAATTTTCATTTTGCCACAAGCCAGAATATGTACTATTTATTAAGAAAAAAATAACAATTTCTGTATCCCAGCAGATTCTGTTCTCCATTGCTAATATTTCTCTCCCCTTCATCCTGGTGCCAATTGCTCTCCTCAGACTCTTGCTTCCTTCCACTTTTCTTTCCATTTAGCTTTTCTTCCTCTACATAATACATCCCACTCAGGTGCCTCCTACCCTCAAAAATAATGGAGTTACCAATAGAAGTCTTGCCCACCCAACATATTGTATATAATTTCCTACTGTGCTTCTCTTTTCAGATTGTGGCTGGGAGTTTCCCTCATTTTGTGCTATTCACTGCTCTGCCCGTCTTGAGCTTATCCCGAGGTATTACTGTAATAGACGTGATTAATAGGAATTATCCTCCCACCAGCAAGACTAATTCAATGCAGCTGAATTTTGCATGACTCCTTTTATCTGTAGTGTACTTGGTACATCCTTACAACCTTGGCTGTGCTTTGTGTCAGCAGCGGCGCAAATCTGTACGGCTGAGAAAGGAATCCCCCAAGCAAGCAAAGCCAAGGCTAAAATAGGAGCAACACAGGAGACCAGAAATTAGAGCAAGGGAAGAAAAGGAATATTCCCAGATCAGAAATTAAATGCAAAGGAGGGAGATAGAGGCAGGAGGCAAAGTTTGCCGTTCTCCAGGAGCTGGGTAATAAAACTGGTCCAGGGAGGATGTATCACCAAGAAAAGAGGAGCAGCAGTACTGGGAAAGAGGACTACAAAGATGATGAGGGGCCTGGAGCATCTCTCTTAACAAGGAAAGGACTTGAGTCTTTTTAGTCTGGAGAAGACAAGAGTGAGGGGGGATCTCATCAACGCCTATAAATGCTTCAAGGGTGGGTGTCAGGAGGATGGGGCCGGTCTTTTTTCAGTGGTGCCCAGGGACAGGACAAGAGGAAATGGGCACAAACTTGGATGTAAGAAGTTCCACTTAAACATGAGGAGGAGCCTCTTTCCTGTGAGGGTGGCAGAGCCCTGGAAGAGGCTGCCCAGAGAGGTGGTGGAGTCTCCTTCTCTGGAGACATTCAAAACCCACCTGGACACGTTCCTGTGCAGCCTGCTCTAGGTGGACCTGCTTTGGCAGGGGGTTGGACTAGATGATCTCCAGAGGTCCCTTCCAATGCCATATCACTCTGTGATTCTGTGACTTTTGCTGATTTTCAGGGAAATGCATTGCCCAGGGCTGAGGAAATGTGTAAAGTGCAGAGGAGATGCTTTGCCCACCAGTGGCACTGACAGCACGAACATGGATTAATGCTGCAAAACTCCATAGCTGATGGGTTATTTCCATTTAATGAGGAAGTGATTGAAGGATCTCGGTAGTCAGGGATCTGTCTCAGATGGATCCATCGAGGACCTAGGCAGAACCGAGGGGAGATTCAATTAGGGTTGGGGGCATCCATGGCGTAAAGTGGCCAAAACTGCTGGAATTGCATGAGCTGGATTTGCCCTTCAGATTAATAGCCACTTCCTCAGAAGGCTGTAAATACCCCTGGGCGGGGGACTGACTCCTTGCTGATTTACACCAGCCAAGGTCTGTCCAAATAGCACAGAAAACGCAACAGCTCTTGTTAATGTTGTGAACAGTGTGATCATCTGGTTGGTTCCCTCCCCCCAGTGATTCCTGGATGACGGATGCTCTCTTGTTTCTTCAAGGCTCTTAAAAATCCTGACCTGAATTATTTAACCTCTGTTCACTCCCCCTTTCCTCTATTGTCTTTTCTCTTTTGTTTCCGTTACCTTGATGTGTTTATCTCCCACTCTGTCATTCCAGTCACTTCATTTCTCCCTCTACTCTCATGCATCTTTCATAGTTTACCCCTCTTTTCTCTGGCAAGGGGCAGGTTTTCCTATTTGGTGGCAATCAGTTTTTGTGACATATCTAGGTTACTGTCAGGACTCCTTCTCCGTGTAAAATGTCTTTCATTTTTTATGAGTCTGCTTTAATAATTTATCCCCCATCAATGATGTATAATGAAATCACCGTCCTGAAATGGTTTTTCCATGTTGAGGTAATGGAACAGAGATGGGCTGGAAGGTACTATCCCTGGATAGTATTTTGGTGAAAGTTCCAGGGGAAGGAGAAGGCTGAAACATCTGAGAAGATGCTATTGTTTGGGGTCTGGATCAGAAGAGAAAGGAATGGACCTGCCTTTACTTTGCTTATAGTGCAAAACATCAGGAATCACATGAACCATCATGATACTCTCACTGGTGGCCTCTTGGCTCAGACCTAACCAGCATGGAGATGAACCACCAAAAATAGCAAGACCCAAAATATCCTTCCCGTAAGCTCATATTAACACATCTGGGGATGCCAAAACCACTCCATTATTTACCTTCCCTGAGCTGCAAATGTCCTCACTGTGGTCCAAAATGGATCACAAGACGTTGAGGCCCCATTCCTGGAGGGGTTCAACATCAGGTTGGATGGGTCTTTGAGCAACCTGGTCTAGTGGGAGGTATCCCTGCCCATAGCAGCAGGGTGGAACTAGATGATCTTTAAGGTCCCTTCCAACCCTAACCATTCTATGATTCTATGATTCTGTGTAACTGAGGCATATAACCCTCACCATATCGTGAATTCATGGTGGTGGGAGAGCTGATGTAGTCCTGGTGATCTAGGGATGCCTGTGAGGCAAGGTTGGTAGTATGTTATCATTTATTGGAAGAGGAACAAGGGTTTGAGAGGACACTTTTTCAGCATCACAACTGCTGCACCAAAGTTGAGCTGCTGGTCCACACCCTTGCGGTGTCCTAGGATGGGTTAATTAAGGAGTCAAATGCACGCATGCAGTATTTTAGTAGGCACAACCAATTATAAGGTACAACCAAAATCCTCTTGGTTTTCAGATGACAGGACAGGAAAGTGCATGGGCCAAATGTGGTGTAAAACAGCACCATGACATGGCTTTGAACCTTGGCTTTGGAGGAATGTGGACGAGTTAACACAGCAGAGGACATGGGGCTGTCAAACTCGGGATCCAAAGGATGCACTTGCTCCTTCCTGACATTCAGCAAAACCAAAATGCCAGATCCCAGATACCCTGACCAATGGAATAACGTAGCCTTGGATCCAGGCAGCTGGAGCCCATCCCTCAGAAGGGCTTCATTCAAAGAAATGCCAAATCCCCAAGTACTTAAACATTTTATCTCATGCACCCAGGGTTCACAAGCTATTAAAAATAATTAAATTAAAGCTGATATTGGATTATTTTTCTTTTTCATCCTTTATTCTCCAGTCATCTCTTTAAGCTTTTCTCTGTAATCACATTTTTTTAAACCAATGGAAGCACAGATATTTACCAATCCAACGGAGTCTAGCAGCTGCAAAAATAAATGTTCCTTTTAAAATAATTTCCTAAATAGCCCTAGGAGAAAAAAATAAAAGAATTTTTTTGCATGGAAGTAAACATGAAAGGAATGACTCTTTTTTGCCTGGTTCCTCAGTATTTCATGGAATCACGGAATCACAGAATTGTCAGAGTTGGAAGGGACCTCTAGAGATCATCTAGTCCAACTCCCCTGCCAAAGCAGGATTGCCTAGAGCACATTACTCAGGACTGCATCCAGGCGGGTCTTGAAAATCTCCAGAGAAGGGGACACATTTATCATGTGAATATATAGATCTTCATAAAGGTCATTAAATAAAGCAGCTCAAGACAACATAATTGATTTTCCTCTGTGTAGCTCATTTCTGATTAACTATTCCTGGTTCATATTTCCTCCGGAAGAACAATGAATATATATATTTATGAAACTGCACAATCACAATTCCCAGAACAGCAGGTTTTCAAAGGGTGAGCCATTTTTGCATTAACATGAATCTATTGCACAGGGCACTGGCAATAGCCATGAACATCCAGTAGGAGTTGGCATTGTGACAGGAGAAGAGCTCAGTTATTCATTCATGTCTAGCAGAAATATGATAAGCCAGATATTCAAACCAGGAAACAAAACCCAAAACAGTAACAGAAAGTTTCTCAAAACAAGGCAAGCTAATAAAATGCAAACAAAGTTCATGGCAAGGTGTTTAGGGTGAGTGCATTTTAGGATAGGTGCATTTTAGGATGGGAAGTAAGTTCTCCAGAAAGATGGTCTAACTGTAACAATCCTCATGGGGTTTCCTAGGAGATGTGTATGAAATGGAATTATCTTTTCTGGTCCAAAGTCACACAGAATCACAGAATCTCCATGGTTGGAAGGGACCTCTGAGATCATCAAGTCAAAGAATCATGTATTCATCCAAAGCCATAGAATAATATATATATGGATATTCACATATCATATGAAGAGAATCATAGGATGGTTTGGGTTCTTCTTATTTTGAGGGCTCCAGAGCTCAACACAGTACTCATATGAAGAGAGCTAAAATCTCCATTGGTCTTCAAGTATTGATCCCACTACTTTCTGGGGCCTGTAATCTCCTAAATAAGTTTTGAAAATGGTCCGCAGGGAAGTGTTTAAATGGCCTTTTCCCATACACACTACCCTCTAGCCCACTTACATGTGGGCTTTGGGCTCCATCCCCCATGCACAAGTAGATGCAAACAGGAGGTGAGAGCGTCACCAAAAGCTATGTTTTATTCACATTCTTCTTCTAGGTTTACAACAAATGCCTCTATTGAACAACACTTAGAATTAGTGTGACTAGGAACATCCTGAATAAGTCCTATGAGGACAGGCTGCGGGAACCGGGCATGATTAGCTTGGAGAAGAGGAGGCTGAGGGGAGACCTCATTGCCCTCTACAACTCCCTGAAAGGAGATTGTAGAGAAGTGGGTGTTGGCCTCTTCTCCCAAGGGAATAATGACAGGACCAGAGGAAATGGTCTGAAGTTGTGGCAGGGGAGGTTTAGATTAGATATTAGGAAGAATTACTTTCCTGAAAGAGGGGTCAGGCACTGGAACAGCCTGCCCAGGGAGGTGGTGGAGTCACCATCAGTGCAGGTATTTAAGAAATATGTAGATGTGCACTTCAAGGCAGGCTCTAGTGCCCAAGATTGTAGGGGGTTTTGTGTGTGTGTATGGTTTGACTCGGTGATCTCAGAGGTCCTTTCCAACCATGACGATTCTGTGATTCTGAAAGGCTGGCTGGTCCATTCTTCTCCTAGAAGGAGGTGGAAAGAGAGACAGACAGCCCAGCAGGCCCAGGCACTGGTCCAGGTGGTAACCTGGGAGACAGGCAGCATAAGGGAAGGGCAGAAGGCTTGAAATTGCAAGGAGGGATTTATCCAAGCACACGAGGCCTCACCATCTGAGATGTTCACTCCAGTCTCCTGGAAACAGAGATAGAAATGGGCACTTCCAGGAGACAAACTATCTCATGCTAAGGTTCTGTTTAGATACACCCATGTTATTATTCATAATTATTTCAGTGACATTTTCATTTGTCTTAATTTGCATGGCATAATGGTAACGATGTGCTGGATTTCCCAGCGAGAAGTGCAAGGAAAAGGTTAAACCAAAGCTGCACTTCAAAGTGTCACTAAGAGATTTGGGAAGAATTTGGTTCTCCTTATCTATCCACCCCTCGTCCTATCACTACACTCCCTGATCAAGAGTCCATCTCCAGCTTTAGGCCCCCTTTAGGGACTGGAAATCTGCTATAAGGTCTCTGGAGCCTTCTCTTCTCCAGGTTGATCAACCCCAGCTCTCTCAGCCTGTCTTCATAAGAGAGGTGCTCCAGCCCACTGATCATTCAGATATCTCTAGGGACATGAAAATATGTGCTCAAACTTTAGTTAGGGTAGGTTTTTTATTTTAAAAGACTGTGTTTATAGGTTTTAGGATGAAAATGGGAAATCCATTTCCCCTCATGACAGGCTATTCTTGAAATGTACCTTTTAGAGTGTTTTCTTTCAGTTTTCTCTGAAATAACAGACACCAATCATTAAGGGTGTTATAGCGGACAGGAGGGGCAATACCTTCTCTTCCAGCATAAAAAATCCAGTTCTTTACTGCTGGATTTCTAACTGCCTGAAATCTCTCATTTAAGTAAGCCTTTACTTAAAAAACAAAAGAAAAATAGGATGCTAGACTTCCAGTGGGGGGAAATAACCAACCCCCTTTCTGTTTATATGCATGGATTTCCTTATACTGGACGTATCTGCATTTCAGATAGAAAGGGTGAGGGAAGAAGATCCTTGTCCATGCTCTCCTAAGTTTCAGCAAAGCCCTGCTTATCTACAATATTTGAGCATCCCACTTGCACGCTTCAGATGTTGAAGTCACTTCATGTTAGGCACTGTAGAAAGAGCCTCCCCAGCTTTCTCCTGCAGTGAGATAATTTCAGATAGACATGCAAAGTGAGCAGCATCACTGGAGAAAAATCTACCTCTTTATAACATCTCTGCATTGGTGCAAACACCCAGCCTTGTGCATTCATCAGTCATTCCTGTGAGAGGGTGCTGGTTACTGGCCTGGCCACTGTTTACTTGCCAATATCTATGGTTGACTTGGTGTCTCCATTGGAACCCTGAGGTTCTGGCCTTTTCCAGCTCATTAAAATTGCTCTGCCTGGAAACTTGATTCCCAGCTGTGCTGATTTTGAGGCTTAAATACACTAAAACATACCACTCTCTTTCTGTCTCCATCATGTCCCACAGCTCTGTCACCTTCTGTTCAGGTTTCTGCTGCAGGACATGCTGGCTGGAGGAAAATGGACATATATTCCTTCTTAAGGACAGGCTGAACCTGCCCATAGGAGAATACAAAATTCAGAAGGGTTCAACATAGTTACTCTCTAATGAGACTCCAGATCTTCTTCGAGCTTATGTTGTCCCTGTAATTCTTTCAATATCTTTGCTGCCTCTCCTCTGATCCCTCTAGAGCTGGCCCCATTAGCCCTGAGACACTAGAGCAATGACCAGTTTTGTCCAACACAGCAGCTCAGTGTCTTCCACTGTCCCTAAAGGGACATGGTGGCTGTGACACTCCGTTGCTCAAGATGACAACCCCTCGATGTAGCTGCAATGGCCACAATGGCAAAGAAATTTTCTCCCAAGAGAAGATTGCCCCTCCAAACAGGCTTGGAGCATTTCTTACCTGTGTGGTCATCCAGAAGACCCCAGTCCTGCAAGCCCTTATGCCCAGTTAGAATCTTTGTGGTCCATTCTTCCACGCTAACAGGTGCCACCATCTAACTGATGGGACTGCATGTGACAGTTGTGTCGCAGACAAACATTAAACACAGAGTGAAAAAAAGGTCTTAGTTCCTTCATCAAAGCTGAATTAACACCAGTTTAATTCATCAGCTCAACTTTCTGGGATAGTAGCAGCAAACCTCCACCATCCTGCCTAATATACAGTACGAGGTGTATCTGGCAGGAAAAGATGAGCCTTCCTTTGCTTTTTGGAACAGTTGCATAAGGAGGAAACACGGTGCGTGGGCAACTGTGCTTGTGGTTCAGCTTTCCAGTCATGCAGAAGTAAAAATAGGTTAGTGGGTTTGCAGGAATAGGAAGATTCTGCAATCACAACCACAACATGGCCAATAGATTCCTCTCTGGGCAGGATCTATAGCCAAGGCTTTTCCACCCTTCCCAGTTATCTTCTGAACAGAGCTCAGAGTTAACTGTTCCTGTCCAGGAGGGCATCTCATCTTGATCTGATGCACAAAGAGATGTGGAAGCCAACACTCACCTGACTAAGCTCTTCTCCCTTGACACTTAAATGGCTGATAACCGACAGCCCCACTGAATCTCTAGGAGCTTCTCTCAGTGGCAAAGCTTTCCACTTTCAAAGGACGGCACAAACCCTTTTTCCTCAGAAGATCACACTGATTGCCTGCTCCTCATCATATTTTTTCGTCTTGGCTGTCTTTGTGTCACCTGTGAATTATGTCAGTGCTAATTTTATATTTATTTCCAGATCATTGAGGAAAATGTTGAAGGGCGTCGAGCCTTGTAGCAGCCTCTGTGGACCTCTGCTCAAAAGCTTCACGAGAAGCCACAGATTTCAAACCAGCCAGGTCATCCAGCTGGTATCTGCTGATTGAAACCTGCCAATTGCTTGCATCATTGATTAACTTTTCCTGTTGTTGCTGATGACATAGAAATACTTGGTCGTTGTTGTGCTGAGGAGATACTGCATCCAACATGTTTTTCTAAGAGTTTGACTATCTCTATTTAGTGACAGCTCCAACCCATTGTTAGGATTCTCCCGTTACCATTGCAGCATCTCTTTGCTGTCTTTCCCCCAGTCATCAGGCATTTTTTCTTTCAGTCTTCAGCTTCTCTTATTCATTTTCTCTCCTTCTTTGTCACTATGCATAGTAGGAGATACATGATTGCCTTTTTGCCATTGTTTTTTAGTGTTTCTATTTGAAGACACTGAACAGAGAAGGCTTTGACTCTGGACAGTCCTTTTCTATGTTACACATCAAAATATTTAGATATCTTACAGGTTCTTGCTCAAAAGTTCCTAGATGTCATCCCCATTTTCTCAGGCTGAATTTTCCCTCTTGGTTCAGCTCATCTCCCTTGTTTCTCTGTGCAGGTGGAGGAGACATCTCAAACAATTCATTGGTAAGCCAAGGAGGAAAAAAAAAGACAAAGTGTCTGAAATCAGGCAGATGAATGTAGTGTTATTAATGTGCTTAAAAACATATGAGTTGCAGTTTATAACTCTGAGTTCTTCAATGAACCGACAAGATGTGGTCTGGATTTCATTTTAGTGCTAATGTGAAGCAAGACAGGACTTTGTTTTTGGAAGAGCTGATCACCTCCTGAGCCGTTTTCAGTAGACAGATCTGGGCAGCGCATGGAGATGCAGGCATGGGGATCAGCCAACGGATGTTTTGAACATCAGGCATGAAGGCTGATCTCTTTGGAAAAACCATCCTGCCACATTAAATCATGACAAGCAAACACAGAACAAGGAGGAACCAGCTGGTGCAGTCTCCAGTGCTTTCAAGGAGCTCTGTAAATATGCACTTGGAAATGCACCTTTGCCTTGGGCGGCATTTTAAATAGGCAACGGCCCTCCTTGTGCCACAAATGATGTTTCCATTTGGAATCATGAAACTGTTGTAATACCGCTCTAAATCACAAGAAATGTTCCCTTGTAGGGTGTCCCTGCCTCCTCCTCC
>JAHREE010000330.1:191882-207797 GCA_033628505.1 Tringa tobata | reverse complement strand
AGAAGGTGATCCAGATCTCTTCATTGACCATAGGGTTTCAATACTAGTAACTCTATAAATTAAAGTCAGGTGGGGGACACTCTTGCCCCCACCCCTGCTTCCTACCTGAGTCCTTGGACAAGTCATAGTACCTTGCCATACTGACAGGAGAAATACTTCAGGACATCAAGGCCAGGTTGGAGGGGGCTTTGAGCAACCTGGTCTGGTGGGAGGTGTCCCTGCCCATGGCAGGGGGTTGGAACTTGATGGTCTTTAAGGTCCCTTCCAACTCTAACCATTCTATGATCCAATAGCTTTACAGAGATTGGTCTTCATGTATCTCTTGTGCTTCTGACGCCCCTCTCTGGCTGGGGTATTTCCCTACCTCACAGGAGTCTTAAAGGGGCCAAAGCATATTTCAACAGTGGAAGGTACACGTTGTGAGGTAGGCAGACCTACGTAATTCCTGAAGCAACCACCAGTTTAGCTCTAATATATCTTTATTGTATTTTATCATGAAGAATCACCTCCATTTTGTTCCACATCCTGGAATTTCTCCTCCTCTTCAGCCTTTGCATCCAGCTGATGCCTCTCCTTTGAGCGTCCCTGCCTTGTACAGAGGACTGAGCCTCCCAAGCAGCTTACGTGGGTAGAATAACCTCCTTGAGTGACTGTAGCTCCTCCATGCATGCCCCTGTTTTCTGCTGCCGGTGGGGCTTGTTGCACACAGAGGCTTTCAGTCTCCTTTCGGTGTCTCGGCGGTTCATTGAAAACAGGCTCTGTCACCAAAGCGGCGAGCACAAAGGCTGCTGGCCACAGCCCAGGCACGTCTCTGAATCCCCTTTCTGCAGAGATTAATGGGAACCAAAAAGGGAGACCCCGCACAGACTGTCAATGACCAGTGTTTTGCCAAGCCCAGGCTGGATGGGGACCCAGCCAACCTTCCCGAGCAGAGCGGTGGGGTACCCGTGGCTGGCTCTGTGGGACAAGAAGAACCTTTCTCAGAGATGTTACGTGTGGTAACAGGATGGGGCCAGTCTTTTCTCAGTGGTGCCCAGTGACAGGACAGGAGGTAAAGGCACAAACGTGAACATAGGAAGTTCCATCTAAACACGAGGAGGAACTTCTTCACTTTGAGGGTGGCAGAGCCCTGGAAGAGGCTGCACAGAGAGGTGGTAGAGTCACCTTCTCTGGAGACATTCAAAACCCTCCTGGACAAGTTCCTGAGCAATCTGGTCTGGCTGGACCTGCTCTGGCAGGGGGTTGGACTAGATGATCTCCAGAGGTCCCTTCCAACCCCACATCATTCTGTGGTTTTGTAACCTCTGCTTACCTGTTCAGTGCAGTCCTTAGGGACAACAGCAACTCCAACCACACCTTCTGCAGCTAAGGGTGTTTTGGGGTAAATTACTCACGTCAAGGTTGCTCAAGTGATGATTTCCAGTGCTCTGGAACTGGGCAACTGTTGGTGTCTCTGTCTGGTGTCATCACGACTGGCTCATGCAAAATGAACTTTATGTCTCTGCAAAGGTGGGGGGAGGGCAATGCTTGCTCCAAGCCAGTACTTCCTCGACCAAGGTGTCTCCTTCATGCTGTCTTCTACTACCTATGCTCTAGGTCATGTGGATTCATTTTTGGGTGACCTTCTGGCAATACTTGTGCTTTGTGCATCAACCGATTGCTCTGAAACAAAGCATCAAGTCCCTCACCATCCCTTCAGGGGAAGCTGCCCTCTTTTCTCTTCCATTTTTCAAGCAAGGTCTTAAGATTTTGTTCACTTCCTAGAGCACTGAGATTGTAAAGATCAGCATGTTTCATTCCTGTTAGTCCAAGACACATGTAAGTCACCAAAGGGAATATCTAGAGATCATCAAAGCCTAGACCATCTAGGCTCTCAGTGTAACTCTCTGCCTTTCAAGTAAATAAGTATTTAGTTCAACTTGAAATGTTTAGGACTTTTAGGTCGCTCAGTTTTGTCTGCTGTTTGCATGCCTAGGAATATCTTTTTTTCCCCCTCTGCTTTGCAACAATTCTCAGTCTACCCTCTGATATCATATGGCCACAGGGTGAAAACCAGTATATAGACCATAAAGTATCAGCTGCTGCTTGGTATTGGGTCCCAGGACTTGGGAATCCTCTCCTTGCATTCAGGGACAAGCTCTCTTGGGTGCCATCTTACCATACATGAGATGAAGCAGTTGGGAACCAACAGCTGAAGCCCAATAGCTAGATGCCCCTCACACCACCCAACGCTTGCACCCAGGAAGAGCTGCAGTGTGTGCATGGGTCCTAAAAGCAGGATTCAGTCCTCATCACTACAAACTGGCAAACATCTGACTCCTCGTGAAGAGGGAATTTAAAGGCAGATACTGGGTCTGAATGGCCCTGCTGGTCCTATTATTTGCATTTAATGGGAAATAAATCAGGTCACATCAACCTTGCAATAAATCTGACACACTTGTCCCTTTGTCCTTCTTCCTTATGGGAATATTTCAAGCTACAGAGACAGCCACTGAAACTGCTATTATCTCTGCCTGCCAGTTCCCAGCTGCCTATTGTGATTTCTAATCTGAGTTAATCAGCACTAGCTCATCTTTTCAGATGGGACTTGCATCTCTGCTCACTGTTCTTCTGCCCCACGATGCTATCATCTCCTGCCAGCTGGATGGCTAATTGCTGAGACAGCTTCAGCATCTCCAGGGGCTGGAGTGTAGTGATGCCCTGCCACAGTCATGCCGGGGAGGTGTTTTTTCTGCTCCATGCATTGAAAACAACAATTACCATATAAGCAAATAAGCTGGATTCATTAGAGACAGCACGTGCATCAGGCCTGAAGTGGTCAGGAAAGAAAGAACAGGAACAGGCAAAACAGCCCAGGTTAGTGGGATGACACGGGGCAAGTAATATATCTCTGGAGGCCAAGGCTTTGTGTGACAAGACAAAAGTAGAGAAGGAAGATATGGGCTTGAGAGAGATGAAAGGGCAGCATGGGGAATGAGAGGATGAAATGGTTTCCACAATAATGAAACTTCATAGATGTACCACAACAGTGATAGTGTCCCATGTAGGTAGATGACAAGTCAATGTCAGTCTTGGAGGTCATCTCTGTCTGGGTCTGTGGAAGTCAGTGGTGGCCTTAGCCCAACCCCAATCCATGGCAAAACAGTGGGGAGCTGTTGTCATCTCCCATGATTAAACCTCCCCTGAGAAAGCTTTGCCTGAATACAGGTGACTTTTGCAGAGAGCATTGAGTGGTGACAAGTGTTCCCCAAGGTGCCCACTGTGAAGCATTGGTGGATCTCACCTCCTGCCAAAGCACACACTAGTGGTCTCTCCACCGTGCCACGGTAGACCAGAGCTGGAGGCAGATGGTTTAGCTCCATGCAACAGCAGGCTCAAACTTTCTTTGAGATAAGTGCTATAATTACTCCTTCATTTATCACAGTTCCTGAGAGCGTGATAATTTGGGTAGAACTAAAACACATCTTTCAAAAATGCATCTAGTCTCGACTTAAAGGACTTTTGGGGTAGCAGAGAAATCTAAAGGAAGCCTTTTCCACCCAGGGGTTAGGTAGCTACTTCAAAATAGTCATCAAGTTCTCTCTCAAGTCCACAGAGACTGAGAAGCAGCTCCAGCAGCCACTAATCCTGCTCCAAGAGACACACTGAAGGCAAGAGACTTGACTCACTCTTTAGAGGGGTCCCTCTCCCCTAGTGACTTTGGAGGAGGATCCAGTTTCTGTCTTTGAGTAGTATAACTGACTTTCTGATGGGTGAAGCTTTCAGCTCAGCTATGTAAACCCCCATTTAGATTTACGTGACTTGATCTTCCCACAATTGGGTTTTGCTTGCTGGGAAAATGAAGGACCCAGCAGTCTCTGTGAAGGTACCTACCTGGTGCTCAGGTCATCAGGACTTGGTATTAAAAGTGCCTTCTTTCTGCTAAATACCACACACTGAGCACCCTGTAATCCTGATCCCACTTCTGAATAATTTTGATGGCTCTACTCTGCTCCCTGGGATTTTCACAAGTTTCACTAAGCAGATCTGCTCCCACAGTCCCTTCTCGACTTATCATAGAATCATAGAATGGTTAGAGTTGGAAGGGATCTTAAAGATCATTGAGTTCCAACCCCCCTGCCCTGGGCAGGGACACCTCCTACTAGAGCAGGTTGCCCAAAGCCCCATCCAGCCTGGCCTTGAACACTTCCAGGGATGGAGCATCCACAACTTCCCTGGGCAACCCGTTCTGGGCAACCCGTTCTGGGCAACCAGTGTCTCACCACCCTCACAGTAAAGAGTTTCTTTCTGGTATCTAATCTAAATCTCTTCTCTTCCAATTTAAAACCATTACCCCTTGTCCTGTCACTGCTCTTCCTGGCAAAGAGTCTCTCTCCAGCTCTCCTGTAGGCTCCCTTCAGATATTGGTAGGCTGTTATAAGGTCTCCCCGGAGCCTTCTCTTCTCCAGGCTGAACAACCCCAGCTCTCTCAGCCTGTCTTCACAGGAGAGGTGCTCCATCCCTCTGGTCATCCTCGTGGCCCTCCTCTGGACTTGTTCTCTCATCTGCTTCTCCACTACCAAATCCCTCTCTGCTGCTCCACAGGATCCTTCTCTAGCTCTGGGTGGCATTTGTTTCTTGCCTAGTCACATCACACCTCATTTGCCTTCATGAAAAGGGTTTTTTTTTTTTACTAGATAGCAAAGGTTACCAAGCAGCCCAGCTTGTTCTCCACAGCAGCACTGTCTTCCAGGTTATTTATAATTCTTTCAGTCTATATGTCATGGACAAATGTTATCAGTCCCTGAAGACCTTGTTCACTACACCACGCATGTGATCTGTTCACAAAAAGCTTTTTCTCCCCCCCTGGATCCCACCCAAAATACAAACATCCCCAAAATAACACAACTGCTGAGACGGACGGCAGGAAAAACCGAAAGGACGGGGGGAGGAAGGGATGGTTTTGGTACTACTTGGAAGTCACTGACAGTCGCTGTTTTGGAGTGCAAAAAAAGTCATTTATTTTGTTTTTAAAAGCTTAAATACATAGAGCTGAAACTACCGCACATGCTTTGCAGGTGATCACTACTTTCTTCTACATCTTTCGCTATACAGAGTTCCCACAGCAAGTCTGTGTATTACTATATAAACACAACCAGGAGGTGGCTTTACCTGCAGTCTGAGAAAAGTCTTCTCAGAAACTCAAGCAGAGTGTAGTGGCAGAGAGTTTCATGCTTTGTGTTCTTCTGCCACACCAAGGAAGAGCAAGAATCAACCAAGACAAATAACTTTTCATTTTTTTCTGAAATTCCTCTTTCCATCATGCCAAAAAAGGAGTAAAAGTTTCTCCATCATTCAGCTCAGTGTGAATGACCCAGGTGCCTTCTCTACACTAACCTGGCCATGACCCCATATAATAGTTAAAGATAGTATTCCCTGCAGACAAAACCCAATACCTTGAACTTCCT
Organism: Tringa tobata; assembly: GCA_033628505.1. Lineage (NCBI taxonomy): Eukaryota > Metazoa > Chordata > Aves > Charadriiformes > Scolopacidae > Tringa > Tringa tobata. The sequence goes on along the minus strand of JAHREE010000330.1, from coordinate 202,350 downwards.
AATAGCTTAGACTGAAAATTAGGGTATCCCAGGTAAAGGCTGGGAAACCCCAAAGATGATGCTCCCAAAGCTCCTCTGATGCTCCATGAACAAGATATTTTTGGAATGCCATGAAGCAATGCGCACAACTGAAATTCCTGCAGCAAAAGCATTTAGGAGTCAAGGTGGATATTTATTTCTAAAAAAATCCCAAGTTAAATTCCTTCCCTAACCCTCCCCTTCATGCCCTTACAAAATACAAACACATTTCAGTGGTACAACAAATATCAGCACCAAGAAAGAGCCAAACATTTCAGTATCTATGCCACAACTTCCACCCCCACGTCACACCTATTGCAACACACCACCACGCATGTCAAAAACACATGGGAAAGCTGATGAGAACACTTTCTACCCCTTCAAGCGTGCTTATTTCAGGAACAAGGTGGGAAATACAGCAAGAGACTCCCAGGAAGGATTAGGAAAAAGCAGGAAAGACTGCGGAAAGAGAAGTTTTAAGTGCAACTGGAAAACTTCCTTTTTCCTATCAAGGCTGTTGCTGTGTCCAGATACATGACTATGTTCTTTTTAAGATGAAGAGCACAAAGACCTGCCTGCAACCAAGCAAGGCACGCCTGTGCCCTATTCTATATACATTGGGCATGGCAGGAGTTTGGCATGAGCACCATCCCTTTTGTAAGGCCTGATTCCTCATGCTGCTCACCACCCGCAGCTGAGCAGGCTTTGCTCCACGCACGCCCTGGCCAGCTCCGGGTGCGCTCATTCTCCTGAAACACCAGCTCTGTTTTCCAAAGGGCAGGCCAAGAGGAGGGACGTAACTCACAGGACAGTCTGTGGAGAAGAAAGAATCTCCTTGGCCGTCTGAATCGTGAGGAGAGATGGAGATATTGGGTCCCCAAGCCCCACACGTTGACGGGGTGCCCGTACCAAAGTGGTGGATTGCTTAAGGCACGGGGGAGCAGTAAGAGGGACAAAATTGGGAAGGAGAGATGGACTGTGATTTGAGGTCCTCTGGAAATCAGGATACTGGATGACAAAGGTCTCTCTGGCCCTAAAGTCTGTCACAGCATGGGTTGATGTGCTCATGCTTTCTTTCGTGCCATTTTAACCCACAGAAGGAAAGGTGACAGTTTCTACTGAAATCTCCATCCCCATCAAAGACCCAACCGTGGACGCAATTTGATCGCAAATAAAATTGCCTTTTACCAGCATAAATTTCCTTTTCTCTCTTCATGGCAATAGCCTACACCATCTCCTTTATATTGCTTAAAGGGCACATTTGTGCTGCTTTCAATGCCTATAAATCCTTAAAGGGTGGGTGTCAGGAGGATGGGGCCAGTCTTTTTTCAGTGGTGCCCAGTGACAGGACAAGAGGAAATGGGCACAAACTTGAACATAAGAAGTTCCACCTAAACATGAGGAGGAACTTCTTCACTTTGAGGGCGGCAGAGCCCTGGCAGAGGCTGCCCAGAGAGGTGGTGGAGTCTCCTTCTCTGGAGACATTCAAACCCTGCCTGGACAAGTTCCTGTGCAACCTGCTCTGGCTGGGCTTGCTCTGGCAAGGGGGTTGGACTAGATGATCTCCAGAGGTCCCTTCCAACCCCGTATCATTCTGTGATCCAGTGACTATGATCTGATTAAAATGGCTAACCCACATGCACAGGCCTTAAACAGAATTTGGGGTTGAGAACGTCCACATAGTGCATCTCAATGAACAAAAAGGCTGCGACAGCCCTGAGACTTTCCAGACATGACTATGAGGAGCACAAGGTGTGTTTCATGCAATGAAACACCTTGCTCATTGCTTGGGCAATGGAAGAGGACACGTTTCTTAAAGAGAAGAGGAGACGTTTCTTAAAGAGAAGAGGAGACCAGTGTGCCCCATTTACAGACAATTTTGGTTCTTCAGCGGGTTCTTCTTTTTGCCATGTTTTACAGGTAAGTCTGATATTACCATGAAGAAAAGGTGAACTTCTCAGAGTTCACAGAAAACAGAAGCACTAAAGAGGACCACATAAAAACTGGCTATATGGGGGAAAGCAGGTAAAACCAGGAGGTTTAAGACAATTAAAAGGCCCTGAAAAGGGGACTACCTGGGCCAGTGGACATAGTTGTGTCCTCTACTTCAGGAAGAAGTCATCATTGGAGTGAGGAGAGGAAGGTGTAGAGAAAACAGCAGCCAGCCAGCAGCTGCTGTAAAGGGGTGCACCCTGCAATGCACAAGTAATGGGAGTTTTTAAGAGACCCCACTCTACATTTGGCAGCAACTAAGTCCCTAATTGAGCAACACGAACATTTACATGGACCCATCAGAAATTGCCTGTTCCAGACATGGACTAAAAAGACACTGATGCCAAAAGTTTTAGCTATTCTACCAGATGAAATGTGCTCAGGATCATTTCTAGACCTGAGACCAACTGGCTTGGAGCAACACAGTTTGTGTAATCGCACGCTTATCCTCCAAATGACCTGCACATGCAGGCTCCAGAGGACTTTGTATCAAATCTGTTAAATATTCAGTTTATTTTAATTGCTTGCTAGCATACTCCAGAGCCAAAATAAGCCAGATGTGATTCTGTGGCTACCAACCACGCTTCAGGCCTTCATGCTTGATTCCTACATGTTACTATTCTCCTACCTCTGTTCTCCAAAGAACAACTCTTGGCCATATCATCCACTTGTCCTCTCGAGGACAAAGACACAGTGAGATAGCAGTCCAACCACAAAACATGTATGAAAGGAGACAGCACTCTGTGCTTTAGGGGAATAGACCCTCATACAGCAAGTGCAGAATGAAGTCAGAGCCTGGCCTAAATTATCAGGCTTTCAGGGATTTAGTGGAGGAATTTTCTTGGGCTATCAGCTTTGAAGTCTCAATCTCATCTCTCCACTGTAATGGGACTAACCGTTCATGGATGTTCATGACCATTTAGGTCAGCACTGTGATTTGCCACAGGGTTCTACAGGGCTGAATTTACAAATATCAGGTGGCTTTAGCTAAAGAATTGGATCCTGTAACAGTCATCACTGCAACAGACTTGGGTGTCAGAAAGCAGCAAATACATGTCCTTGAAGGACATGAACCTCTGTTGCCAACATAACAGAAAACTGCAATATACAGCTAGGAAAACGTACGTAAAGGTCAAACTCAGAGTTTCCAGGGGCTGCAAGGGTATTTGAATCCTTCTGTGGCAAGGTCTGTGATGCTGCTTCACACAGCCCAGCACCCTTCCCTCTTCTCACCTAGATCAGTATCAAAGCCATTGGCATCATCAGGCCAGGAAAAAACAAAACAGAGGCTTCCCAGGGGCTGGCTGGAGCACACCTTCTTCAGTGGCTTGGATTGTCCTTCCCCGCACAAAGGTGAGATGTCCATCCACGCTCTGGATGGCCACCGTCTCAAGGGGAGGCTCTGGGTGGGAGGTGGACACCGTTGGAGCCCTGTGGTCATCTGTTCATGCGCTGAAGGATGGTGACACAGCCGTGATAGCTGGTACAGCGCTGCAGCGGCGGCTGCTGCTCCACCATCCCCGTCACCGGGTCGAAAGTGAAGGCTTTGTCCGTGCCTTCCCCGTTCTCATCTCGGCCACCCAGGATGTAAATCTTCCCTCCGCACACCGTCAGGCCACAGCTCTCCTGGAAAGCCGAAGGAAAGACCAAGAGCTGAGGAGCAAGACTCAAGCTTTAGGCAAGGGGGCTGAGCAGGGGCAGGGGAGTCATCACATCGGGCTCAACTCTCCCCTGCCCAGCAGAAGGGAGCAAAAGTAGGTAAAGTAAGTGATGTCTGGCTCTTGGGGTGGTGCAACCATATGGTTTCAGTAAGAGTTTAGACAATTGCAATGCCTCAAGCCAATGATGGGACATTGCTGTTCCTGGCAGCCCACCAGGCACAGCACAGACTCACAAGCCCACCAAGAGCCCAAAGATCCAGCCAGAACCTCCCTGTGAAAGCCTCCTTATAAGGATGCACTAACACAGTGTTTTAATTCAGATTGGGGTGAGCTGTGGCCCAACATTCTTCTTCACTGTGCCATGGCTCACATTGCAGCATGGCTTTGGAGTACAAGGCTGTGAAGACACTAAACCAAGATACACAACCACCACCAGCCCATGTTCAGTCCACAGACCAGACTAGAGCTGTTATAAGCCTCACCCTGAAACACAGTGTGGAGGACAGGTCCTCAACATCAATGATTTCACCCCACAGAGCCACTCCTCTGGCATTAATAGCTAGTGTAGACCCAGCTTCAGCCATAAAGCTTGGGTTTGCTGTGAGAGAGACATCCTCCAAGCAGTATGGATGCTGATGGCAAGTACATATATGTTTGAGTTGCTTTGCAGAGGTCACGTTCACATGCTTGGAGCCAAACCCACAATGTATTTTCTTTGCCTTCAATATCTCAGTAAAGCACAGATCGCCCCTGTTCTAGAGGGAAGAGCTTCTTTCCTAAACCTTTTCCTTACCAGAGGCCCAGGGAGGGTGGCCACTTCGCGCCAGCTGTCTTTCCTTGGGTCGTAGCTGAAGATTTTACTGAGCAGACCACCTACAACATAAATTATGTTGTCCAAGCAGACAGCACTGATGCATCTCTGATAAAAAGGGGTCGGAGACAAGAGTGTCCACTTGTTGTCCTCTGGATCATAGCACTGGACCTGGGAGGAGCAACGCAGAAACATGGCATTTACCACATCCCCCTGCTTGGATGAAGCTGCTGTTCACTAGAAATAAAAGAACATGGGGGAAGAAACACAGGTGGGAGCTTCAACACCCAGAGACCAGTGCAGAGAGAGAAGAAATGAGGAGTTCTAGCATTCCCTCTTGCATTCAAGTCTGCTAAACTAAAAGTCCCAGGGTGTCCGTCCTTGACCCAGACAGTGCAGTGTTCAGAGATGGAGCTGAGCAGCGCTGATGGCTCTTTCTGCAGCTCAGGAGACCAAAACCACCATGTCTGGCTTGTAGAGGTCTCTTCCAGGCAGTTACTATGTTTGTTACTTATCTGAAGTGAATGCCTACAGGCTTGGAGATGTGTTCCTGTAGTGCCTCAGGGCTGACCAAGCTTTAGAGCAGAACAGGTTCTACTGAAACCATGCCTCATACCAGCTCCTGACACCTTCCCTTTCTGGTCTGTAAGTCTCATTGGCTTCCATTTAAATGTATGACTTCTCATCTTATAATAAGGGAGATTTATTAGACTTCCAAAAAAAGGCACCCTTGTAGCTTAAGGACAACCTCGTTTCCCTCCATGTTCTCTGGTAAACCTTCTTTTTTAGATCTCTGTCCCTTTTTGATGCCCCAGCAATACCTTGTCGGTGTTAGCAGTGTCATCCACAGCACCACCCATCACGTAGAGCTTGTTCAGGCAGGAGACCACGGCCGCTGAGCTCACAGCTTGAGGCAGCGGGGCCAAGGTTGACCAGCTGTTGGAGAAGGTGTCATAGCACTCCACACTAGAGAGGCGGTAAAAACCATCAAAACCTCCCACAGCGTAGATCTGCCACAAAAGGAGCAAAGCAAGCCAATTAGAAACTCCTGGACTCACCTAATGGGCTACAGCGTCACAATGTACAGGAGGGGATGTCAGGACTTGGCCAGAAAGACAGACACCAAGCCACAGTAAAAGCTTGGGGTTGGATTAGATGACTTTTAAAAGTCCCTTCCAACCCAAACCATTCTATGATGCTATGAAACACCCCACACTGTATGGCTTTCACCCAAAGACTTGACACAGCTATCTGCAGAAATCTTGCACCATCCCACGGCAGGTCTTATTGCTACAACTTCATTTGTGGCTACTTCAGGTGACAACACACACCCAAATGAAACAATGTCGTCTTGGTTAGGTCCTAGTTTTTCTCCCATCAAAACCATCTCTAAATGACCCAGAAAACAAACACACTGACAGTTTCTCATTGTAGTGGGCAGCAGAACTGTGGGACAGTGCTCTGCGTGGTTTCTTCCAAAGTTCAGGCCATTTCTCACCTTGCCCTGAAGTGTTGCCATTTTGTGCCTCCATCGGCCTTTCTGTAGACAAGCAACCTTGATCCAGACATTCAGCTGGGAGCTCAGCACCCAAACATCATTGCTGCTGATGTGTCCTCCTGAAAAACAGAGGGATGGAGGGTTGATGCAACCCCAAGGACAGTTGCTTCACCTCACTATACCACAATATTGCATAGGTCCTCCATACAATGGAGAAACTGGGGGTCGGTTTCTTCTCCCAAGTAACAAGTGATAGGACAAGAGGAAATGGCCTCAAGTTGCTCCAGGAGAGGTTTAGGATGGATATTTGGAAAAAATTCTTCACTGAAAATGTTGTCAAGCCTTGGAACAGGCTACCTACGGAACTGGTGGAATCACGATCCCTGGAAGTATTAAAAGCTGAGCAGACGTGGTGTTGAGGGACATGGGTTAGTGGTGGTTTTTGTCAGTGTTGGGTTGATGGTTGGACTCAGTCTGAAAGCTCCCTTCCAACCTAGAAAATTCTACAATTCTAACTTAGGCCAGAACACAGTTATTGGGTTATGGCCATGTTAACTCACCTTCCCAAGGGAGATACCCTCTGGACATCATGGCATTTGTTACACCGCTCTATCCCTCATATGGCATCGTATTTTAAGCGAGGGACAGGCAGAAGACTCTGATCTTTTAGGAAACCCTGCCTGACAGCATACACCAAAAACCATCTCATTCCAAAACTGAGTGCTTTTGCCAGATGCCCAACAGAAGGGCAAGGTTTTTTTAAAGCTGCCACCTTCCCCCTCAAAGGTGAAATTTTTCCTTGGGACAGCAAGATCCAAACCACCTAAGGATAAACTTTGCTAAAAAATGACTTTGCTCCAAAGCTGGGATCATAGAATCATAGAATGATTAGAGTTGGAAGGGACCTTAAAGATCATCCAGCTCCAACCCCCTGCCTCAGGCAGGGACACCTCCCACCACACCAGGTTTCTCAAAGCCCCATCCAGCCTGGCCCTGAACACCTCCAGGGGTAGACCATCCACAGCTTCCCTGGGCAACCTGTTCCAGTGTCTCACCATCTTCCCAGGAAAGAATTTCTTTCTAGTATCTAATCTAAATCTTCCTTCTTTCAATTTGAAACCATTACCCCTCGTCCTATCACTACAATGCACGTGAATGAGTCCTAGTGAACAGGATTAAAGAGTAGACGCCCAAGCAGAGGTCATACCATTCTTTGCAACCAGGAAGGGACCATCTGGGTCCAGGGTATCTCACCTGATATGTACACATCGTTCTTCAGTGTGCAGGCAGCAAACTCTGACTTGGTGTAGCCGGGCACGCTGGAGAGGGCTGTCCACTGCCTGCTCTTTGGATGGTAGAGGTCCGTGAAGGGCAGCTTCAGGAGGCCTTTTTTATCACAGCCCCCAATGACGATGATGACTTCTGCCAGCTCCATGAACCTAGACCATGAAAGGCATGGGTAATTCCCCGAGCCAAGGCTAATCCTTTCCATCACCCCTCCCATCCTATATAGGACATTGGCAGCACAGTCCAACGGGTAGAGAGAAGGGGCCACTCCTGCATCAGCTGATTTTCTGGGCAAATCATTTCACCCCTGCGCCTTCCCTTTTCTCCCCACGTTCAAATCAAAAGTACCTCCCAGATTGGGTGGGAAAAGGGTCCAAACTGCGTAGGGAAAGAAAACGGGAACGACCTTTAAAAGTCCTTCGTGAGATTGCCCCCTGCCACTCACCATCCTTCCCCCCTCCAGCACAAATCAAGCCTAATCCTCAAGGCACAGCCACGAGCGTGGAAAGCTGTCCCTGGCAGCCCGCCCGCGACAAGCTCTCTGCCTGGAGAGAGGAGTGTTTCCAGGAAATCTCTCTCTCTCCAGCCCTAATAGCAGCGAGCAGACGAGACAGACAGCAGGGGAAGGAAAAATCCTGCCAGCGAGTAGGTGGCAAAAGAGGAACAGCTCTGCAGGAGGCGGGGGGGAGAGGAGGGAGGAGGATGAAAGAGGATTTGAAAGGCTTGGTCCAATCCTCAGCTCTGCCGTGGCTTGTGCAGGCTGGGACAATTCACTTAAGACCAAAGCTGTAAAAGGAGGGAGGTAAAACGTGGAAGCTGGGGGGTGGGATTTATCCCCAGTGAATTTTAGCTGTTTGCATCCTTGAGGAGCACAGAGAAGATGTGTCAAACCATCCCTTCCACCTGACAGAAACATGCCCTTAAATGCCAGGCTGCGACTTCTGAGATGCACTGGGGCAACCTTCATCCTTCTGCCCAGGATGTTCCACCACTGAGTGGCAGAAAAAAAGGTCACTCCTTGGTCTGAAGAGCAGGAGAGCATAAGAACCTGGCCCTGCAACCCTGTGGTCATGCGTGTCCTCTGGAAGCGGATGGTGAGCCTTGCAAACCAACCCAGTTTGATATGGCCACCCACCCCAGAGCAGAGGTGTCCATCAGCACTCTTACCAAGCCCACCCTAAGGGACCTGTGGGACCACGAAGAAGCAGGAGAGACTTAAAACGTGGTTGATCAAATCCAAACTTCAACGTCACAAAAAGGTGCAGATTTACACACCTCCCTAGAAATATCTTTCTTTAAATACCTCCTCCATTTTACACTGGCAGCTGCCTGGGGCAACATCTCTTTATCTTCTTGCTGCTCATAAATAAATCACCAGGGGAAAAAAACCCTAAAATTAAAAAAAAAACTAGCAATTTGAGGATATCCAGGTAGCCACCTGGATAATAACTGCTTTTTTTTTTTTTTTTTCCCTGGATATTAATTCCTGACCCTACAGCAGCAACGCCTTTGAGATAGACATCATGGTGATGGCCAGGAGAACTGAGACAGCTCCAAGCCTTCCTGCTAACAGCTTGGAGATGGTGGGAGAGAGACCAAAAGAGGTGCAAATGAGAACAGATCAGTGGCAGAGCCAAGAATGGAAAACAGGTCTCAACCCAGTGCTCTACCCATTGGTGAAAGCAGATTGAAAAAAAGACCTACAAGCACCCATTCTTGCTCATAGTCTGGCCACGTATCTGGATGGCATCATTGTGCACCCAGAGCAGTGTGACCAGAGCACTTCTTGCCAATGTAAAAAAAAAGTGTCACATGCATTAGTGTAAACTTCACAGGAATCCTTTAAACCAGGCAAACATCTCCAAGGCCTTCATTTTGGAAACAGGGAGGCCAAAACAGAAACAATCAGAGAAAAAAAAAAAACCACAAGGAAAAAAAAGAAAAAACAACCCAAAAACTCCCCTCAAACTTTAAATCCATCAACTTGGACCATGCCCGTCTAGGACAGAAGACATTGCGCTTTACCTTCTGGGCCTTGATCGCAAAGAGCTGACCTCGTTCCCGAGGATGTAGTATTTGCGGGCCTCATGCAGCAGAGGAATGCACTCCTTTGAGTCCTGGATGAGTCCATCCATTTCCACCTTCTCCAGGAAGTAGGTGGGGTCGAGCAGGGGCAGACGCACATGCTCAAGGAGATCCTTCAAGGCTCCCTTTCTGGCAGGTATGTCATGTCGTACCCAGCGCATGACTGCTTCAAAGACCACTTCTTCCTTGGGGACCACCAGCTGCTCATCGGACAGATATTCAACCAGCTCCTTCACACCCATCTCCAGGAACTCTTCGTGACACGACACCTCCACAAAAGACTCCAGCATGAACCTCTTACTCTTTTCTGTCAGAGACGCAATGGAGAATGAATCTGCAAACTTCATGATGCCCAGACAATTGCATGGGTGAAGCTGGCCTTCAAGGAAGGTGACACAAGCATCTCTGAGCTTGGAGATCTGCAGCAAGTCAGACAGTTCCAGGATGCCTTCAACATTGTCCTCCTGAATGATGATGTTCCCCCCATACATATAATCAAGAAGAAGAGACATCGTGGAAGCAGAAATCTTCTGGATATTGATGATGTCCTGGTGGCCTTCCTTGAGATTGCCACCAAACATGGCCCGGAAATAGGTGCTGTTGGCTGACAAAGTGGCACGGTGACAGGGGAATTCTTGTCCATCGATTAATAGCACCACGTCTGTGAAGATGCCGCTCTGCCGGTAGGAGTTCAGCGTCTGGAGGATCTGCTCAGCGTGGCAGGACCCGCTGCAGAGTTTCATGTGCAGCTTTTCTTTGCTCGGGTCCCGCGTCGCATTTTCCAGGCTGCTTGTCCTGAAACTCGATTCTTCTTTCATCATTCGATGCATCCTCATTGGGAAGCAGGGAAGGAGACAAGAGAATGGTACGTTATTCAAATATCTGACTGCAGTGCTCAACACCATCATGGTTTCTGCATCTTCCTCGGTGCCACAAGGAAGTACAGATTCCACCTAAATTGGGCATTTCCAACCCAACCTCACGCCAGTAGACCAACTTCTGCTTTCAGGAGGTGTTTCTTCTAAGTCAGTTGCCTTGCCCAACCTATGCTGTACTAACACCTTGACACCCTTTCCTTTCTTTCTGACATTTTGCAGCTCTTATTAAACCATTTCC
>JAHREE010000330.1:164997-177165 GCA_033628505.1 Tringa tobata | reverse complement strand
GAGTTCCAACCCCCCTGCCATGGGCAGGGACACCTCCCACTAGAGCAGGTTACTCAAGGCCCCATCCAGCCTGGCCTTGAACACTTCCAGGGATAGGGCATCTACAACTTCCCTGGGCAACCTGTTCCAGTGTCTCACCACCCTCATAGTAAAAAATTTCTTTCTTATATCCAATCTGAATCTTTTTTCTTCCAATTTTAATCCGTTTCCCCTTGTCCTATTACTGCACTTCCTGTCAAAGAGTCCTTCTCCAGTTCCTCTATAGGCTCCCTTCAGGTATTGAAAGGCTGCTATAAGGTCTCCCCGGACCCTTCTCTTCTCCAGGCTGAACAATCCCAGCTCTCTCAGCCTGTCTTCATAGAAGAGGTGCTCCATTCCTCTGATCATCAAGGTCCATGGTCTTGATATCAAGACCACCACCAGCGGAGAGCGGGGGGATGGCTGAGGGGTGGAGCAAAGGGCTCTTGACCAACTAGCCCCAGCCGTACCCGAGAAGATCAGCTTCTCCTTCATGATCTTGACATCCCGGCTAGACCGGCGGACAGCAGCACTGAGCATGATCTGCTCCGGGTTGTAGGTCCTGATGCTTCCTAGGCGCCACCTGCAAGACAAGAGGGTGATATCAGGAGCTGGTCTCCCCAACCACGGGAGCATCCTCAAGGCAAGCGGCCACCAACAACGTGGAGACCAGCAAGTCCCAGAGACCCTCACGCCTTTGCTCCCTCGCACCTACGCAACCCCGCATGGTAGGAGGATGTTCAGAGATGAGCATGTTATCTCAGAGGGGTACTGACATACAAGCAGGTCATCTTTAACCACCCTGAGCATCCTAATTCTGCTAATTTCACCAAGGACTGCAGATACCTCTCTCTATCACGTCAGCTACCCCACTGCCCTAAGGAGTTAGGGTTATTTTGACTCTTAGGGTTGGAAAGAGGGAACAAAATAAGAGACCACCCTGGTGGGAAAAGAGCTCTCAAAGACAAATTAAGGTCTCAAACCTTAAGACACTGCCCCAAACAGGTAGCTGTGACATACAGTTCCCCTGAACACGATTTCTCCCAGAGCACCTCCCTCCCCAAATGCCAGCTCTTTGCTTACATGCTTCTACCCAAAATCTATGCTTTTTAAGCCTTGATGAAACATGGTGTCCACCAAAAGTTTCCACCACATAAACAACATGAGGCTCAACTTAAAATTAGCCAGAATTTTGTTGTCATTACTGAATGCATGTAAAGAAAATTACTGATGTTAGTAACAAACCCCTCTAGCAGACCCTAAACTGCAGGGCTGCTGGCACCAGGAGTGAAAGTCGGGCTGCTGTTGGAAAACAGGGCTTGGTGGGCTCAGACAAAGCAGCCATACCCAATATCACATTGCAAAGGGATCTTGTTTGGTCCAGGCTTTCATACCCATGCCCCACCTATTTGTCCTACCTCCTGACCACAGAGGAAGGCTTTCAAGCAAGTTCCATCCCTGGCCAGAGCCAGGGATGCTATAAGGCTATTTGAAGAAGAAACATGCAGGGATTTAGGGTGGTTTATGGGGCTTCTGATCTTCTGGCACCATCTAGTGGCCCATCCACACAAGAGAAGGTGATTATTTTTTTATTTTATTTTTCTCTTCTCTTTTCTAACCCCCAACCAGCCCCAGGAAGAGAGGGTTTGAGGAGCCCCCACATGTCCCCAACCTGGGTTCACAGCATCACCCTGACAAAAGAAGATTCACAAAAGACATCCTGTATTTTTCCCTGGAAAACCTAGCTCGTATCGATTTCATGGGGTTTCCATCCCTTTCCCAAATGCCAGTGGGTGACAGCACACTATCAGGCTTTGACCGGGGTACAGATGAAGGCGGAGGCTCTGCTACAAAGAGAAGAAGGGATGGGACAGCAACACAACACAACTCACAGACCCATGAACAGAAGCAATACGGAGGAAGCACAAGGAGGCAAAGATATTAAAGTATATAAAAAAATTTAAAATAAAAAAAAAATTTTTTTCTCCTGTCATCATCATCTAAGCTGAGATACTTTGACCTGGAAAAAGACCATTTTTGCCCTTAATGTCACATACAGGCAGATCCCACTAAGATTAATGTGGTTGGAACTGCATAGGATCTCACTGGATAAGACCCTCTATAAACTATAATCAGGACCAAAATATATTGCTACAACAAGAAGCCCTTTCTTGGCCCACATCATCAGCATTTTTAGCATGAGGCTGGGTTGCGTGGCCAAAAGGCATGATGATCTCTTGCCCACAGGTTCTAGATGTCCCATGGAGAAAATGGGCTCTTTGGACAGCCCAACCTCAAAGGGGTGTGGGGACCAAGGGCTTTTTCTCCTCCTCCTCCTTCCAAGAGGAATGACCACTGCTCTCTGCTCCCCGTCTCACGTGGTGGCTGTGGCCAGATCCAGGGTGGTTAATTATGCTCAAGGGGCTGATGACCCTCTCTCATGGGCGCATTGCTCTGATTGAACAAGTTAGGAGAGGGTGACCCCATTTTTTTGGTGTACTTTGAAATATCCTCTTAGAAGAGCCAACAGTCCATTTAATCACAGTGCAACTCCAACACCATACGAAATACTTTATAAACTGAAAGAGGGGAGATTTAGACTAGGTATTAGGAAGAAATTCTTTCCTGTGAGGGTCGTAAGACACTGGCCCAGGTTGCTCAGAGAAGCTGTGGCTGCCCCATCCCTGGAGGGGTTCAACGCCAGGCTGGACCTGGTCTGGTCAGAGGTGTCCCTACCCATGGCAGGGGGTAAGAACTGGATGATCTTTAAGGTCCCTTCCAACCCAAACCATTCTATGATTCTACGACACTCTCTGCTGTGCTCGGTAGCCTTTGGGTCTCCAGAAAGCCTGTTTAATAGAAAAGAGCTCCTCTCCTACCCCCTTGGACTCTGTTGTGATCGGCCAACGTTTAGGACAGCAGCACGCAAAAAGGCCAGGCAGACAGCAGGTAGGTCTTGCTCTGGGAGGTTGGCATCAAAGCGGACCAGACGGACACGGGGTGGGAACAGACTAAAAAATACTGGGACAACAACACAGAGACAGCAGACACCGTGTTAGGGCCACGACCGGACCCTTGGTTTGAAGGGGAGATGCCAAATGGCAGGGAAAGGGGATGGGAGAGGGGCAGGTCGGGGGAAAAAAACAGGGTTGATCGGTACCGAGGTGATAAGATGGAGTGAGCAAACAGCCAAGCCAGCCACAACCAGAGTCCCCATCCTGAGACTACTCTTGCCTAAAGCCTGCCCAGCTCCTCCATGTCTGTCTTCTCCTTATCTACAAGCAAAGGGGAGGCAAGAAGGGGACAACACCCAACCTCCCTGCACCCATAGAAGGGCTCAGCCCAGCCCCATAGCCAGATCCTCTTTTGAGAGACACCGCAAGGATGTAACACCACAAGTCCAAGGTACCTCGTGGAGCAGGCAATGCTTGAAGGTGGCCAACCCCGACCCCCGAGACGGTGGGGTGGGCAGAGGGAGAGGGGCAGATAAGCACAGATAAAGGGAAGTAGCCATGTCCTCAGAAATACAACCCCATGGCACACAGCGGAAGGGATGGAGAGGTAACACGTGAAGAGTTTGGTCGGAGTACGGAGGCGGTGGAGGCTTTACTGCAGAAAAGTGACAGCGCTTCCCTCCAAGGGGATGAGAACGACTGGTGGAGAAAAAAAGCACCAGTACGAGGAGGAATCTGAGTTTCCAACTGATGGCACTTTCAAACACAGCATCTCAGGCTCATTCTCTTCGTGGGTGCTGTTTATTTTCACACCCCATTTCCAGTTTCACAGTGGTGTAACTGGGAAGAGGCTCCTGAAAGATGCCAGGCTCTGAGTGCAGCAGCTGATGAGCCAAACTTTCCGGCTATTAGCCTTATTAATTCATTCCCAGGGCTAGAAAAGCGCCCAATTATATTTATATAATTAAGCAGGTTATATTATTTTCTTTAGAACTGGCCAATTTAGAAGAGGTCCGTCTCAAAAGCATCTAGTAAATGCACTAAAGGAATGCATGGGATTATTTCCATGGAGAAAGCATTACATCCACTGGGAATTTCCCAATTACAACACACTGCAGGACCTCAAAATAAGGTTGTTTTAAAAGGCAGTGACTTGGATCATTGTAACGGAAGGTCAGATTGCCTTCAAAACATCTACCGGCTTCAGCATCAGAATCCCGTGGTGCTCATGGCTATGGACTATGCAATGTTCTGACCCTTATGGTCCCCCCCCTCCCCGTGAAGCCAGATGTTTGAAAGCATCGTGAAAAACTGCATCCTGCCCTGTCCATCTGCAGTGAAGCCACAGGCAGAGAGGGAGAAAGAGAGAGAGAGAGAGAAAGGAAGGTTGAATGAAAAAAAAGAGAAAGAGGAGGAAAGCACCAGAATTACCTGATCATGTGATAGCTGTGAGATGCCAGAATGCAGCAGAGAGAGAAAGAGGAGGAACATGCACAACAGTCAGAGCAGTAAGAAAATAAACAAGGCAAAGAGGCAAAAAAAAAAAAAAAAAAAAAAAAAGATCGGTTAGAAGTCATCCATCACAGTTGGTATTTCCCCTCCGGAGAGGTGGCCACGATCCTGTCACCGGGGCTGAAGCAGAAGAGCAGGAGCAATCCCTACCCACGGCTACGGAGGAGAGACAAGCCATGCGTAGGAGAGAGGACGAGCACATCGAAGCGGTGGCTCTGTTCCCACCCGCCCCCTCATCCTTGCATGAAGGAAGCAGCTCTGTTTTGCCCCAAAAATGACTTGGGGGGGGCAGGAAATTAAAATAACCAAACCACAAAACAAAAAACAACCAACCACGACAGCGAAGACCAAATGCCAAGCCCCATTTCCCGGAGCTGAATCACATCAGCAGGTAGTACTAGGGCAATTCCACTGTGATTTTGGTTTTGATAGATCCTCAACGCTGCTACCAATCCTTTCATGTGGTGGAGAAACTGGAAGGGCAGGGAAATAGGTCTCTCCTGCACAAAGCTCTTGAAAAAGTGAGCCCTGTGCTGCAGAAAGTTCAACTTCTGGTGCTAGAATTTCTCATTCTTCCTTCTACCGACTCAGGGTCGAGTTGTTCCAAGGGAGAGATCCAAAAGAAGACATTTGGCCCTGCTACGATGGACTCCTCGTGGCCAGAGGTCTCTGAGCAACTGCCTTTCTACACCAGAGGTTGGGCAGGGAGCTCAGTGCTCCAGGTTGATGGACACTAGGGAAAGCCAGTGGCACTTTCCAGCTCTTCTCACCTGTATCACACATGGTGGGTAGAAGAGAAATCCTTCAATAATGCCTTCTTTCCTTGCCCTACTCCATCAAACCTCTTCCAAACTGGAAGAAATTCAATCTGTGCAGAGAGGAAGAGTCCAGCTATTGCAAAGTCCATGGAACTGGGACTTCTCCTTCTCTCCAAGCATGCACCATCTCATTCTGCTCTGGGACCCATTCAGCAGCTTGAATCAGTTTAATTTCTTCAGCTGGGGTCTCCTAGGTCTGATTCAGGGAAGCCTTCTAAAACTGACTTTGGGAGATGATGCAAAAAGACTGCAAACATCTCATCAACTTGGCCTTCAAATTCTGCTCTTCAGAGAGGTCAGTCCCTGCCTCAAGACTCCTCTGTGCATTTCCGTATCTAACAGAGAAATACAGGGTCTAAAGAGCAGGGACATCTCTTATTAAACCAACTGATGAATTGGAGGGAGTGGAGGTAGCTTCCAGACAGCACCGCCACAATGCCCTTCTGGAGGGAGGGTTTAATCAGCCACAATTCACATCATAAGACTTCTTAGAAAAATTTTAATCTCGTCTCGGTCAGTGGTTTCATTAACTGTTGGGAAATGTGATCTGAGAGGAGAGTTTTGAATTTGCTGCTCCATGCTGGAACTGGGGACCAGCTGGGCATGGGTCTACCAGCGTGGGACTGTGAGATTCATGAATTTAGACGTAATCATAAACAGACCCAACATGTGGCCTGAAGTCAAATCCATCGCAGCTGCTGGCAGGAGCCACAGCCTGCTGTAACGTGGCAAAAATACCCAGGGGGAAGGAAAGAGACGGCTGGAAGGAGACGATCTGGGACAAGGCAACAGCAAAATCACTGGCTTTTGAGGTTAAAGTGAATGAAATTCCTGCTCCTAACACAAAGGCATTTTGGTTATCAAGGAAGGAAGGAAAGTGTAAGTCCTTTGATGTCCCTAGGGCAGTTGTTTGTGCATGCCGAAGCAGATGAGATTATAGAGCCAGGGGAAGAAGGGATGCAATTTCAGAATGACAGATTTTCCCAGGAGAAGGGTGCTGCTCCTCGCTGGAGGGAGCGCATCTCTCTCTGAGCTCACGCTTTTTCCCCAGGGAGGGTGATTACACCGTCACCACTGACAGCTAAAATGCCTCCTAGGAGAAAAGGCACATCACCGGGAGGACACGGTGGCTTACTCACATATCATCAAGAGGAAGGTGGCTTGGCTAACTCTGCCATTAGGAAGTTGATTTACCTCCTCCTGATTTATCAACGTCTTAAGTTACTCTGCTCCCAGGTTTATGAACCACATCTGTTTTCACGGACCATGGCTAACTGGGAGGTTTCTGTCCATGATCTCATCAAATCCTTGATCTCCCTTTTCTCTGGAAAGCAGAGAGCCTTTCTCTACGCATCAAACTAAGCAACTGATTTGATTTGCTAAACCATAATATGTGGGCAAATGCAAGGTCCTGCACCTGGGTAGGGACAGTCCCAAACCCAATCCAGGCTGGGCAGAGAAGGAATTGAGAGCAGCCCTGAGAAGAACTTGGGCGTGTTAGTGGATGAGAAGCTCAACGTGAGCAGGCAACGTGCCCTGGCAGCCCAGAAAGGCTCCCACATCCTGGGCTGCATCCCCAGCAGCGTGGCCAGCAGGGCCAGGGGGGGGATTCTGCCCCTCTGCTCCGCTCTGGGGAGACACCCCCCACCCAGTGCTGCCTCCAGCTCTGGGGCCTCAGCACAGGAGAGACATGGACCTGTTGGAGCGGGGCCAGAGGAGGCCACAGAGATGCTGGGAGGGCTGGAGCCCCTCTGCTGGGAGGACAGGCTGAAAGAGTTGGGGGGGTTCAGCCTGGGGAAGAGAAGGCTCCAGGGAGAACTTGGACCCCCTTCCAGTCCCTCAAGGGGCTCCAGGAGAGATGGGGAGGGACTCTTGATGGGGATGGGGAGCCATAGGATGAGGAGGAGCAGTTTTAAACTGAAAGAGGGAAGATTTAGATAAGAACTCGGGAAGAAATTCTTTGCTGTGAGGGTGGTGAGAGCCTGGTCCAGGTTGCCCTGAGAAGCTGTGGCTGCCCCATCCCTGGAGGGGTTCAAGGGCAGGTTGGAGAGGGCTTGGAGCAACCTGGTCTGGTGGGAGGTAACCCTGCCCAGGGCTGAGGGGTAGAACTACATGGTCTTTGGGGTCCCTTCCAACCTAAACCATTCTATGATTCTGTCAACGTTTCTATTTCTTCATCCAAAAAGGAACAAACTGATTTAAGAAAACTATGACATGTTCTTTTTGAAGACTGTAATGGTGGAATCTTAAAACT
Organism: Tringa tobata; assembly: GCA_033628505.1. Lineage (NCBI taxonomy): Eukaryota > Metazoa > Chordata > Aves > Charadriiformes > Scolopacidae > Tringa > Tringa tobata. Next base: position 169,609 of record JAHREE010000330.1, on the reverse strand, counting down.
CTTCTTCTCTAAGAATCTCTTCTTCCTTTAAAGCATTTTAATCTCTTTCTCAACATCCATTTCCCTAAAGCATTTACAGTTTCTCTCCCACACGCGTTTATGAGCAAAACAAGGCATCAATCTACTATTTTGAGATCTCTTGTTCTTCTTAAAGAGTAGTGACTCCATCCAATTCAATGCCACATCTCAGAAGTGGGATTATTGTTTGCAGTCTTTGTAGGGATTTTTAACAAATGGTTCCCCTGCTATTGCAATCCAAGCGCCTGAGGAGCACGGTGCTCCTCTGTCCCATCTCCACCCCACGCTCTGAACAAAAATAAAACAAACCCACGCCACAAATACACAAGAGTCGAGCTGTATCAATGCTACTTACTTCTGGAATATAAAAACTCCTACAATTACGATACATGAAATGAGATCAGATGTGATCCAGATTAGGTGGTACTCGTCTGGAGGCTGGAAGACAAAAAGCAGAAGCAGACCTTAAACCCTCTGGTTTGTACAATCACAGCCAGACCACACACTGCTAAAGTTACCACCAGGGCAGAAAGAAAAGCACAGAGCTGCAGGGGCTGCATATAAATCATAACGTTTATGACACGTCTAATGCTGGCCTGTCACCCAAAATGACGTTATCAGGAAAAACCACAAATGGGAACAATTTTAAACTCTCCCTCCTTTCATGTGCTGACAGTTTCTCAGAGCTTTGTGGGCTGAAAGTTTCCTATCTCAGTGGTATAGTATATGAATATTTCTGTTTGGTTCAGAGACCCAAAGTGCTAGGGGAGTTTTCAGAGAGTTTACTGGCTACGCAATGGGCAAGGGGCTACCTTTGGTCTCTGGTTATTCCTTGTCCAGCAACAGGATAGCCAGTAGTAAAACTTGCCCTCAATTTGGTATTAAAAACAGGGGAAAAAAAATAGTTTTGCAGCCTGACAGAAACACAGAAGCCAGGTTTGCTGGTTCACCTGCGTGTCTGCTTCTCCAGCTGCTCAGCAGGTCTGGGAAGGTGTTTTTCCGTTGGAGAAAAATGGGAAAAATCATATGGGTTAAGTGGGGCATGCGACACAGTGTCCAAGACTTCCAAACCCTTCATGGGGAGAGTTGGGACCATCTGAATGAATGAACTGTGCAAGAGGACCTTTGATCCATTACCATCTCAGACATACAGAGAGGGAAAACTCCCAAGCCCAACAGCATGTTGAACCCAACCAAACCCTTCCTGGAGAAAACCACTAGCCCTATGGTTCCAGAGGTCAACAGCAACCTCCACACGCCCCCAACGGCATCCTCCCCTTCCAGTGCTTCACGGCACCTTCCCAGGTGTCCTGCTTACCATTAGCCAGATGGGAAAAGGCACCTTGCGAAGGACGTGGGAGCTGTCGGAGGTGACCGACTGGACGCCAGCACACCACAGGATGGAGTACAGCCAGGGCTCGTTCACAGTGTAGAGATTCACGCTCAGGTTCGCCATGGCATAGTCCCTGCCAGGAGACAGACAGGGTGAGATGTGAGTCGTCACCCCCCCAGCAAACATCAGACCCTCATCTCCAAGAGGAGAGCTCCAGCCATCAGCCACCGCTGTAATCACAGCTAGGTTTATTTGGTTTTGAATTGCATGAAATAAGTGGGTTTTTAACAGGGCATGGTCACTTCATGAGCAACCCAAGGGTGTTGCAATCCAACGGTTTGACCTTGAAAGCTTTCCTCACCTCTTGGATGCTACCTGGCCCAGGCCACAAACCATCTCAGATACTTCCTCATGAATGATGGACACAGTATGTTTTGGTAACAACCGCCTCATCATGTTGATGCAAAATTAACATCTGGCTCAGACGCCTGTAACACTTCATCGGCAATTTACTTAATTAAAACCTGACAGAGTGCATTTCCAACATTCATGCCCTTGTTTTGGGGACAGTTGCAGACTTACAGCTTCCAGTCTCCTGAGGTTATTTTCCAAGAAGTTGGAACTGCAAGCTGGGGTAGAAGAGCAGTCAGCAGCCAACCAAGCACTGACTGTGGACTCCCCGTACCCATACCATTTGCATAAATTGCCCTGTTTCCTTATCCATCAAGCAGGCACATCGCTGATCTCCAGTGCAGAGATTAATCCTTGCAATTTATTGTCTGCAAAGCACTTTGAGGTGAGAGGCCACCGTACAAGATGTGGTCAACTCACAACATGATCAAGCTGCTCCAAGGGCTAAGGGATTTTCAAGGGCAGAGGTGGTCACAGCAATTGAGAGAACTGTGTTATACCAGGACTTGTGGAGCCTGCTCTGGCTCGTGCTGCAGGACTGGTCTCCCCAAGGCTTTCAGGGTTCAAGAAACACTTAGGTGACAGGTCTGATTTTGGAGACAGCTGAGGTGGGATTGATGAGAGACTGGGGCTGATGAGCTGGGATAGATGGGAGAGTTGGCATACGGTCCTCCCCATGAAATGGAGCTAACAGGTGTGGGGGGCACAGAGAAACAGTCAGGAATTATCCTGCAGGTAAAGCATAGGCTTGGTTTTAAGGGTGAGCAACGAGACTGATTGCAGACAGCCACGGAAAGACACCACTGGATTACACTAAATAGGACCACGGTCCCAAACAGCCATAGGCTCAGCTCTTCCCTACTCCCAGCCCAAATGTACAGTTAAGACAAATCCTTTGAAGAGACTTTTCTTCTGAAACTCTCTTTCACTTTCAAGTATTTCTTCACGAGGGGGAAAAAAATTAAACTCTAAAAAAATAGAAGAGCTGTAGTAGAGACAATCCGCCCTTTCCGAGAAGGGGCAAAGCTGGGAGCTAAGTCACCACATGGTTCAAACACAGGCTCAAGCAGGAGAGGAACCTCACGCTGTGCCAGTCTCATTAAAGAGCAGACCTGACCAGGCTAAACAGCTGACAAAAGACAGTAATGAAACGGGTGAATTCTCTGCAAAGAGAAATTTCTCAAAGCATATCCAGACTTTGGACTAATCAAAATTCTGCGGTAGTAACTCTGGAGCAGACGAACAGAAGCAAAGGGCAGCTGCTAATGAGGATAAGACAGCACTCGGAGGTAGTCAAGTGTGAAAAGCCTTCACTTTTTTCCAGGGCTGACAGTGTAATAAGAATCAGAGTATTCATGTATTTGTATTTCAAAAAGGATCATCACATACTGAATTAGCATGCTGTTCGCTCCCAGGAACAGCCTGGACTCTGGGCGATGGGTAGGGACAAGCTTGGACTGTACAGCTCAAGGTTTATCAAGAGGAAACCCACCTGAAAAGATACCTTCATGCAGATAAGAAAGGGATGACGAGAAAAGACACTGCTGGGACAGGGATGCACCCACCATGGAGCACAAAGGCTACCAAAAGTCCAAACCAAGGGCTATACCTGACATCCTCGTTCGTGACCTTGGTGTAACGCAGGTTGAGCTTCACGATGCCCTTCTCCCTCATGCGCTCTGTGTCCAGCTTGAGGCCAGAAGTCTGCTGGAAACCCGGCGCAATCTCTCTGACCAGCTGTCTCTCCGTGTCCGGCAGCCACATCACCTACGGAGGGAGAAGAGACTGAGGATGGCTATGGCAAAGGCGATTCACAAAGATGACACAAGGCAGCCAGTTTACATCAAGGCAGAAGCAAGATCACATGAGAGACTGCCTTGTTTCTCATACAAATTCATAGAATCATAGAATGGTTCAGGTTGGAAGGGACTTTAGTAATCATCAAGTTCCAACCCCCCGCCCCGGGGCAAGGACACCTCCTATAGACCAGATTGCTCAAATTATCTAGGAGACACTTACAGTCTCCCACATCTCTATTGACAGGCTGAAAGAGTTGGGGTTGTTCAGCCTGGAGAAGAGAAGGCTCCGGGGAGACCTTAGAGGCCCTTCCAATCCATAAAGGGGCTCCAGGAAAGCTGGGGAAGGACTCTTGATCAGGGAGGGGAGCCATAGGAGGAGGGGGAATTGTTTTCCCAGAATCTTCTAGGTTGGAAGGGACCTTAAAGATCATCTTGTCCAACCCTCAACCTAATTCTGACAAAAATAAACACCCACACAACAAACAAAAAGCAACACCATCACTAAACCATATCTCCCAGCACCACATCAACCCGTCTTTTGAACACCTCCAGGGATGGTGCCTCAACCACCTCCCTGGGCAGCCCATTCCAATGTCTGATAACCCTTTCGGTGAAAAAAATTTTCCTAATATGCCTAATTCTCCCCCTGAACCCTCAGCAATACCAGAACCTCCACTGGGACCAATGGGCTCACTGAGCCATAATCCTCCAGGTGCCTCCTAAGAAACCAGTTGGGGAAACTGAGGCATGCTCAGATATGTCCTTAAAGCCTCTGAAATGAGGGCAACACATTCCTAGCACACCACAGATGCTGGGGAGCAGGGATCTCTCCCCTCAGGTATCTGCCAGTAGCTGTGAGGCCATTGAAAATTCCTTCCAATTTTCTCCTGTAGTGCTGCAAAAACAGCTGAGGATCACAAGCCAAGTTGGAGATGGATGGGGGAGGGTAAGAAGCCATAAATCAGAGGTGGTCGGAGGAGGAAATGATGAAATGGAGATACATTTGACACCTCTGTGCTGCACGGGCAGTGACATCAAGGGGATTAGGGCT
>JAHREE010000330.1:77490-164734 GCA_033628505.1 Tringa tobata | reverse complement strand
ACAGAATCTTCTAGGTTGGAAGGGACCTTAAAGATCATCTTGTCCAACCATCAACCTAATTCTGACAAAAATAAACACCCACACAACAAACAAAAAGCAACACCATCACTAAACCATATCTCCCAGCACCACATCAACCTGTCTTTTGAACACCTCCAGGGATGGTGCCTCAACCACCTCCCTGGGCAGCCCATTCCAATGTCTGATAACCCTTTCGGTGAAAAAAATTTTCCTAATATCCAGCCTGAACCTCCCCTGGCGCAACTTGAGGCCATTTCCTCTTGTCCTGTCACCTGTGACTTGGACTGTTTTAAACTGGAAGAGGGAAGATTTAGGTTAGATATCAGGAAAAAATTCTTTGCCATGAAGGTAGTGACACACTGGCCCAGGTTGCCCAGAGAAGCTGTGGCTGCCCCATCCCTGGAGGGGTTCAAGGCCGGGTTGGAGGGGGCTTTAAGCAAGCTGCTGTGGTGGGAGCCAGACCCCCATGGCAGGGGGGTGGAACTTGATGATGCCTTAAGGTCCCTTCTAACCCCAACCATTCTATGATTCTATGCAAATGCATTTCAGGATTGTCTGTGAGCCCAGACACCACAAAACATCTTAGAGGTGAGAAGGGTTGAGATACAAAGGGATCAGGCAAAGGACTCATGAGAAGAGACATAGTACATCCTTGCAAACCTGTCCTCGTGCCTGATTCAGGGCACAGACAGAACTAAGGACATGAGGCTAAAATTGACAATGCAGACAGGAGTACAAGAGAAACCTCCCATGGTCCCATGGCTAAGATTGGCTTTAGTCACCCTTTTTTTTTAACTCAGGGCTACATCTACTCCAAACCAGGGCAAGTTCATACCATGCTTTGAAAGCGCGTCAAATTAATCACTGTTAACATGCTCAGCTGCCAAGTGTAAAGGGGATGCAGGAACCCAGCTGGGCAGTTTTACAGCTTGTGCCATGCAGAGGTTGAGCCCAACCAGATGATCTCAGCACTGCTTTAACCTACGTTTAATAACTCCGTGACACTCATCTACCAAAGCATCAGATCAGCACAGATGCAGCCATAAGCATTTTCAATAGGGAACCATAAAACCTGGGTGAGAAAAATCACTTCGCGACCCCACATCTATATTTTGACTATTTTTCTCCCATTCTCCATTCCGATAGCCAAGGATAAGACAGCACGGTCCTCCCTTGGATCTACCCAAGCAGGCAGAGGCTTGTGGATAACACCATCATCACAGCCACATAGTTAATTGGAAATTGGGTGGCAGTGTCTGTCATTAGAGAGACAGATGGAAGCTAAAAATAGCTCCTCCTGGGCCCATCACTGTAGAAGTCAGCGCTGAACTTGTCTGTGCATGCAGATGCACTTAATTGGTACAGATGAGATATCTAAGCTGCAAGTGATGCAGTCATTCCGCTTACCAGCCTCACTCTGCTATTTACAACCAGTCCAAATTCAAGGCAGAGCACAGGACAGGTGAAAAGGACCAGACTTCCTTCCCAAGAGAGGTCACAAAGAAGTTTTCCAAGGGACACCCAGAGTCCCCAGCTCTGAGTGACCATCTGACACATGGGAAGTGGTGCTCTCCCTCCAGAAGAGGTGACTGCATCAGAGGGAGCTCCTGATGGGCTGGGTGAAGATCTATACCTTGTGGTCAGAGACAACACAGCTAAAAAGGCTGGCTGGAAGTATTTAAAAGATGTGTAGATGTAGTGGAGTCTCCATCTCTGGAGACATTCAAACCCCACCTGGACACGTTCCTGTGCAACCTGGTCTGGGTGGACCTGCTTTGGCAGGGGAGTCTCCAGAGGACCCTTCCAACCCCATATCATTCTGTGATTCTGTAGTGCTGAGGGACGTGGTTTAGTAACTTGGCAGTGTAAGGTAAATAGTTGGATTCGATGATCTTAAAGGTCTCTTCCAACCAAAATGATTCTATGAGTCTATTCTATCCTGTGATCGCAAAAGCACAGAGCTGGAAATTAAAATGCTTGCTTTAGGCCAGCAACAACAATTCTGGGGCAGAAATGAAAGTCTGGAAGAGAATCTCTGCATATATATAGACCTCCTTTTGTTGAAAACCCCTAATCTCCAGGACACCCATTTCTCCTTCAAGTAGAAGCTGAGTCAAAGCTGAAACAGTTGTTCAACCCAGGGAGAATGATTATTTAAAACCAAGGAGTCAGAAGGAGACTCCCTGGAAGGGGAGTTGGACTAGATGACCTTTAAAGGTACCTTCCAACCCAAACTATTCTGTGATTCTAAGGAGAGGATAGGCTCCCTGCTGCTCACAGCTGGCCTTCAGGTCTCAGACTCTTCTTGTGTGTCCAAGGCTCTTATTGAATCGCTTGGTGGGAAGGGACCCTCAGGAGATCTCTACTCCAACACAAACCAGGGCCAGTACTGATTTCAGACCAGGTTTGCTCAGGGCTTTGTCCAGTTGGGTCTTGAAAAGCTGCAAGAATGGAGATCCCTCGATCTCTCCAGGGTCATCTCAACAGTTGCCTGCCCTCACAGGGAAAACTAGTTCCCTTATATCCAGCAAAAACCTCTCCTGTTCCAATTTACAATGATTCTTTCTCATCCTCCTGACACGCAGCTCAGTGAAGAGGTTTGATCCAACTTCTCAACAACCTCCTTGGCAATACTAGAGAGATGCCATTAGGCCTCTCCAAAGTCTGTTCTTTTCCAAGACAGAGGGACTCCATTCCCTCAGCCCCTCCTCATATATTCAGCACCTTGATCAGTTTGGTGGCCTCTAAGGGTCTTGCTCCAGTTTACCAACACTGTCTCGTAATGGTGAGCCCCACACTGAACACATAATTGTTGACCAAAGAGAATAATCACTTTCCTCTATCTACTGGTTATACTACCATGAGTACAGCCCAAGATGTTATCAAGCCTCTGGGACCACCATCCTGGAGGCAAAACCCTCCCCAGCAATACCTCTTGGCGCAAAGTGGCATTTCAAATCATGTCTTCAAATGGATCAAATAAGACACCTTCAGGTTTTGGGGAACCCATGAAAAGGTCAATTTTGGAAACATCACCAACCCCACAGAACTCACAGCGTGTTGCTGAATTCCCGACGCCAGGATGGTTTCCAGGGTGATGTTGATGTAAGTGCTGTAGTAGGGATGAGACAGTGGCAGGTCCTGGAAGTTCAGGATCAGCGATGTGTTGTCCTTGATCACCTCTAGCATATCTGCCAGCTTGCAGACTGACTGGTTGGCAGCTTCCAAGTAGTCAGACCTTGAGAGAGACCCTGCCGTCCAGAAAGGGTCATTCTGAAAGCAAAGCACACCCCGACATTAGTGCCACAAAGCCCAGAGTCCTTGAATACAGGTGAAGACCCTTTTCTATACCACCTTGACAACAGTGGGGGATGCTGACAGCCATGCTTGATGACCATCTTGCAGCTCGCTGAAGCTCTGTGCCTCAGTTTCCCTAGCCATCATTCTGGCTCAGACCAGAACAGCAGTGAAGCCGGTGGCTTCAGGCTTCCACCAAGAGAGCACCTGGAGATCTTCCAGCAGCCATGTGAAAGTGGTACCTGAGCTTGCCTCACTGCAGCAACACCTCAGGAAGCCACATTCAAGCTCACATGAGGGTAGCAGAAGGCTGCAGCCCTCTTTCCACATCATAGCTAACGCTCTCCAAGAAGGTTACAGCTACTGGCCAGAGAGCAGCTTGGCAAAAAGAAGTTCCACCTGCAACCTGGCTGCGCACTGAAGGGTGGGTCAAGCCCATCCCACAGCAATTCTTCCTCCCCTGGACTTCAAAGGCTGCATTTTCTTGCTTTTTCTTTGTAAAGACAGCTGTCTCCAAAAGTAAATTAAAGAAAAGAGGAACATCATATAATACACTGTCTTTTCTGCTCTCTTTATAATTACAAGTTTGCCCTCCTGGGGATCTTGAAGTTCTTTGTGGTGTCAACCAGGTATTAACCTTAACAGAGCATTCCACCCTTCTTCCAAGTGGTGGAAAAAGCACAGAAAAACAAAGTGTCTTTTAGACCAATTGGGAGTTTAGTAGAGGATGGAATTAAATGTTGTTCATGGATTCTTGTTCTAGCTGCACTTCAGACCACTGAGGAGATGAATCTACAGCTCTCCACCTTGAAGAGGGGTTGGACGTGAGCTTTCATCCCATGTCCTCAGCTTCAGGACACCCTCTCCCATGGCCATACACACCCGTAGGAACCACTCTCCAGCGTTGAGCTTTTCCAGGTCGGTCCAGTTGAACATGGAGGAGTGCTCGTAGGCCCGCTCTGGAAACACTTCCTCCACATTTGTTGTTCTCCTGAGTGTCTTGTCATGCATCAGAAATGGAACTCCATCATAGCTGCAAAGACAGTCAGAGGTCCCATTAAAGGTGGAGGTGCACAACCACGCACACAGTACCGGAGAAATGCCCGTTCCCATTCCAGCCTCTCTCTAATGGCTTTGCATCAAAGTCATTGTGAAGATCTCGACCAGCTTAACACATCCCCAGCATCCTCAAGACCAGTTGAGATTAGATGTGCCCAGAGGAAAAAGTCTCTTAGATACCTGCTAGATGTTTTCAGCCATTCAGATGCTGACATAACCCTATCCATCCCTCCCTCCTCCCCACTAATGCCTCAAAAATTTCTAGAGTGCCAAACTCAGGTAGCTTGGACATGAACACCCACCCTGAATGCTCATGTCAACCAAAGCTTTCTGCAATGTTTACAGCTCCAAATAACGTTAGATGTTTTCCATACCCTGTGTACACAGATCCACACAAACTATTCTCAAATTGTTTATAGTAGATGATGAGTAAGATTTTCAGACTACACAAGGACTGAACATTCATGGGCTTTCAACAAAATGCAAGGGTTCCAAGCTCCCAAAATCTCTCTGAAATTGCCTTTTCCAATTGAAAATTGCATGCAGGAAACAGGCATGCTCACATGAGTTGTTAAGTTTATATCTCAAAGAAAACCCACCTCCCACATGAAACTAAATAGCCAAATGCACGCCCGGTCATTTTTTAAGCGATGTATATATCACAGAACAATGGTTCTGGGAAACCTAAAATGCTCTTTAAAACTTTATTCCATCCCAGTTTTCTCTGATTGGATCAGTGGTAACACCACAGAGGGCAGCAAGGCTTTCGATCAAGGGCAGGGGGACAGTTGTCTGCACTCAGAAATCAAGATAAACCCAGCACAGCCAGCCCGACTACAATGTTTTCCAAAGCACAGAGCCCATCTTCATAACAGGAGACACAGATAAGGTCTGGAAAGGAGATGGGGTTAAAATACAAAACCCATTTGAATTAGGAGACAACACAGAACACTCACCCCCTAGAGCCAGAGGGAAAACAAAAAACAATGTTAGATGATGGAGCAAATGCTGCCTCAGCTTCACCATTGCCTGCAGAAGTCCCTTATCACAAAGGTCACTGGCATCTTTATTTGCTATTTCTAGCGTGCACTGTGCCAACTGCTTCCCTCCCTACAACCCAGAGGAACACGCTGACACAGCAATACCACGTTCAGCAGCAATAAGAAGGGTTTTTACTAAATACAGGGCTTTTTTTTTTAAAAAAAAAAAAAAGAAAAGATGCTAAGCAACTGCAGAATTAAGAGCGCGGAGTGTTTAAGGGAGATAGGAGTTCTGCTAACATCTCATAGCAGAGCATCATCAGATACAGCTAAGCCTTAACCACAGTGCAGAAATCCTACAGGGCACCTCCCTCCTGTCTAATCCTTCCCCTTACGGAGTCACTCAGCACTACCCGAGGTTAACCACAATGTATTAGCAAGCACAGGTTTGAAAAAAAAAAAAAATAAAAAAAAAATTCAGAGGCAGAAACCAGAGCTTCAGAAGAAGAGATGTGAGAGGATGTAGAAGATTAGAGGAACGCGCAGCGATATTATGCTCCTGCTGCTTGAAGCAAAGCTGGCTTTAGAACCAGCGCTGGATTTGTAACCACCCAGTTTGGGGTGTGCCATGGGTAGGGAGCAAGATGTGATAGGTCTGAGTATATGTCCAAGCAGCCCACCCATGGCTGATACGTGCCTGGAAGGACATGGAAACATCCCAGGATCCACATCCACAAAGAGCATCTTTCAAGGGATAAGGACAGCGATGGGTGCTGTGCTGCAAGCCCTTCCCAACGTTGTTGCCAGCTGTGTTGATAGCTCACTTTTTGGTCTGAAGGTCACTGGAGCCCTCTTTTTTAGGAGGAGACTTGGCTCTCCTGGAGAGGGCCTCAGATAACTGGGCCAACCAAGGGCGCCGTTTAACCTATGGGATGATGGGAGTGCTCCTCTGGGACAGCTGATGAGTGGCAACATGGAAAGCTCTTGGAGCTTTTCCAGCTCTCCTCCTCCTCCCAACAGACCACCTTTCTCCTTGGCCAGTGGGAAGGGAAGCAACCAATTCAGCCACCACACGAGCCAGGTGCTCACAATGAGTTTGGACAGGCACGTAGTTGTCCCTTCCCAACAGTTAAAGAACTAATTTTGGAAAGAAGAATTGCATCATGATTTTATCACGTACATCCCAATTCATACTTCACCTTTGCACAACAACCTTCCGCTCCCTAGGGGGAAGAAATTTCTTTAGTTTTTATGTTATTTGCTCTCAAACAATTATGGAAAGAAGAGGCAGCACACTAACAATTAAACTTCAGAAGCCAATCTTCCACCAGGCAAAAATATCTTTCCATTAACACCAACCTCCAAAGTGGTCAGGGAAAAAGAAAATACACCCTTTTCCACGGGAAAAAGTGGTAACAACTAGACACACACCAGATAGGAAAGACCCACCAGTACGGTTTGGGCCACCCACAGAGAAAGTCTGAGACCAACCAGCACCCTGGCTTACCTCAGTACGACGTCAGCTTGGACTCCATACGTCTTCTGCTCCACCGCCTTCTGGAAGGACATCAGGGTGTTTTCTGGTGCCAACTATGGGGAAAAAAAAGAGCAAGGAGAGATTACTAGTAAGTGGAAACCTTTACGAAGCAGTATCAGCAAGGAAGCTGGGAGGAAGGTTCGTGCCCCAGGCAGAATGGCATCTTACGGACGTCTGAAGACGACCAATAATACATTTGACTCCACTGATGGTCTTTCACACACAGGACAGAGTCCAATCCAGAGTTATCATGACCTGCAACACCAGAAACCTGCCTAGCTCGAAGTCTGGTGCAAAATTAGTGTATGATAGACTTGCTCAGCAGCATGGTCCCCCAAACAGTGTTTTGCTGGAGAACCCCAGAAAGCAATTGTTAATGTGATGCCAATTCTCTACCCACAGGTTATATCTAGAGCTCTCTAAACCACCTTAACAGTTCTTCATTCCCCTAATTTTCTATGCAAACAGTGACTCCAATGCCTTCAAAGAAAGAAGAAAATTCATAAACTGAGGTATTATCCATACCATGGAGAACAACTAGACCACAGGTTCTGTAGCACACATTTTATTTCCACATCTACTCATTCCATAAAGTCATAGTATTACACCTGTTACATCTAAAAATCAGTCAATTTCTTTAATAACAAATGTTCCAGTCAGTTTTAACAATTCAAAAAATAGCCTTAAGCCTAGAAAATTTATCCCTATGGCTATCACAGATAAGGACTCCAATTTTATTTCAAATTCCTTCCTGTAGAATGGAGCAGACAGTAACAGAATTCAGGTTTGTTTAAAAACAATACATTTGAAGACAAATACTTTGTTTTTCTACACAACCAGTACAGTATAGCAAGTCCCAAAAGGTCGATAAACCAACAACAGGCAGACCAGAAAAAAAAACAAAAAACAAAAAACAAACCAACAGACAACTGTGGAGAGAAAACCTGGCAGGCTTTCTGCACTGAAACATGAGCGCGTCAAAATAAAGCTATTTTTAAAAATAATTTTCTTTTTTCCAATTTTGCTTTTAGGTTTAGAGCACCTGTAACATCCTGGTTTTTCACTCATCTCTGCCACCACCAGGATCAGTAAGTTTCCATCAAGACACAATGAGCACTCACAACCCATGATTTTCAGGAATTACTCAGGGCTTGGAAAAGGGGAAAATTAAGAACAAAGGCCTAGATGCACCACACAAGCAATGTGCCCAATAAATACAAAAAACTGCTCAAGAGTTTAAGGTGTCTCAGAGAATCATTTCACAGAATCGTAGAATGGTTTGGGTTGAAAAGGACCTTAAAGGTCATCTAGTTCTAACCCCCCTGTCACCAACACAACCTTCACATAGCTCCAGTATCTCTCTTCTGAATTCCCCTGGCTCAAGCCACGCATCAATAATAGTTCATTTTTCTGTTTGTTCAACACAGGGGTACGTTATCTTCCAAAAAAAGCTCCCAATCAAAGCCTGACTTGTCTAGGAGACGACAGAGGAAACACCCCCAATCAGAGCCTCTTGCACAGCCCAGCGCTGGGTCACACAAGGTCGAGCTGAAAGAGCTTTCTGCAATATATTCACGATGCCCAGAGCTGTCAGCAGGGAGCAGCAGCCACATAAAGATCTAGAGATCCCATCCAGGCAGACCTGCTCCATCTCCTTGGGTTGCTTTCAGCATCTCGGCTTTCCTCCTGCAAGTAGCTCAGGTTTCCTGGGGATAACACTGCAAGGTGATCCTCTCCGTACAGAGTAATGCTGGATATTTGTGTTCAGGAAGCACAGCAATCACAAGGAAATAACGTGGAGCTGGCAGAGCTAGAGAAACCAAGGGGCAACGCAAGACCATCAGCTCGAGTCCAAAAGGGTTGCTGGTGGATGCCACACGAGTGTCAACTCAAGCTGTGACACCACATCAAGCAGCAACTGAACCCACACTCCTGGACACCTTATCAAGAACTGTAGCTATAGGACGAGGGGTAAAGGTTTTAAACTGAAAGAGAGGGGATTTAGATAAGATCTCAGGAAGAAATTCTTTGGTGTGAGGGTGGTGAGACACTGGCCCAGGTTGCCCAGAGAAGCTGTAGCTGCCCCATCCCTGGAGAGGTTCAAGGCCAGGTTGGACGGGGCTTGGAGCAACCTGGTCTGGTGGGAGGTGTCCCTGCCCATGGCAGGGAGGCTGGAACTGGATGGTCTTTAAGGTCCCTTCTAACCCAAACCATTCTATGATATGATTCTATGATTCTATAAGCAGTCTCGCCAGGGATGTGGACATACAAGGACTAGAAAAGCAAAGTGTGTGTAGTGGTAAATCTTCTCTCAGGCTAAGGGAGCCTGGAAAGGGGACATTGGACTACCTCCACTAAGCAACCAATGTAAAACACAATAACATGGGTAGGGAGACACTGCTGCTAACCACCTACACAATGAAGAGCTCATATTGCATGAATCAGGGCTAACAAAGGCAAACAAGGATGGCTACAACAGTATTCCACCCCTACAGAGGTGGACCAGCATGACCAATGTCTTCTCATGTCTTACCTCCACACTAAACTCTGGCCCAGCACAATCTTTACCCAAAGAGGGCATAGGCTCTGCTGTTTTATAACAAGATTAAAAACGTTTCTTGCCTCTTTCCAGTGCATTTCAGTTTCTGCAGGGCGACAGTCAAAGCCCTGCTTGGACACCAGCCCTCTTGAGATGCAGTTGGTTTGAGACACAGGGAAAGCTTCAACCTAAATTACAGGGGAGCCCCCAACACCACTGCTGGAGGCACTCGGAGGAAACATAGACCCAAACAGATTTGAGGTGGCAAGTCAATGCCTCCCTCCGCTGGACTGGGGAAAAGTAAATTTCAGGCTGAAATTTGTTTCCCAGACTGGACAAATTTGTCCATGTAAAATAGCACAGTTGTTCTTAAAGACAGTGGTGATAGAACTGCATCTTAGGGACAGTGCTAAGATGGGTTGCATTGACTTAAAAACTGAAATTTTCTTTGATTTTTAAAACTCAGAGCAGTGTGACCGTCCCATCCTCAGCGCTCAGACAGATGCCACTGAGCTTAACCCCATGGAGAGACAATCTCAGCCCCAGGAGAGGAATATCCCACTCCTGCCTCACCTCTAGCCCCTAGAGAGCCTGCAGACCACACTTCACCCTTCAAGAAGGGCAAAACTTAACTGGACTCCACCAGGGCTGCAGTGCAGCCACTCAGATAAGAGGCACATCTGTTCCTTTCCCAGGAACTTGATCCCAAACACAAGTTAAATAAACTCCAATCCGAACTGTGTTGAAAACCGCAGCTGTGCAGAGGAAGCAGCATTTTAAAACTGTTCTAAGGAAAGGATGACATTTAAGGTCCGACCATTCAAATACGCACGAGGAGCTGTAACGTCATCTGCATCACACCACCACTGGATGTGAAAAGCATCCTCTTGAAGAACATCACAGATGGATGAGCATCACTGGCTGCTCTGAATCAGCAAACAGCGCAGACGTCAGCAGAAGTGCTCTCTATTACATCGTGCCCCACAGTGGCATAGAATCTTAGAATGGTTTGGGTTGGAAGGGACCTTAATGATAATCGAGTTCCAACCCCCTGCCCTGGGCAGGGACACCTCCCACCAGACCAGGTTGCTCCAAGCCCCGTCCAACCTGGCCTTGAACCCCTCCAGGGATGGAGCAGCCACAGTTTCTCTGGGCAACCTGGGCCAGGCTCTCACCACCCTCAGAGTGAAAAATTTCTTCCTGATATCTAACCCAAATCTCCCCTCTTCCAGTTTGAAGCCATTGCCCCTCATCCTGTCACGATATGCCCTTGTAAAAAGTCCCTCTCCAGCTTTCTTGTAGGCACCCTTCAGGTACTGGAAAGCTGCTATAACGTCCCCCCAAAAGTCTTCTCCAGGCTGAACAACCCCAGCTCTCTCAGCCTGTCCTCAAGGCAGAGGTGTTCTAACCCTCTGATCATCTTCGTGGCCTCCTTTGGACCCACTCCAACAGGTTGACGTCCTTCTTATGTTGACCCGTGCTGTTGCCATGTGCTGGGTAGTCTCT
The DNA here is from genome assembly GCA_033628505.1 of Tringa tobata. Classification (NCBI taxonomy): domain Eukaryota; kingdom Metazoa; phylum Chordata; class Aves; order Charadriiformes; family Scolopacidae; genus Tringa; species Tringa tobata. Next base: position 153,795 of record JAHREE010000330.1, on the reverse strand, counting down.
AACCCCACAACACTATTACTTGGCAGCCCAATTCCCTCTACTGTCAGAAGCTTTTGAAAAGTAGATTATAACCCCTCAAGGCAAAGGTGTCATCTTCTTGTGAGCGTGTGGTGCTTAAGCTCCTAAGCTGGCCAGAGCCAGTCACCCTGGTATAAATAATTGCATCTCCAAATGAGTCCATCATCGATGCAGAAAGCCATCCTCCCCTGGTTCCTGAAGCTCTCGGTGGATTCTAGCCTTGAGGGCACTGAACGAGCCACTCACACCAGTGACATAGCCCAGTAAATGTCAACCAGAAAGCCAGGAAAGCAAATTTAACCCTGTTCCCTAAAATCAGATGCTGCCTATTTCTGGTGCTTCCCCTGACACCACTTTGGCAGCAGGATCTTTCTGTGCAGGAATTCATATCCCTCACAATGTGAGATTTTTTGTGAAAAAAGAGAATCTGAGTAACAGATATTTCCATCATCCCAGCCCATCTCTGTCTCCCTCCAAGGAAGAGGGAGCTGAAGCCCCAAATTCAGCTTGTTTAGAGCAGAGATGTATCCCAGTAGGACAGTTGTTGGTACAGAAGCTACTTGCTGTTATTAGTGCTGAATTTTTTAAAAACTTGCAAAACTGCAAGAATTAAACAAATGCACAGTCTTTTCACTTGTATTTCTCTGTCTCCCTCCAGTTTCCTTGATGGGTTTTCCTCCTTGATGCAACATATTCAGGCACGTTATGTCTGAAACCCAGATCCAGGTCTGCAGGGATCCAGTGCAACTGGACACAACCCATTTCTTAAGGAACCAGGACTGAAGCGAAGGAAGCCCCAGGGCACAAGGCAACGATTTCACTCCAAAACCTCTATCCTATATAAACCGTGCCAGCATCATAGAATTTTCTATGTTGGAAGGGACCTTTCAGGTCATCTAGTTGAAACATCCACTGAAAGCCAGAAACAGATGCCACGCAGGGTTTCTAGAAGCTGTTCCTTCTCTTTGCACTCGGTTTGACATGCTCATCCCTTGCAAAAATCAGGCTCCTATTCATTCCTTCCTGATACAGAGACACAGCAAGCAACTTCTAGAAAATTACCCACGGATGAATTCATTTTGACTATTTTTGTGCTCAGAAGTCAATCGCAAATGCTTTCAAATGGAGTCAAGAGCTTTGGACCTTCTTTAATGAAGATTATGAAAGGGTGCTGGTTAGAGCAGCTCAGCCTTGCTGAGCTTGGACACCGTTACACTGTATTTTTCCCCCCTAATTAGTCACCTTGCCAGGCCTTCAGAGATAAAAATCACTGCATCATTTGCATGTTGGGAAGACTAATAAACAAGCTTGCACATAAGGACCAAATTTGTTCCAAAGTGTAACCACTGTCACCATGTGCTGAGGTGCACCCAAGGATTTGATCTTTGCTTCATCGACATGCTTTAAGGATATTTTTTTCATCCTTTTGGAAACATGAGCATCATTTTACATATTTTGGTTCTTTTGAGCTTTCCCTCCTTTATCTCTCCTCTCCAATATCAATCTTCTCATGGGCCAATAATTAGGCTGAAAACACAAAGCATAATACTCGATGGTATTTTCATTCCTGTCAAAAGATGCCCTTTGGAAGTTCCCTGTATGGGGCTTAGTGTGGGATCTGCTAGTACATTGATTTCGGTATTCACGTCCCATCATGCCAGGTCACTGTGAGGCAATAACAGTACTGTTTAAAAAATAAAATGTATCCTTAATCCCTAGGAAGTCAAGGTATTTCAGAGAGCATCCACATCCAACACTTCTGGAAACAGCTCAATCAGACTAAAAGGAAGGGAGAAAGCGCAAAACAAAAAGAGAAAAAAAAAATAAAGGATTGCCTTGCACAACAGGATAAACTCAAAAGCAAAAAACCATTATAAATTTAATAACTACATATAGGTGATGTGACCTCATTACTGCTGTACAGCACACACACAAAAAAAAAGCAAGTTGAAGTTGGATTTAATGAAACACTAAATAACCTTACGTAGATTTATTTCAGTGAATGCAAGCATTTCTCCAGATCTAACAGGAGATGCTAATTGTGATTGTTCATTACTATTGATCGGAGCAGACGACAGGTTAAATGGCCATATTTTTAATAGACGGGTATGCCTAAGATGTACAGCAAACCAAATGCTTCTCGATTTCAGCAGCACAAGACAAAGCACTTCAGAAGCCTTGAAAACCAAAGCCATCTCAGATAGGTGGTGGCAAAGTTTTGGTACCCAAGATGAGATGAAGTAAAGGCCCCTCAAAGCTACCAAGAAAGCAAAACCCTAAAACAACAGAAAGAAATCACACCTCACTTTTTCACAGTGAGGGTGACGGAGCCCTGGAACAGGCTGCCCAGGGAGGTCATGGAGTCCCCTTCTTTGGAGATTTTCAAGACCCGCCTGGATGCCGTCCTGAGTAGCATGATCTGACATGCTCTGGGTGGTCCTGCTTTGGCAGGAGAGTTGGACTAGATGATCTCTATGGTCCCTTCCAACTCTAAAAATTCAGTGAAATTCAGTGAAAATTCAGTGAAATTAGGTGAAAGCTCTCTAATAAGCCACAATCCCACAACCAGAAGTCTTCTTTACTATTTCTGTCAATAGTTGGTACCACAAGATGATGAAACAGCATCTCTGTGAGAACACCAATGTATATTGGAGGCTTCACCTTCAGGTTTCTAAAAAACAAAAAAACAACAAAACCACAATACTAACTAAATTCTGTGTATGCACAGCCATGCTGGAATTTTTGGGGGGAATATTTGCTGGAATTTTCCCGGGAACAACAGGACACACTCCCTGTCGAGGCAAAAAAAAAAACAATCCCCATGCAGTACCCCAAAAGGCAAACCCTAAGCACAATGAAAGGTTGGCTGCCCACCAAGGCACTTTGTCCCAGCAGTGGGTACTTTTCCACTCTGAAGTTGTGCAAAGCCAGTGAGTCAGCACCACCAAAAAAATGCTCCTCCCAGCACGGTGCCTGGGCTCAGAGCAAGGAGATGGGCATCATCTGCTGTGCAGGAAGAAGCCCACACGCGGGCAGCTGTTTCGGCACCGTCTCTCTCAAGCGCTGTTAAGACACGCCGAAAACCAGCTGTACGGGTGGTTTGCCAAAAGCATCTCTTTCCATGCTATTTGTAGCCTCCAGCTCTGAAAGCAAGAGCTGTTCTTGCCTCTGACACGCTTGGATGGTTTCCACGGGTTTAGCCCCATTGTTTCTAGACCAACCAGTAGCTTTTTGGTCCCACCAATAGGAAGTGAGCTTCCAGGCTTCATGAAGGTCTCCAAGGAAACAGATACAGCTCTCAGATAAGTCCTTGCTATTATTAATCCTTTGGGTGATTTACCTACAATTTGAGATCAAAGAGCATCATGATGATCCCAATTATTTTTATAAGGAATGTATATTTAGGACTAACAACCAAAAAGTAAGTAGAATTCAACATTATTATAGACAGCACCTTCTTCAGATTCAAAAAGAAAAGACAACCTGCCTCAACCCAAAGCACCATGGAAGACATTTGGGAGAAGACTTGAAGGTGCAAACTGCAGTAGAAGCTGGTGTCCTGCTGGATGAAGTTCCTCGTTTCCATCTCAGGTTTGGTCCCAGCTTCTACCTTCTACCCTTGTGGCTTATTCTCAGCATAAATGGCGTATTTACCATCACAAGGAGATGACAGTTAGTCAAATCTATTGCCACTGAAGACAAAAAACAACTAGATTTCTGTACGAAGAATAAAAAAGATGGAAGACCAAAGGCAACAGACACTTGCTCATAAAGCCGTCTGAAAAGTTTAACATATTAATGCGCAAAATTTACAGAGAACCCCATCTGACATTTTGGGGTCTCAGACGATTCCTGTACCCATGAGGACAAGACCCTTTCAAACCAACAGACATCAAGTGAGGGCTGGAGCCCTCAATTCCCAGCACATTGCTGCCATAGCCCTGATGCTGTCCTGATGGGAGTCCAGAAGGACAGAAACCGATCTGGAGCCTGAATAATTCATTTCAAAAGAGACTTTGAAAAGAAACTGATTGATTCACTGTGATTAACTGAACTCCTGCTAAGAGAAAGGGTTTTCAGAGAGCACCCTGATGGGAATGGACATTTAGCATCACGAAAAGTGGGCATAACTGGATGACATTTAGGCAAGGGAAGGCAGAAGGAGTCATGCAGAAGAGCCTTTCTAGCAGCGAATAAAAGCTTGTGGGGGAACAGGATGACACCAAAGGGACACTGCTTGGAGAGAGCTACCACTGCAGACAAATGGTCAGCCAGTGTGAAACCAGTAGCTCCCCTGTAGTGCCAAAAGCCACACTTCATCTAGGTACAGATGCCAGGATGGTTTCTGATTTTCTCTTGCTACTTAAAATGCAAGGACCATTTCCCCTCTCCCAGTGTTTCAAGACAAATTTTATGAGCCATATGGCCTCCGTCCCTCACTTTTTTCATCCACAGAACAAGGAGAGCAGTTGAGTCACACTCACACAGACCCTACAAATATTGGTCTTGAAGATCCTAAAGGGACAAGAGGAGACAGGGTGTGTGGATACACAGAGGAAAGCAGGCTCTGGAGTGCAAAGGAAGATCATTGTCCCTATTTGAGGAACAGGCTGCATGCACCGACGGGAAGTGCACACACCTCCAGCTTTCCTGGAAAACTCTCCATTTCACCATCTTTTGCCCCATACACCATAATGCCACAACCTCAACAAATCCCTTATTTCAGAGCAACAGGTCAGCCACCCCATGGAGCTGACAAAAGCTCTTCTGGCTTTTGTCAGAAGAGCACTCCGTTGTACTTGTGTATTTCTAATATGAGTGTTGGACGTGCAAATGCAATATTATAGATCCAGTCCCACCAGACGGGTGAAGCAACCAGTATCAGGCTCTATCAGTTTGTCTGCACAGCAAATCACATTTGCCTTGCTTCAGGAGATTTGAAGGCAAATACTGCATCGCTTTTTATCATCTCCAGTCCCACTAGATCTAGTTTCACCTCAGGTCCCAAACTCCCAGGCTCTGCAGACTTTTGATCTTGACATTGCCCAAAGGAGGATGTCTGTGTCCTACAGCCCAGTCTCCAGACTCTTCCCTGGGCTATTTCCTCCTCTCCAGCTCCACCAGGCCATTTCTCCAAACTAAATCTCCGTGCAGTTGGGCTCAAAAGCAAAATCATAGCAAGCAGCCCTGTGAAATGACACTCTATTAGACAAACCGCTTAATTTACTTAATTTTTTTTTTTTTTTCATAGAATTGTCTAGGTTGGAAGAGACTTTTCATATCATTGAGTCCAATCATCAACCTAACACTGCCAAACCCACCACTAACCCATGTCCCTCTGCACAGCTTTTACATACCTCCAGGGATGGCAACTCCAACACAGCCCTGGGCAGCCTCTTCCAAGGCTTGACAACCCTTCCAGGGAAGAAGTTTTTCCTAAAATCCAATCTGAACCTCCCCTGGCGCAACTTGAGGTCATTTCCTCTTGTCCTGTTGCCTATTCCTTGGGAGAAAAGCCTCAGCCTCCTTTTCTCCAGGCTGAACACCCCCAGCTCCCTCAGCTGCTCCTCACCAGACTTGTGCTCCAGACCCCTCACCAGCTCCACTGCCCTTCTCTGGACACGTTCTGGCTACTCAATGTCTTTCTTGTACTGCCTTCTGGCAAGGCTTTAAAATCATTAGCTTCCAACCAGATACAACTTAGTACAACCTGAGTTGCACTGTATGTGGAGCTCTTCAAACTCAAGGTGACATTTGACATAGTGAAAGGTTGGGCATGGATGGAAGTACAGAACAAGGTTCTGACCACCTCCTTCTGGTCCTCTTCTTTCTTACCCCATCTCAGCTTTGCCATTCAAGGGCACAGTCAGAAGACACTCACTACACATACAGCAAAGGCAAAGCAGTTGGATAAACCTACTGCCAACTCATCATGGGACACGCAGACTATTGCTTGGAGGTTGGAACAGGGCTTGCTAGTCTCTGATCTCGCTTCTTGCGGGCTTCAGAGAAAACCATCTGCTGTTAACAGACAACCAGCTCTGGGCATTAAGGAATGGTGAAGGGGATGGATGCACCCTGCTGAACACAACCTGGGCCATAGCTCCACATGCAGTGCTGAGTGTCCCCCTCCACCACCACTTTTCATCAACCTTCTGCACCCTAACACGCAAGCAGCATCTTAGAATCATAGAATGGTTATGGTTGGAAGATACCTTTAAGATCATCAAGTCCAACTGTTAACCTCACACTGCCAAGTTACTGCTAAACCATCAGCACTCCACCTACATGGCTTCTTCCCAGATAGGTTTATACCATACTGCAAAGAGTGTTTGCTGGCTCCAAGCAGGAACATGAAGAAAAGCAGAGGGCCAAGCCTCTGCTGGGAGTCTTGCTCCATGTAAGCTTTATGTAAGTTATCTGGAAAAATAGAAGGAATTTTTCTGCTGTTTAGTTCCTTTAGAAGGCTATGGTGGGCACACAGGCCTGGAAATCCTGCAGGAAAAAAATCTCCTATCAAGTTGTGTGATTTTCTGCCATCCAGAAAGCATACAGAGCACAGGTTCTCACTTGGCTTCTTCTGGCCTTCATGGCTGGTACAAACTGAGTAGGACAGGAAAAAGCATTTATCATGCCCAGAACTTCATTCCACCACCCACAGAGTCAACGTAGTTAAAAGAGTGATGCAAATGAAGCTGGCATTTCAGGGGATTCCTTACAGAAAGAAATCACTGAAAATTAAGAGAACTGAAATAAAATACTTCTGTGTATCTAGGTGTTTATCTCACCTAGCAAACTCCCAGTGTGTACTCTTTGACTGGGAGAGGAGCTCAAGCATGCTCGAAGCCTGCCAAATAGGTTCTGACAACTTAGACAGACAGTTTTTCTCGTTTGAATATCAGCAAAAAAGTTAGTTGTATGCCTTAGAAAAAAATATAATTTACATTCATAAGTCCAGTGTCTACGCTGCATTATGCCATCATGTCTAAAGTCAATCACAGAATCATACAATGGTTAGAGTTGGAAGGGACCTCAAAGATCATCTAGTTTCAAGCCCTCTGCCATGGGCAGGGACACCTCCCACCGGACCAGGTTGCTCAAAGCCCCATCCAGCCTCTTCTTGAACCCCTCCAGGGATGGGGCAGCCACAGCTCCTCTGGGCAACCTGGGCCAGGGTCTCACCACCCTCACAGCAAAAAAGTTCTTCCCCACATCTCATCTCCATCTCCCCTCTTTAGTTTAAAACCATTACCCCTCTACCTATTGCTTCGCTCCCTCATCAAGAGTCCCTCCCCATCTCAATCAACCAGCAGAAAGAGATGGAGGTAGAACCATTCATCAGACCCAGAAGCACCCGACCAAAAGACCCAGACCAGTATGACCAAACACCACAGGACAGCTTTATCCAAGCCCAAGGCTGTGCCCAAGCCAAGATGCTCCATCTTTAGCCTGAACGCATCCAGAGACCTTGGAGAAGAAAGGACTATGTGATTATGATTTCCAGGTCTACCCAGAGGCAGATGGCAGGAATGTTTCATCACCTCACCCAGTCTCATGATGATCTGCAATGCAAGAGTACTGTGCAGTCATGTAGGGTCACAGCACAGCTTGTTTGTTTGTTTGTTTTTGCAGATTGCCACATACTCAAGGCATCTTGCTGCAAGCTGAGTTTAACCACTGCTGGTGAGGTCCCACAAAGGACACGAAGACTGAGCCTCAAGCTCTAAAGAAAAAAATAATAAGCAAAACAACAACAACAAAAAAAAAATCACAAACTACTGCTGCAGCTCAAGGGCCAAGCCTGGAGAGCAAAAAACCAGCAGAACTAGCAGCCAGGAATATGCAATGGCACAAACCACCCTGAAAATGGCAAGGATTGCCCTTTTGTTTGTGAGGCATCTAGAACATCTGGGGCGTGCCTTGACTCCGGGTTCATGTACTGATTTACCACCACAGTAATTCCAGCCAGGAGGGGTGCCTCCAAGTTATATTTGTCATGTATATTCTCTGGAGAGCAGCCTGGAGACCATCAGATCTGGTATCATCCTTTACACAGGCAGAAGAGTCAGACAACACAGTACTAAATAATTATGACTACTCACCATCGGTGCTCCACGGTGACCTATAATGGCTGGCTTTGGTCCCAGAGCCTTCTTCTCCATTATGCAAGGGGACGAGATGGTGAGGGGGACGAGGTAAAGTGCAACTACCACTGCGAGGTATGCAGTGACCATCAGCATCTGAGAAGCTGAGAGGGAAAGAGGGAGAAAGAGCTGGTGAAAACGTTGGTCCTGACCTCCTCACACCACAGGAGACAGAGCCAAGGCACCTTCATCTTCCTCCAAAGGAGAAGCTGGTCTACAGCCATTGCTCCAAGTGTTGAGGGAAAAACACACTCTATGTTAAATAGCCTCTTTGAGCTAATCAAGTCCTGAGGAGGGTTTTCACCTCATTTTGTATGGGGGAAACAAAATGTTAGGCGAATTGCTTGAAGTCCCAGCAATGTAGCCCAAAACAGATTTCCAGCCCTTTGGGTGGGACAACACCAAGTTTTGCCCTGCCTGACAGCAGAAATAGACCACCAGTTACACACACCTGCAAATAAGTCACAGCACCATGGGCGTGCATTTAATATCACTTGAGTTTACACTAGTGGTTCACCAACACCACCCACTTCAGCCAGAGTAAAGCCACTTTAGCTCCTTCTGCAGAAGGATTTGTGCCAGCCAGAACCGAGTTAACTCGCAATAAACGTTTTACTGATTAAGCTGAACATGTATAAATAAAAACGTGGGTTGGGATGGTGCTACAGCAATATTTCAGGACCGGTGAATGCAGTCAAGGGGGTGCTGGCTATAGGGTTTGGGCTCAGATGAGCAGTCCTGCCCTCCCCACACCATGGGGCTCAGCCCCCAACTACCAGTGACTTCTCACAAAGTCCAGACTATCTGGGAATCTTTCGAAGGTGCTGGCAGGGCAACAGAAACACCCCTTGTTCCCAACAGTCATGTATTCCTTATAAAGGACAACAGGCACCTTTGAACTCCTGAGCTATTTTTGCAGCCACTTGAAACCACAGATATTACAGCATAAGACTTCTTTTTTTTTAATTATTATTTATTTTTCAAACTCATTAAGAGTTTGGAACTCAAGGGAGAGCCTCCAAAAAAAAACCCCTTTAAAACAAATATTTGCCGTGGACACAAAATGGAAAAGGCTTTTTTTTTTTTTTTTAGGGGAAAGACAGAACAGCCCAGCTCTGGTCCTGACCACAACTGATCTGGTTTCACACATAAATAAACTGCTTTTTGCTTCCAGCCTCTAATAGCCTCATTCAAACATGTTCCGACAAGCCAGAAAGAAGCACTACTAACCTTGCCAGCTATTTTTTTTCCCCTCTTCTCTGGAAGGGATGTCAATCACCCACAGAGCATTCAAGGAACTGAATGGCATCTTGCTAAGTCGGTTCATGCTGTGTCCTGCACCACAGAGATATGGTGCCCCAGAGTTGTGTGTTACCAGCATCAGAACCTCCAGATGGACACAGGATGCGATCCCGACCCAATTCTTGCTCAACCCCAGGAACACCACACACCAACCAGGCTTTGAAAAAAATCAGCCTAAATGTCAGGAAAAGTCTCAGGCTGTGCATAGAATCTGGTCGCTTCCTTCCTAGTACTGCAGCTTCAGGATTAAGCAGCTCAGATCCACACTGAAGTCAAGCACCACGTGAAATGTGTGGGCTTCCAAATATTTTTATCATTCGAGTGCATCCACAAGGGAAGGATGCCCCAGAGGTGGTCACAGACTATGTTGTGGATGCCTCATCCCTGGAGGGCTTCAAGGCCAGGTTGGATGGGGCTTGGAGCAACCTGGTCTGGTGGGAGGTGTCCCTGACCAAGGCAGGGGTGTTGGAACAAGATGATCTTTAAGCTCCCTTCTAACCTAAACCATTCTATGATTGTATAAAACCAAGCTGAAGACCTCACCCAGACATGGATATGTGGGAAACTGAAATCACACACAAAAAAAGACCCGAAATGAAATACAAGCGTGAAAGACAAGCAAAGTACATACTGTCCAATGTGAAGTTTGATTGTCTGAATGGAAGAAGCTCTCCTGGTGACCACCCAAGCCAAGAAAGCAGGACAGATTAAGCCTCCCGCTTTCTACAACATGACAACACCAACAATTTAGATGCAAGACTTCTCCTTCATCGCCCCCTGCTCTTAGTGACCACTCTAGCCTGGTTTGGTCTCCTGCAAGAGCAGGTTTCTCATACCACCATTTGCTACTCAAGGCTTCCAGGGCTGCTTTGAGTCCAAAGTTTTCTATCTGACCTCAGAAGCAAGCTTTGAAAACAAGCTACTACCTTTTAAAACACTGTAGCTAAGAAACTGCTGTTCTCCAGGTTTGGGAAAAGTAGCACAGGGGGAACTTAAAAAAAATAAGAGGTATAAATTTGCTCAGTGAAAAAGCCAGTTGCTGAAGAATGTCATATGCCTCAAAAAAAGACAAGAACAGATTGTTGCACCAATGACTGCAGATGCACCAGTTATTTCCATAAGATTATTATTAGTGAGTGAAATCTTATTTTCCCATTTACAAGCAACTGTAGATTCTCACAGAGATTTCAGTTCCTCTCTTCCATTTTTAATACCACCGTATCAAATATTTCTGTACCAAAAAGTCTGTAAACTCCTCCAGGTAAACTACCTTTCACAAGTAAAATGACCCTGAAATAACTTTAAGATCCAGTGGTACGGAAGAGATGAATGCTTTTCCTTAAAAACAAACAAACAAAAAACCCCAACCCAGGAGCAGGGAAAAAAAAAAAAAAAGAGAGAAGAGAAAAAGCTTCCTGGCTTATTAAAAACAAACAAAAAAGCCATTTTCAGAGAACTCAGCTGCAAGAGAAAAAGTATGAGGAATTCAGAAGCAGCACATGCAGTCTCTGCTCTGGGCGTAACCACAAATCCTCCCTCAACTGGCAGCCTAATTACATGCTGGGACATATTTAAGAACGACCAGGTACAGCTTTATTGGCATATTTACAAATTAAAGCAGAGCAATTCTTTCTTTGAAAGGTCTCTCTGGATATCAAAATCTTTCCATCTTCAGACACCGTTTCCTCATTCTTAACTCCTACTTCTTGGAAGTCTTTCGCAAGTGCTGCCAAATCCTTCAGGGCTTGTATTTTGCTGCAGGTTAAATACCAATTAAAATAATTTTCCTGGAGCTGGCACAAATGTCTGAGAACATCCATGGACGCCCTGAAGAAAAGCTCTTCTGATGGCACAGAAGGATCAAATTATCTCACAGGAAAACCTGGAGGAACAGCTCAGGCTTGGGAGAGCCCCTGGCAACAAGGTGAGACAGGGACGATGCATGAAAGAGATCATTTCAGTGGTCAGGACCATCAACAAGAGCTGGGTTCAGTGTCTCCTTCACCAACATGGTTCCCTTAGGTCTTTGACCATGTCTCAATGTGCATTTAAGGAAGCACATAACCATGAGGGGACCAGATCCCTACTGAGCCTTCTGGGTGCTACTGCATCTCAGTCAACAAGTCCATGAAGACTTTCAAAAGCCAGATCCACCTAGAAATGCAGGTGAATAAGAGCTGAGGAGATGGGGGAAGGGAGACATACTTATAAAAGCCAGAGAAGAACCCTTCACGTTATCTGCAGAGGGTGCATTTATGTTTTCTAAAGCAGATTAATGGAAATCTGGATGCTTTTAGTCATTGTATTGCTGAAAGCAGCCCTTTCACCTCCTGCCCACAGCTGTGGGATCTGGATGCATCCCCAGACCAGATTCACCCACTCCGGTTTCAGCCAGGTTACTCTAGGAGAGCATCCACCTCCCCAGCGTGGCTGAGCTGGAGGCTGCTGAGCCCATAGAAGGAACCAGCACTGCCTCCTGCCAGCTGGCTCCCAACAGGAGGACCCAACGCCCCAACAGCCACCCACCAGCCCCTGACCACCACACAAAGACACAAGGGGTACTCACTGGCTTTCTCCATTCGTGCAAACTGCCCCGCTATCAACCATGAGAGGGCCGTGACTGCTGCAAGAGCTCCTATGTGCAAGAAAGGGGCTGTGGCCTGCAGGACATGAGAACAGGAAAGAAAAAAAATGAGGACAAACACCCCGGCACCTTGCAAATTCACTGATCTTACAGGCTTCATAGTGCATCAGACCACCCTGTTCCCCGCTGGGTTTCACGCCATTCCTACATGAGGCTCCTGCACCTGTTTTGGCCACCTCTCCTTCCAAAGCTTATCATTGCCTTTGGCACTCAGGCCACTGTGAAGGCAAAGCAAGAAAGCTGTAAACCCCTTCTTGGGGAAGAATGCACCCAAACCCATAGATATTCGGAAAAAGTTTCCTTAGACACCATGCAAATTCAAGTAAGGCTCTTAGTGCCACTAAGTTTTAAGTTTCTTGTAGTCCAGTTGACTACAAGACATTGAGTCTTGTACAAGACATTGTTAACTCTTCAGAACACACCAGAATGTTGCAAAAAAACAAATGTTTTGCAATAAGGGTGGTGAGACACTGGCCCAGGTTGCCAAGAGAGGCAGTAGATGGATGCCCCATCCCTGGAAACATTCCAGGTCTGGTTGGATGGGGCTCTGAGCAACTTGATCTAGGTGAAGATGTCCCTGGTCATGGCAGGGGGTTGGAATAGATGGTCTTTAAAGGTCCCTTCCAACCCAAACTAGTCTATGAACACCCTGGACTGGGGTGGACCATAGTGTATCAACACAAGAGAAAGTTTGAGATGGATTCTGAGTCATGCTTTTGTTCTCCTGTTTCTTGCCTTTTTTTTTAAAAAAAGAAAAACAACAAAACCAAACAAAAACCAAAAACAAGAAAAGGGAAGCACTTCTGAGAAATGTTAGTCACTCATGTAAATGCTCCCTCCTGTATTTGTGTACTCCAAAATATACAGCAATGATCACCAGTAAAACCACTCAAACCTTTCAGGGGCAAAATATTTTGGGACCCCTTTTTGAGGAAGAGGGAAAAAGGAATAGAGAGCAGGTCTATCAATAAATTAACAGTTTGTAACTATTTTTCTCTAATACTTATTTAGCCCTGCAGCATACAACTAGTCTTTCTTAAAACAGGACTAGAGCACAGAAGTTGCATTCTTTTCAGATACGTATAAATTTATGTGTAATGTAAAAACAAACCCAGAGTACTCCTCCCATAGGACTGGGAAGAGCATGATGCTCCAGGCCTGGACACCAATGTCCAGAGCATTGCTAGCCAAACCAAGTGGAGGAATTGCCTTCTCTCCTCCAGCAACTCTGAGTCACACCCAGCCTCGGTATTTTCCACCTCTAACTCTGCAGCCAAGCCCTGGTTTGAGTTTAAAGGAAAGAGCCTAGGAGATGGAGACAAAGTGATATGGTGGCCTTGAGGGCTCCATGGGAGTTTTGCTGCAAGTTTCCTCGTTGCCAAGGTTTCCATTTTAGGAGTAGAAAGACACAAAGCCCATGGCATGTAGATGCACTGGCCCCTTTGTCCACTCAGAGAAGCATCCTTGAAGACAACTTACTTGCAGCGAAATAAATACCATCTCCCACTCATCGTCCCAAAGCTGTGCTATCGATGACATGGTCACCACGGTAGTTATCAAGGTTGTCACCAGGCCAATCTGCAACAAATACGAGAGTATTTACATACTGTATCCAATCATCACAGAACTTCTAGAGACTGGGAAACGGAGAGAGAAGTTTTGTATGTAATAAATGGCCTAAACCAACTAGCCTTAGGACCCACAAGGAAAGAGGTTGGGCTGTGCCAACATAACTTCCCCTTTCCACCACTAAAGATACAACACTGGGCTAAATAGTCCCAGGAGCACACATCTCATGGATGATCTCTCACTTTCTTCACACGCTGGCCAATGGTATGGAAAGATCAGGTGATTCACCCTGCCAGCACACTGGATCAGAAACAGTTTAAATTGGGTTCTGCCAGGCTGTGGAGATGATCCCAGATTCTTGGAACAGGTTGCCCAGGGAAGCTGTTGAGGCCCCATCCCTGGAGGTGTTTAAGACCAGGCTGGATGGGGCTTTGAGCAACCTGGTTTAGTGGGAGGTGTCCCTGCCCATGGGAGGGGCACTGGAATTGGATGATCTTTAAGGTTCCTTCAAACCCAAACCATTATATGATTCTCCTGGCCCTGCTGCAACAGCCTGTGATGCACCAGTGCTATGGGAGGTTGGTGGACTTTGCTCAACTTGACTCTCCAACGCTTCTGCTCAGGGATAAAAGACTTGAGTGCACCCAGACAATGAATGTTGCATTTCTCAGTAAAGGCTGAACACATGTTCAAGCAAGGCTGTCATTCCCATCACTAAGCAATCATCTCTGAGATGGTTCAGCACAACGTTGTGCATGAATGTGACCTCACCTGGGCCCAAAACAGCAACAACCGTGCAGTCAGCATCCAAGCCACGTTGACAGAGTGGTTATAACAGATACTGCCCCCTGAGAAGAGGCTGTGAATAACAGTGGCTGAACTGAGATGGCAGAACAAGACCCAGTCCGTCAGCTGTTTCCCCCAGCCTCCCTCTCCCACCATGTGGAAGCATTTGGGAGTCTGAGCGGAGCAGTCAAAAAAGAAAATGTCGTCTCCATTTTGAAGGTAAAAAGTTCAAACCATCAAAAACTGTCCTAGAAATAACTCCAGCTGTAGACACCTAAAATCTGGGCTGTCTGTCAAAAATAGTTCACCATCCTCCGCCTCTCCATCTGGTGTCTCAGTCTCTGCTGTACGGCATGCCTGCTGGATTAAAAGGATGCTGCTGATCTGTGTCTCGATCTCGTGTTCTGTCTAGATCTGAAATCTGTGTGGGAGACTCGGGCAGAAAAGGCCAACAAATACGTAACAGCGAGCTAATCATCTAGGATGCACAGGACATCTCTAGACTGATTTCAGATCTACTTAATACTTTTGACATGCAAACAGAAAACTCCACGTTCCCAATGTTTACAGAAATCGCTACTGTACACAAGGACGTGATTTCTCATTCTAGTTAAAGTTTAGCCCTCGGTTCCCACCTGCTGTTCCTCTCCTAGATGCTCACAGACAGACTTACCAACAGCACAAGAGGCATCCATAGGACAGCAGTGGCTTACCCTGAGCCTCTAACTTTTGGGAAACATGAACAAAGCACACAGGGCAGCAGAAAGAGCCAAAAGATCCACTTCAACCCTGAGGTTGAAGATGATTCCTGAGCCAAGAGGCTGCATCCAAACCAACTTCCAACCCCTACAAGCCCATTTCTGCACATTCAAGGAGGGACAGGATTTACTTGCTTATTTAAAGACACCCCCCCAGTGACCTATAGTGCTAAACCACACTATTTCAAGATATTTCCTCATTAAGGACTTTGAATTAATGACTCTGAGTCATTAAGGGCACCAAAGCAATGCATGTGGACAACTGCACTTTGCCATGGGGCCTTGCATACAGAAGTCATTCTGCTCAGACCTCCGTGGGTCCGACCTCTGATCCACCAGCCAGAGTGTAACACCAGCACACAACCAGGATTGAAACTACTTCTCATCCATTTTATATCCCACCAAATCTGAACTTAAAATTCAGCAGCGACAGAGGACTCTGTGAACTAGATTTCTCCAGGACAGCCCTAATCCCCTTGATGTCACTGCCCGTGCAGCACAGAGGTGTCAAATGTATCTCCATTTCATCATTTCCTCCTCCGACCACCTCTGATTTATGGCTTCTTACCCTCCCCCATCCATCTCCAACTTGGCTTGTGATCCTCAGCTGTTTTTGCAGCACTACAGGAGAAAATTGGAAGGAATTTTCAATGGCCTCACAGCTACTGGCAGATACCTGAGGGGAGAGATCCCTGCTCCCCAGCATCTGTGGTGTGCTAGGAATGTGTTGCCCTCATTTCAGAGGCTTTAAGGACATATCTGAGCATGCCTCAGTTTCCCCAACTGGTTTCTTAGGAGGCACCTGGAGGATTATGGCTCAGTGAGCCCATTGGTCCCAGTGGAGGTTCTGGTATTGCTGAGGGTTCAGGGGGAGAATTAGGCATATTAGGAAAATTTTTTTCACCGAAAGGGTTATCAGACATTGGAATGGGCTGCCCAGGGAGGTGGTTGAGGCACCATCCCTGGAGGTGTTCAAAAGACGGGTTGATGTGGTGCTGGGAGATATGGTTTAGTGATGGTGTTGCTTTTTGTTTGTTGTGTGGGTGTTTATTTTTGTCAGAATTAGGTTGAGGGTTGGACAAGATGATCTTTAAGGTCTCTTCCAACCTAGAAGATTCTGTGAGATTCTGTGAATTGTGCTATTTGCATATACCAGCCTTTTCTAAGTAACATATATTTGACCGTAATTCAGCAGAGAATATTAACTTCATCCAGTCTCTTATCTAAACCTCCTTAGAAAGCTGAGGGAGGTGTGGGGAAGGGAAGAGAAACAGAGTGACACATCTGAGCTGCGATGAAAGGTGGACTTTTTTGGAAGAAGGGAAGGAAGGGTGGGTTTCTGTAGGCAAGAACTAGCTGATCTTCACCAACACATTCCTCTTCTGGACTTACTCATCCAAACCCACCAGCCACCTGGAGCATGTCTGAAAAATAGCATTTCCCCCGATGAAGAAACATATGTTAGACTCGAAAAATCAACAATTCATTTTCCAGCAGCATTCAGACGGTCCCCACCCCCTCTTTGCATTGCATCCCCTCCTCCCGAGGAAGCATAATTTCTATAGTTTCTAAGGAAAAAAAAAAAAAAAGAGAGGGTGGGGAGGTCTGTGCTCTCCCTGTACTAAGGGATGGTACATCTGTTCAGGCTCTGATCCTGCAAGACCTTGTCACCATCAGAACGATCAATTTCAGGAGAAGCTGTGTATTGGCAGATTCAGGACTGGTCCCTTAATTACCTATTAGCAGAAAGCCAATTACAACTGAATCCTGGCAACTCACTTTCTTTGGCACTGTCTCTCCCCACAGCTTGCTACATACCCTTCCTCTCCCCTTCTGTGCTCCAAACTCCAGATTACCATCTTCTCTTATATTTCATAGCTTTTTTTTTTTTTTTCAAGTTGCTTCACATACAAATCAGGACTTCCTTGGGTTCCACCAAACCCCAACCTGCACATTGCACACCCCAACTTTTAACACATATCTTCTCCCAAGGCTTTTCTACAGTGGTTTCCTCCAAGGACATCCTGAAGAGCTTCACATCTGCTCAGCCATTCCTCCAGGGCTAAGTTGCCACAGAAGGGAGCACCAGAGAGGTTCATAATGGTTCACTGACAGAAGACCAAAGTCAAGCTGCACTAATGACATGGTGTTTCTCAGTCTCCAGAAGTGCCACCCCCTCCACCCTGCCCCCTGCCACCAGGTACCCCAATGCATTTCGCCAACCATGGAGCAAAGTTATTGTTCCCAGGCTTGGACTGCCCCTACTGTGGAATTTGCTTGGCCCTCTGAGATGAGGACACACACCACGTGATATCTAAAGTTTATGCTCTTCTCAAAACCACCATGAAGACAGGTATCACATGCACCACCCTCTCCTTAGCCTCCTGTTTTATTGAGATCCTGCTCCTTTCCAAGCTGAGAAGAGCCATTTACCTTGTGAAGCCAGTGCAGGTTCATTTGCTGTCCCACAGCTATGTGACATAGTGCTAGTATCTGGGAAGGAAGAAACCAAGAGTCAGACAATGACACATCACAACCATCAAGTGTTTGCACGTACAGGAACACAACATCACCACAAAGTTAACCCAACGGGCCAAGGCAGAAAGCAGGGCTGGGGATGGGTCCAGCAGACAACACCTGGCCCATTTGTACAGATAGACCCTCTCCAAAGCCAAGGACACAGAGGAAAAGACTATCCTCCAAGAAGCAGGGAGCTGGAGAACCTGGTCCATGGGTGCACAGCTCCTGGGACCTCAGGAAGCAAAGACTACATGGGGCCAGGTACTGGCGTGCTACCTCAATGGACACCACCTTGAAGGCCCCAGCACCCTGGGATGGGGGGAAACAACTTGTACACGTGACTGGCAGAAACACCAAAGTGGGGTTGGGGCCATACTCAGGGAAACAAAAGCTGTATTTCTCCTTGGGCCATCTGCACCACCAGTATCAGGGTCTGTCTTTGTTCTTGATCACCTGAGGTCAAAGACCACGCGTTTTTCCACTTGCCATTTATTTTAGCCACTTAAAGCTGGGAGAGAGAAATGGCTTCTGAAAGGAAAATTGCTCAAGTGACAGATGGACTGAGAAGTTCATACCCTTTTTAAAACAAACACACAAATTTAGGAAATGGCATTTTATTCCACTCACCAGTAACACTGTAATGTAGGTGAAGCCAGCAGCAGTTGTTACAAGTATTGGAATGGACCAGTCACTCCAATATCCCATTCGGTTATATAAAAACCTGAAAGATAAGCGTGAAGGACAGATTAAGAAGAGATTCCATGCCACAGCAACTTCGTTAGGATTAGACAAAACTTTAGAAAATGGACCTTTCCGTTTCCACTGTACAGACGAGAGAGAGGTAGCCAAAAGAACAAGTCACACAGAAACAAAATCCAGCATTTGCACTTTGATTCCTCATGAGAAATTAATTCTGCAGCGAGGAATCAGACAATTATGTCAAACACAGAAACAAAGCCACTTTGGGAAAAAAAATAAAAATCATACATGACCAGAACTTGAGTTTTCAGAAAAATATTCCATATAAACAAGGGGAAAGCGTCCCCACATGTGGTGGTGGTTGCCTAAACAGATCCAATGCTGTCCCAAGTGCATATGGACTCATAAATACAATATAGAGATAGCATCAAGGACAGGGGACGAAAATCAATGTTGCTGTGCAGAGCTGTGCTATATACTTGAGGTGTAAACTCTTTGCAGAGGGATGACCTGATGGAAGAAGTTGCTGTCCTGTACCTATCAGAGACTGTCTCTTATTCCAATGGACTGTAGAGAAGGTCCAATCTTGAGCGGAGACTACCAGGAGTTGTACTCAGAACTTCCCAAAACTGGGTTGGTTAGAGGAACCACATCCTTCTGACCTTCTCATCTTCAACTGACTGAAGGGTTCATCTGCCCAGCCTGAAGGATGCCTGAGGGGGGTTTTGGCTTAGTGGGTTCCCTTGTCCTGGTCCTTCTGTTTAAAGCTCTAAGAAAGAGATGGGCCATTCAATGGCTCTGCGACCCAACCTTGGCAAGAGGCAGCAGCAATATCTTGATGCATCAGATGATCAGAGCAGGGAGTGAAGCAAGGTTAGAAGAGGAGTGAGCTATAGATGACAGCCTACAAGTACAGCTCCAAAGCATGTACCTCTGACACAGCTTCTTTGGTTCCTTCTAGGCCATTGCTCACCAGTGAACTCTCCAGTTGATCTACACACATGCAGAACAGCTGCCACGTCATCGAGGCTTAGCAGCACAAAAAGCATAGAAGCCAAACGTTCTTCCTACAGCCTAGTGGTCACAGAACTGCTCTAGGAACAGAGAAACCCACATTCATTCGCTGCCTTAGCTTTTGGGATTGCAATGTTCTTCCCCTAACACCTCTCCAACCAACAGGCAAAGAGGCAGGCTCCATCCTCCTGCTGAAATAATTTTCTTCACTCCTCTCCCCTTTTTATCCAGGTATCCTCCCCACACTCAGCTATCGGGTTTTCCAACCCTTTATTTCAGAGGGCAATTTAGCTCAGCATCCTGCCTCTTCTCATCACTTTCATGAAGTCAACAGGCAACGAAAGCTTTAGGAACAGGAGCACCAGGCAAAGCAGACCATCATTCACAGCAGCACCATAAAAGACACCATCCTTTGTGCCTGGCAGTGGGTCTCAAATGTCAAATTTGCATTTAAATAGAAATACATTTCCCAGTAAAACCATCCTGGAGTTGAATTCCAGAGTCATTAAAGCACATTGCACCAAAGCCACAGCAAGACACAAGATAGACTCAGTCCACTACCTTCCCTGACCAGAAATTCAGGTGGGGACCCAGGCCCCACCAACTCCAGGAAAGAAGCAGCCAAATCTCAAAACCCTTCTTGCAACTTCTGACAGTTCAAGCCTGACCTGAATTAAGACTTATTCCAGTGGATTTTTACAAAGAAAAAAAAAACATTATTAGTTTGACTTGGCTTGGGGCTAACATCATCTCCATGCAAATCCTCTGGTACAGCAGGGACGAGATGGTTACAGGGTGAATGATCATCAGCCACAAACTCTGGTCTGGCAACTGCCCCATCCATTTCGTCCAGGAATAAAGGTCCAATGTAGGATCTGGAGAGCAAATTCTTAGGCCCAACAAATATGACCCATGTCCAGGTTCTGCTTAGAAAATATTCAAAGAGCCGTAACAAAAGGGAACTGGAGGGATTCGGACATGCTGTTAGTAAAAATAAAAGAGATAAGAAAGAAGAGAGAGTTCCTCTGAAGCCTTTGCTAATGCCACCACCAAGAGCTTTCTTAGCTCAGCCTCAAAACATTTAAGTTTTTGCTCTGATGTCCCTTCAAGTGGCCCTCTGACAGTGTCAGGTCTTCACTTGATGTGCAAATGACTTTTTTAAAATGCTGTTTCCATGGTAGTTATGAACCAGACGAGAGTTCTCCACAACCAAGGAAGAAAAAAAATCTGCTACACAGACTTGCATTGATAGTCCTGCTCCAGAGGGAACGCAGCCAGCTTCACAAATTACAGTATCTCCCACATCCTTCATTAACCAACACTGAGCTTTCTGTTGCAGTCCATAGCTTGTGCACTGGGGATCTATAGCATAACGCAATTAAGTGTAGGCACCACAAAGAAATGCCCAAAGCAATAGATTTTAAAAAATACTTCCTTAAATTTATGAGGCACAACGCCCTTTCACTGACAGGGAACTCATCACATATTCAGCCTCCCAGAAAAAGGTAAAAAGCCTGCAGCAATACATGCCAAGGTATAATTTTGCCTTGTCTTTCTAAAGCCCATTTCAATCCCAGTCCCTTAAGCCTTTACAAGTTTAAAGGCCAAATCACCACATTTACGTAGGTAAACCCTGTCGCCACTGCAATTTAATTAGGTCAGTTTGGTTTTACATAGATATGTAAATAGAATCATAAAATAGTCGGGGTTGGAAGGGACCTTTCAGATTGAGTCCAACCATCAAGACAACACTGATAAAACCATCACTAAACCATCCATTGCTGGAGCCTGAAGAAGCTGCCTGAACCACAGGCAGGGTTTATTATGCTCATCTGTAGGTTTCTGGTACCTTTTAAGTCACCTCTGGCAGATGTTCAGCAGCATTTAGCACAGCTCTGCACAGCTGGGTTAAGAAATGAAGAATATTCCTAATGAATTCCGGATCCAAGTACCATTTTAGCCAAAAGAACACAGAAGATAGAGACTGCAACACATTGTAGTTTCAACTTGGAATAACGAGGCTTTTCATTAGCATGCTAATAACCTCGCCAAGAAGGACCTGGGGTTATGGAGGACATGAAGTTGAACGAGCCAACGGGGTATCTCCACTGTGAACAAGTCAAACTGCTGGGTAGCATGAAGAGAACTGTCCCCAGCAGACCAAGAGAAGTTGCTTTCCCTTCTGCTCAGTGCTGGTGAGGTGGCACCAGCACCACAGTGCCCTGACTTGGGCTTCTCAGTACAAGGAGGATGTGTAGGGGGTCCAAGGCAGAACTACCAAACCAAGATGGTGAGGAGTCACCTAGGGAACATAGCTTACTTGGAAAGCTTGAGGAAACTGGGCTTGTTTAGTCTCAAAAAGAAGCTGTGAGATGATCTAATTGCCGCCCACGCTGTCTGACAGACAGTTATGAAGATGATGAAATCAAACTCTTGCAGAGTGACAGTCACTGTCACAAGGGGAAATGGCCCTCATAGGTTTGGGTTGAAAAATTTTCTCCTCCTCACAGAGAGCACTGCAGTGCTGGAACAAGTCCCAGAGAGGAGGGATGTCTTCATCCTTGGGGTCTCAAGATCTCAGTCAACTTAGTCTACTGCTGGCAATAGTCCTCCTTTGAGGGGCTGGCTGGACAGATGCCTCCAGTCTTTCTTCTCCTGCTGTGGCAGGGCAGGTCGAAGACGTTCAGTGTAGTTGCCTGCACGTGACTTGAGGAAGGAGAGCTCACAAGGATGAGCTTCAGAGGGCAGGGGCGAGCACAGCAGCTCATCACCCTGATGTGACAGCCATTCTTTGTTCTAATTCATCCAGGAAGCCCCTGCCAGTAGCTCGGTGTGTTAAGTCCTGTGTAGAGAAGGTGTTTGCCCCAAAGAGCTCTCCCTCTAGTCTGAAAGAGGTCATGGCTTGCAAATAAATCAGTGGATCAGAGAGGAAGGCAACAGGAACAAGCAACAAACTTTGTCCACAAACAACGTCAAGAAGTGATAGCCACTGAAGAACCCCAAAGATGGGGTTTCTAAGAGCAAGGACCCCACTGCATCTCATCAGCAACAGGCTCACAGCCCTCTTGGGACCAAAATGATGCTTTTGTCTCCTTCAGACCTAGTCTGGCTGAAAATTGTTCTGTTTTAATGAGGCCCACACATCTGTGCTGGGAGGGAAGAGGGCCAGGCTCGGGTTGAACAGACCCAGTGGAAATTGTTTCCTCTCCGCCTGGAACCAGCGTGGCTGTAATTAAAACCTCGCCCCATGTTATCATCCTCCCTCCCTGCCTTTCCACAGCATTTCAGGATGTTTTTTTCAGAAACCCTGCTGTTCTCCTCAACCTCTGGTGCCAGCATGTGGAGCAGGAATATAATTGGGTTACAGCACATACGAAGCACTGATCCATTTTCAGCACTGAATGGCAAGGCTTGAAGAGTTGTAGCCCTGCTACCTGGCATCCAGAGAGCCTCTTCCATGACTCTTATCCACCCGAAGGCTTGTTTTTCCAGTGCCATCAGTCCAAAAGTGCTTCTAGAATCCTGTGAACGCCAG
The DNA here is from genome assembly GCA_033628505.1 of Tringa tobata. Classification (NCBI taxonomy): domain Eukaryota; kingdom Metazoa; phylum Chordata; class Aves; order Charadriiformes; family Scolopacidae; genus Tringa; species Tringa tobata. The sequence goes on along the minus strand of JAHREE010000330.1, from coordinate 130,806 downwards.
ATTCCATGGCAGGGGAAGGTGCTTTGGTCTGCAGGTGACATCTCTGGGCATTCTAAAGCCCAAATACCTCTTGTATCCAGAGCAGACCTCCAAAATCTCTTCCCATTCCTGTATGAACATTTGGAAACCCAAAACTTTGCAGTTCCGTGGTTGCAATGCCCATTCATAACGTCCATGGGGCTTTGCTTCACCTCTGCATGAGGTTCTTTTTTTTTTCAGCCCTTTCTCGACTTTGAGCTAAGCCAGATTTGACTTTGCAGTGGAGCAAATGAGGCACGTTCACATCCTTTACTGAAGGTATGAAAATACCCTTTTTAAAAAAAAAGGCATTTTTTTTTTCATCCTAGTATTATAAATAATAAAGAGTGATGGTTTCAGTTCTCAGACTATGGATCTGAGCAAAGAGAAATACCGCACTCCTGGGAGGAGAGAGCTCAAGCCATGAAATTAGTAAGCACTCTCCCTCACACAACTTCAACATCTAAAGCAGATGATTTATTTAAGGGATCAACTACCCCCTGGGTTTTAAAATGCAGTTTACATATTATCTTTGACAACAAGATGATGTCAAAGCAGTTTGGTTAGAGGAGATCCCAAGGTACTGTCAAAACCTTTTAAGATGCTGCTGAGATAGTAAAAGGGAGAATAATTTCCAGCACTGGGGGGAGCTGGCAACACTCTAAACTCCCCAGCCCATCCCACTGGAAAGCTTGTTTTCAGCTCCTTCCAACTTTGCAACATTTTCCACACCCCTGTCTGCTTCAAGATGAATTTTTTTTTCGTTTATATTTTGTGGAAAGTTGCAGCCAAGTTGCTCAGTCACTTCCAGAAACAGCCAACCATAGAAACAAACAAACAAACAAGAACCCAAAAGCTTCTTCATGATTTCAGCACCATCTTTGGTTTCACACGCTGTTCACCAGGGAGCACACCTTCCCCAAACTCCATTATGGCCATGCAATGCAGACATGAGGACACATTACATCTATCCGTGAAGACAGGCAGAAGAAGCTCTCCTTCAATCTCACCTCCCATCTCCCTTTCCCTTTACTGTCATTAACAAGTCCATCTGAAGGACCACAATGCATCCAACCCGATGTCAAACACTTCTCAGAGGTGTGTGATGGCAGCCAAGTTCCTTAAGGGTTTGACCTCTTGTAACAGGAAAACTCTACTCACCAGTTGATTTCATTGTAGTCATTGTGAACTTCCCACCAGAAGTAAAACCAGACCAGGGTCAGGAAGAAGGACGAGGTGAGGATGAGGAACCACAGGCGCTCCCACTGCAGACAGAAAGAAAAGTCAGCATTAACACTATCCTGTTTCAGGGTCAGTGCCCCATCCTGTCCTACGTCTCACCTAGAAGCTGGTAAGATCAGATGGAGGACATTTGGTGCCCCTGCCCATGGCAGGGATTTTTGGAACTAGATGATCTTTAATGTCCCTTCCAACCCAAACCATGGTTTCCAAGGGCAGATTTCAGACCTTTCTACCCTGGGGGAGGTAGAAGATGCAGCCCTGGTCCCCAGCTCTGGGCAGAAGGGTCACTGATGTAGATCCATCCTGTGTAGGGCTGGGACAGCATTCCTCCAGCTCCCAGGGCGTGTGGAACGAGGGAGCATTTCTGGATAGTTGGGGTTTGGGGTTGAGTTTTTTTGGCTTGCTTGGTTTTTTTTTTGGCAGCAATTGTTTAATCAACTTTTCCATTCATGTGTGAGAGATGCAACTTGACATCTTATCCTCTCATGGGTTCAGCCTAAATGGCTGAGTAGTTACCCCACGGGAAAGGCTACACAGCAGTTTAGGGATGCTTCTGCTACACAGACACATGAACTCCTTCCCCCCAGGCACTCGGATCCCGCAGAGCCAAACCACCCATCCGCAACATTTATTCCCACCACCGCCACATATGTAAATGTTTTGCAAATGATACGGCAGGAGGAGAGACCACATGAGCACTGGATGAAAGATATTTGCACCAACGTTAGGTTTTGGTTAATGTTTCAATTAATACTCCACACCCCCAAAGAATTAAAAAAAAAATAAAAATCCTTAAAACATCTGTTCGGTGCCCCACTCCAATAGCGTGGGTAAACTCCTAAACCACGAGGACATCCATGATGAGAACAGTGTTGCAGGAAAACTGTCCCTAACCAGCCCCATTCCCACGTGCTCCTTGTTGCTTTTACTCTGCAGGCATTAAATAGTCCACATATGTTTCCATTTCAACCAGCATCCAAGTCTGTTCGGAACAAAACACTGAAATAAATTTGCTATGGAAAAATATGCAAATGAATCCTTTCTTCCCAGAATGAGCAAGAAGGGTTGAAAAATGAAAGAGTGTCTGAGCAACTCTACTGCTGTAATTTCTTTCTAGACCCTGAGCACACCATTAATCTCTTTTGAAAATGCCCTTTTCTCTAGTGAACTGTCTCATGGCTTTTCAATTATGCAAAACAATGTAACCGAAATAAACACTGTTTTGGTGATACAAGAAACATTCTTTGCCTTCCCTTTCCATCTTAAGGGCTGAATCTCTTTACTTCACCACGCGTTGACTGTGTTTCATCAGGCATCACCCTGGATACCAATCGTGTGATACATCTCTCCCTTCTCATAAAAGTGCCAAAAGAAAGAGAAAGCAACAAAAAGGGCTGGAATTATTTAATTTTCACTGTGCCAAAAATGATGTCTTCTGCTAGAAATTCCCAATTCTTGGCCACGGGTTGTGGTCAAAGCTTTTCTTCAATTCGGCTCAAGTTTGTTATCCAACTTCGATCAAACCTCAGTAGCACCAGGTGCCTAATTCCCACATGGAATTCCCATCTGGAATATCTATTCCAGATAAATGGGACAAAAGGAACCAGAAGGTTGTACAAAGGGACTTCTACAGCACACCTGCCAAGGACATGCAAAACCACACAGCCAAACTGCTCTGCCATGACCTTCGAGACTATCATGTCCCCACCTCGTGCACAGATCTGCACCTATATGTATGTACAGGTGACCTCTTGGAGGGAAAGCACCGAGGGTGAAATGGGATTTTTTTCCTCCCAAACACCCCACCTTTGGTAGCAGGATGCCAGCCGTAGCACCTGCACCAGCTCCACAGCCAACACCAGCCTTCCCCAGCCCAAAAGGCAGCAACAAGGCTGCAACTTTCTTCTCTCAGCCTAGAGAAGGCTCTGGGGAGACCTTATAGTGGCCTTCAAGAGGGTGTCAACAAGAAGGCTAGAGAGGGACTGTTTGCAAGTAGCGATAGGACAAAGGATAATGGTTTTAAACTAGAGCAGGGTAGGTTTCGATTAGACATTCAGAAGAAGTTCTTTACATTGATGGTGGTGAGACAGTGGAACAGGTTGCCCAGAAAGGTGGTGGAGGCCCCACTCCTGGAGACATTCAAGGTCAGGCTTGATGAGGCTCTGAGAATTCTGATCTAGTTAAAGATGTCCCTGCTTACTGCAGGGGGTTTGGACTAGACCTTTAAATGTCCCTTCCAACCCAACATATTCTATGATTCTATGAAGTTCTCTCCATGATGAACCTCCACTGCTGCACAGCCAAGCCAACCCTTTCCAACCAAGAAACTTCAGATTAATATCCACCCATGCAACACCTGGATTATATAAGCACCCAAACCAAAACCCACTCAACACCTTCACTCCATCCCACCGAAACTTCCCAGGAGAAAGCAGTCGTGAACAATTTCAGCAGGCTATGACTATTTTCCCTTGGATGCCTTCCAGCTTGCAGATCTCCAAACTTTCAAACCTCATTTTCCCTATTGCTTGCAGGTTTTTTTCCTCTGCATTTGGGTCTAAAAACCTCTTTGCACTTATCAGTATCGCTGCTGAATCAGTTAAACGAACGGATTTTTGCAAGGCAAGTGAGGTTTAAAGTATCTCAAGTGCTGAAGACCAACATTGCTACAAAAAAAAAATAAAAATATCCTCCAACTCTTTAAAGGTCATTATGGGATAAGCTTGGCCAGTATTCATGCACTGGATGACACTGATTTGATAAGCAAGCCAAGGAAAACATTTCAGAACATGTTTGGCTTTTTTTTTTTTTTCATATATATATATTTTTATTTTTTTCCCCCTCATTTCCATGCAAGCAGCATAGCTTGTGTTGAGCTCTCCAAAAGCTATTTTTAGTCTGTCCTTGGTGGTGCACTAGCCAGATATATTTGCCTGGCTGATTTTGTGAAAGCCCAGTCAAATTCTTCAAGGGCTGACATACTTCATTGAGTTCAAGCACAATTCTGAGTGGGTTTTCAGAAAAACAGGGAACATCTTTCCAGCATCACTGATGCTATTCAGCAGAAACTGAACCAGAAGCTGAACCTACACGAATCTGACCTACGTGCACAATACATTGTCTTTAGCCCAGGTCCTGTACAACCCCCCTCCAGCATCCCCCATCAGAAGAGTTTGAGAGGCCCCTACTCTGCAAGCTCCTCACACGCTTTCAAGCAAGATGAGATCTGCAACATGCAACAGCTTCAAGCCTCTACTGCCAAAAATAGAGACTCAAAAATCACATCATCCTGATCACTCAATCACAGCCAGAAGTAGGTGGAGGAAACTGTGACACTTCACCTACAGAAACTCAGGCAGAACCACTAGAAAGTCTGAAAGTGCTTGAAAAAATGTCCACATTTTCTGTTCCATGAGATTTTACAAGATTGTCAGCATTGACATTTTTGGCAGTTGTTCTAGAAAACCTTCCTTCCTCACCCTTCCCCTTTTGGTTTCTCCCTCTTCCCATAATAAGATGGGCGCGCTCACTAGTTTCCAGTTACACATGCTGAGCTTCATCCCAAGGAGCTCACACAGCACTCAGTATTGTCTGGCAAATGAACTCAAAGCACATCTGTATTAGCACCTTCATTCATATCAGGATGTGTCTGGGAAGTAGCTCACCCTTTTGTCCTCCATTCTGTGTTCTGGTTCACATCCCTACAGGGCTTTGCGTGAAGCTAAACCAGAAGGCGTGCTCCAGAAGTGAACCCCACACACCTTAATCACCAATGGGCACTCAGTCCACAGGACCAGATTAGAGATAGGCCTATGTGACCACACCACCACCTCCAAAATGTTTCCACCATAGATGTCAGAATCTCAGCATCAACTATCTCCTTCCACAAACATCTTCTCTTGGGCCATGCTACTTCCTAATGTAGATGTAGCCATGATGTCTTGCAGAATGATACAAACCAGTATTAACCTCATCATACCAGCATTTAATTAAGAAATAAATGAAGAGTCACCTTTTTCCACCAGCTAAATGGCCAGAAAGGACATTGAATCATAGACGTGTACCATGCACTCAGTTAACCCCCTCAAAAAGCCAACAGGTATGTGGATAAAGTCATGGAGCACACGCACTGAGATGGCCACAGCCCAAAGGGGGATGCAGGGAGTATCAACCAAAATGAGAAAAGTGATTTTGGAGTGAGAATGTTTAAAAGGGTCAGGCAGAGGTTGAAGATTTTGTGCTACAGAAGCACTCTTAAAAGTAAGCATCTTACACGTCCCACTGCACTTGTGATCTCTGGTCCATGGTGTGGCCAATTCTAGCAACAGGAATAAGACTTCTTACTCTAAGAGTATCTACAGACATAGTCAGAACAGCCCCAAAAGGAAACAAATGAAGACTGAGACATGTTGCCAAGCTGCAGTTTGTCACTGATATTTATTTATTTTTTTTATATCACAGAATCCTTAAAAAAACCCCAAATAATTAAAAATAAATAAATTTAAAAAAAAAAAAAAATCAGTGTTTCATCCACATTGTCCACCACTTCCCTTCTCCAATCCCCACTCTGTGCCTGGTGGGAGCATAACCAAGGCCAAAGCAAGGAAAGATGGCAAAACAAAAACAAAAAACCCCCATAAATTAATTGAAATTGCCACAAAAAGAGCCAGTTTGTGATTCAACTGTGAAGTTGCCTCCGGCATTTTACCTGCTCTTGGTCTGCGGGTTTTAATCAAACTTGTTAAAAACAGGCCTGAACTTCACGTCACAGAGCACAGAAGAGATTTGCCAATCTGGGGGATTAGTTTTGGTTAACTGAAGTCTGCACCAACCTCTTTTGCTGCAACTCCCCCGAGACAAGAGGGAGGTCGCAGCATTATTTACCACCTGGCACCGGTGGCACAGGAAAGCAAAGAGGCTCAGGAAGATTATTTTCTTTCCCGTAAGATCTGTAGGAGATATTATGAAATACATCTACATACACACTACTCCCACCTACTCCTCCTACAGGGACTACTTCAATTTAGTTAAGCGTGTTGTATTAGAAGCGATAAGTCTTCTCACTGATTCCCACATCTGAGCTGATGGCACGTATGCTGGGAGACATCTCTTAGTGTGACACCGTTTGTAAACCACAGAAATTCAACCACCAGCAAATCCAGGCTTTTTAAAAAGTGTCTTTAGGGGAGGTTCCCTGGCTGTGACTAGAAAGTGATGCTCCACCAAAACAAGCCACGCACAGGGCTAACGCGCATTTGTCTGTCACAGCCATCCCCTGCTGAATTGTGGGCTGGACACAACTCAGTGCTGTGCTGAGGCCAAGGAACAGGCAATAAAACAAGAAGAAATGGCCTCAAGTTGCACCAGGAGAGGTTTAAATTGGATATTAGGAAAAAATTTTACACTGAAAGGGTTGTCAAGCCTTAGAAGAGGCTGCCCAGGGAAGTGGTGGAGTCACCATCCGTGGAGGTATTTAAAAGCCAGGCAGCCGTGGTGCTGAGGGACATGGGGTAGTGGTGGGTTTTTTCCATGTGGGGTTAATGGTTGGACTCAATTTCTCCATTTCATAATTCATAGAATCACAAAATGGCTAGAGCTGGAAGGGACTTAAAGATCACTGAGTTCCAATCTTCCTGCCCTGGGCAGGGACACCTCCCACCAGACCAGGTTGTTCAAAGCCCCCTCCAACCTGGCCTTGAACTCCTCCAGGGATGCGGCAGCCACAGCTTCTCTGGGCAACCTGGGCCAGGCTCTCACCACTCTCACAGCAAAGAATTTCTTCCCCACATCTCATCTCAATCTCCCCTCGTTAGTTTAAAACCATTACTCCTTATCCTATGGCTCCCCTCCCTCATCAAGAGTCCCTCCCCAGGTTTCCTGGAGCCCCTTCAAGTACTGGAAGGCAGTTATAAGGTCCCCCCCGGAGCCTTCTCTTCTCCAGGCTGAACGATCCCAACTCTCTCAGCCTCCCTTATTTATTTGATGAACCCTTTATCAAGCCTTTAGATCACCAAATTGGCTATTAACTTCCTAAAGAGCAGATCAGCACAGCATCAGGATCTGAATAGAGTGTTATTTGAACGCAGAACAGAGAAGGAGCATTTAAGATCTTAAAAGCAAGATTGCCCAGGGTGAGACTCCATTGCTAAGAAGTGGCTATCATTGCATTTACACCTTTTCTTGAGGTTTAAGTATTTTTTATAATTAAGCTGAGTCAACCAGAACATATGTCTCAAGCCCTGTCTCAGGCATGGAGGCAGAACGGAGGAGTACATGATGCTGTGGGATCACATCAAATTGCTTATTTACTGCCAAGTATATTCCCAAAGGTCACTGAAATGCTGTGCAATGAGCTAAGCTGCCCCCTCTACTCTTCCTTTGCACCCAGCTGGAGGAGTTGGCTGTGTTTTCAGAAGGGACAGCACAACATTGGCTCAAGGTTAGATACTAGGAAGAACTTCTTTGCTGTGAGGGTGGTGAGAGCCTGGCCCAGGTTGCCCAGAGAAGCTGTGGCTGCCCCATCCCTGGAGGGGTTCAAGGCCAGGCTGGATGGGGCTTTGAGCAACCTGGTGTGGTGGGAGGTGTCCCTGCCCATGGCAGGGGGTTGGAACTAGGTGATCTTTGAAGGTCCCTTCCAACCCAAACCATTCTATGATTCTATGAATATCTGCTCCTTTCCGCTCCATTTTAAAGCCAAGAAAAGCCAAGGCTAGAGCCAGCTGATTTGTTGGCAGCCTATCAGCGAAGCAGAACACAAACATTTCGCTTCACTTAAGTTGCTGAAATCACCCCAGTTCACACTAGTCCTGAAATATCCTCCTCCACCTGTGGTGGTTGCTGGAGACCTCTGTCAGCTCATCCCAAGAGAGCAGCAGGACCTGCATGCCTGAGATGTGCCTACATCTCCTGGCCTTGGGACAAAACTGCAGGAGCCCTCTCTAAAGCCAAACCCACCGCCTCCAGCATCCCCTCTGGCACCTAGAAGCAATGTAGAGTTTCAAAATGAACTGTAAGAAGAGAAAACTGCTTTCAACTGTGAACGGGCAAGAGGAAATGCCAGTGCTGGATGGATTAAGGGCTCCATTCCTGCACAGATTAGCTCATAGCAAACAACGGCCCAGCAATCAGCGTGGGCGAAGTTGGGTCCCTTCCAACTTGTGCATCCCGAGAAGCTTTCCGGTAAAGGAAGTCAAATGCCACTGCTGTAATGCTGCTGGGAGCTTGCCCTCATTTATACCGGGATAGTTAATCAGGGCAGCTCACAGATGGGAGCAGACATTCCCCCTTTCCATTCACATCCAACTGTGAGGATTGCACCAAACCCTCTGTGGCAGGAGGTGCCCAAAGCTCTCCCAGAGCAGCTGAAACCACAGCGAGCAAAATTTCACCTTACACATAGGTGTGAGGTTATCATAGAATCACAAAATGGTGAGGGTTGGAAGGGACCTCAAAGATCATCTAGTTTCAACCCCCTGCCATGGGCAGGGACACCTCCCACCAGACCAGGTTGCTCAAAGACCTCTCCAACCTGGCCTTGAACCCCTCCAGGGATGGGGCAGCCACAGCTTCTCTGGGCAACCTGGGCCAGGCTCTCACCACCCTCACACCAAAGAAGTTTTTCTGAATATCTCACCTCAATCTCCCCTCTTTCAGTTTAAAACCATTCCCCCTTGTCCCATGGCTCCCCTCCCTCAGGCTGAAGCCCCCCAACTCTCTCAGCCTGTCCTCCCAGCAGAGGGGCTCCAGCCCTCCCAGCATCTCCATGGTGGCCTCCTCTGGCCCTGCTCCAACAGGTCCATGTCTCTCCTGTGCTGAGGCCCCAGAGCTGGACATAGTGCTTGGAAGTGAGGAGATGCACAACAAAGCAGATTTCTTTTCCTGATTAAAAGATACTGTCTTTAAAAGACTAAAAAGCCAGAAAATATTAACAACTTTACTGTATGCCACCACTGAGACCAGTCAGAGGAAGCAACATACTGTTTTGTGGAAGAAGCTTAAAAGTCAGATGAGTGCAGCAAGTAGGGTCCATAATTTTCTTTTTCACAGCATCCCATGAAAATCCTTTACAGAGAGCACAAGGGGACTTAAAAGGCAGCAAGAATAAACCCACATTCACAGTTCAAGTGAGCCAGCTCTACAGATGCCTTGGTCTTTCAACAATATTCAATAAAACAGAAGACAGTTCTTTGGAAGAGGGATGCAAAAGGCAAAAGAAAAATGAAAAAGAAAAAACCAAACAGCTATTGATCCCCTTCTGACTTAAATCTCCCTCAGCCTGGAGGGCCTCAAATCAAGAAATATCATCGCTAAGGTTTCCAAAGAGAAGTCAAAAGCCCTAAACCACAGAGTAAGAAAAAAAAAAAAAATAAATGAGCCCTTCACCACAGACCACTGTAAATACCCAACCTTCATTTGAAGAGGAAAGACAGGAAAAACAGGTAGCATTTGCTACCGACCAGGAAGCCAGTGTGACATCGGGGAGGCTGAAGGGCAGCAAGAGGATCAGACGAGCCCACTAAAATCAATAGAAATACTCCAACACGCTTCCCTGCACTCTGGCTTTGAACCAAAAATCTTTTATTGCTAGATTCATTATTTCAGGAAGGTGGATAAACCAAGTTCCCTTTCAATCCTGCATTCCTCTCGGGTGTTAGTTTACATTTCACACTGCACCAGGAAATCACTCGTCATTAAATGTTATTGGCAGAGCAGACCCCCTCCTTGTCTCATCGCTACTTCAAGTGGAACTGAGATTTATTCTGCCAAAACTGTTTAGAGATCCCCTTCCTCCTTTTAAATGTTTTTTTTTGGGTTTTTTTTTTTTTTGGGGTTGTTTGGGTTTTTTTCCAGCCTTCCAAACTCAAAAACTGACTGCTCTGTGGTCCCATGTTTGAAAAACGTCAGTGCAAACCAGAGCCATAAAAACCATCTGTCTCACTTCTGCACATTAACACTGGGTTATAATAAACATCGCGCAGAGTAATCCAACCTAACAAGTCAGTTACAATTATTTTTCCATTTCACCTGCTAATAGGATCTGTGCTCTGGTCAGAGGTTTCTGCCATCAGAGACATTAAGCTTGTTTCTAGTAAATGTAACCAGCTACTGAGAAAACGTGGAAGTCGCTCCACACTGAGAAAATAGCAAGCGTATTTGTCTATAGCTTCCCTGGACAAGAATTATTATCTACACATATATAAGGCTGTAGTGGTCTCCATGTGCAGTCAACCAGAGGTTTCCTCCAAACAAAGGTTTCAATTAAATGATCTAAATTTGCTCTGGAGGAAACTGTCCCTCTTTGTCAGCAATAAAAAGAGCCTCTGAAACCATCTTCTCACTTTCAACACCTACAACCAGAGAGTGTGAATATCTCCCCCACCATCCAACCCCTAGGTCTCTTTCCACCAACATTAATAGAAACACGTTCCACCTCCAGTCCTCAAGACCGGAGATGATTTTCATGATAATTGTGTGTACAAGGGTTGTTAAAGAGTCTCAACTTTCATTCTGCTCCCTCCGCCATCTCCGCCAATACCACCATTCAAGCCAGGAGCCCAGGGTCCCAGATACGGCTCTGGAGAGCCTCTCCCAGCACAGCTTGTGTTCCCCAGCTAGAAACGAAGGAGCAATCAGAGGGATAGACTAGTTTCTGAATTGCTAGTCAACCAAGATGAAGAGGGCTCTTGTTCAAGTCAAAGTGCCTCTGGGAATTCATGGCTTTTAGCCTTCACGGCAGACCCTACCCCATTCTCCGTCTCCTGAACACAGTAAACCTCCTGTTCATTCACTAAAAATAATTAAATAAGTAAATAAAAATCAAACTAGAGCAGGAAGCAGCTTTTTGACAATGTCACCCCCCCACCTTTCTTTTTTTTTTCCCCCTAGGAAAAAAGTCTAGTTGTGAAAAAATGAAGACTTTAATAGGAAATATAATATTTTAAAGAAATTTCTTGTTGAAGGGCATCTCAGCCTGAGGCTGAAATTTCTGGTCAGAGGAAACCCAAGAGAGAGTGAGCCCTCCCAAAACCTGGCAGCACATCGTCACGACACGGACAAGCAGATAGACAACAACAGCATGTGAATCTGCACATACACATAAAAAAAAAAAAATCAAATGTGGGCATCTTTCTCCAGTTCCCCCCTTCCACCCATGCAACTGGAACAACTGCAGCTGCAAAGTGGGCAATATGGAAAAGTCAAAGGGGAAAACCCAGAAGTCTGGAGGGGTGACATGACATGCTGAGGCAAGTGACAGGCACAGACATCATAAAATCATAGAATGGTTAGCATTGGAAGGACCTTAGAGATCAATGAGTTCCACCCCCCTGCCACGGGCAGGGACACCTCCCACTAGACCAGGTCACTAAAAGCCCCATCCAGCCTGATCTTGAACATCTCCAGTCTCTTGAATCCCAGCCTGCTATCTTCACCCCAGCCACCAATCTCATTTGCTTCTTTTCTTGCATGCAACTCAACCTTAGGTCAATAGCCTGTTGGCCTCAGTCTTCTCCCTATTGCAGTCACATCCATAGTTGGAGAAAAACATCCTACATGGGTTCTGTCCTGCCAGCACCAGAATCCCTAGACAACAGCTATTTTAGACTGCTTGGTTGACTAATACACCCTGGTCAGACCTCCTGACAATTCTAAGGATATGATCCAGGAGCAAACTAGGGTTACTCATTTATATTAGAAGTACATCAAAACCACTAGAGCAAGCAATAACTTAGAATCAGCCTGTCCTCCCAGCAGAGGTGCTCCAGTCCTCTGATCACCTTTGTGGTCATAAGACATAGACATAAAAATGTCTACGTCCTTCTTACGTTGGAGGCGGCACTTCAGGTGGGGTCTCACAAGAATGGAGCAGAATCCCTTCCCTCGCCCATCTGGCCACACTGTGGGGGACGCAGGGGGCTTTCCAGGCTGCGAGTGCATATTACCAGCTCACGTCCAGCTTTTCATCCACTCATACCCCCAAGCCCTTCTCAGCAGGGCTGTTCTCCATCCCTTCATCCCCCAGCCTGTGTTAATACCAGGGGCTGCCTCAACACAGGTGCAGAACCGTACATCTGGCCTTGTTGAACCTCATGAGATTCACATGGACCTGCTTCTCAAGTCTGTCCAGGTCCCCCTGGATGGCACCCTGTGCCTCAAGCATGTTAACTGCACCACTCAGCTTAGTGTCTTCTGCAAACTTGCCAAGGGTGCACCCAATCCCACTGTCTGTGTCATTGTTGAAGATATTGAACAGACCTGGACCCAATATTCCCCTGAGGGACACCACTTGTCACCAGTCACCATATGGACACTGAGCCATTGACCACTACCCTCTGGATATGACCATCCAACTGATCCCTCAACAACTTCAAAAAAGTTATGTTAGTACCTCCATAACTCCGCACAGATCAGATGTCCAAATGGGCTACAGTGAGGTCTCCCCAAACGCCTCATCTCTTCTTGGCCCAATCACTACACATCTAAAAACTCCTTCTCTCATCACTTATTTTAAATTCAAGCCTTTACCCTAGAAGAAAGCACAGACCAGTTTGAACACAGAGCTTACAGAGAAGGTAAGCTATACTAATTAGAGCAGCTAAGTGACCTGTGGATGAATCTCATCTCCATCTCCCTGCCACAAGGTATTTATCATTTCCCCCCAGGACACTGTAAATCTCTGTGCTGAAGGCTTTACATTCAGACAGCATCCACACAGACATCCAATACAACCAGGCCCTCAAACTTGCAAACACAGCACGACAGAAAAGGTATTTTATCTTCCTGCAGTGCACATCATCCTTGTGTCCCTAAATATCCACCAGCCCAGGCACCTGCCTCTGGCAAATAAATGGATTTTGTTGATGGCTCAAGGCCACGTAGTCCTAAATAACCGCTCTCTACCTCAAGAGCCAATACAAGAGCTGGACTCAAATTGGAGCACCACCATTACTCAAGCGTGTTTTCAGGTCATTTAAATTCACTCCCGGATACAATGAAGAGTTTACTAATGAGTCTTCACTATACTATTTTCTGACATTTTCAAGAATCAATTTCCTGTCGGCATTTATCGGTATTAGCTTGGAGCAGAAGGGAGGGAAGCTAACATTTATCCAGTGAATACAAAAGAAAAATTGACAGCATGATTCTCCATTTCCGGATTACCCAATTGGACCTCATTCGACTAAACAAAAGAAAATCTTCTTCAAGCGAGTTATTAAATCATCTCTGAAGATGAAAGATGACTACATCTCCCAGCTGCGCCCATTAGAACCAGGAACTGAGGATAAACAAGAACAAATATCAGCTGGAGCATTTTGTCAGTGCGCACAGTACTTCAGTTCCTACAGTGAAGTTACAAAATTTCATTAATAACTCATGGTGTGTGGACACATAGTCCTTAAAAACAGGGACTTGCGTGCTATAAATGTGAACAATTTTCCACCCCAGTCGATTTTGAGCTCGTTAGCTCTGGTAACAGCGTCAAAGGTCAAATGCAGACCCCAGTAAACATTTAAAGATAAAACAAATGAGGCAGCAAGGGGCCTCTGTGGCTCTGCTCGAAAGTCCCACTCAAAGCAAGGCCAACTCAGGGCAGGCTGCTCAGGGCAATGTCCCAGCAAGGTCTGAATGTCTCTAAGGATGGAAATTCCCACCCTCCCCTGGGTCTTGCTCCAGGGTTTGAGCACCCTCATGGGGAGAAACTTTCCTAGTGTCTAACTGGAATTTCCTGTGATGCAATTTGTGTCCATTGCCTCTTGCCAAGATCTGCCATCTTCTCTACAGCCAATCCTTAGACAGTTGCAGAGAGCAGCAAGATCACTCCTTCCCTTCTCCTGCTGCACAACTCCAGCTCTCAGCCTCTCCTCAAAGATTTTGGCACTGGTGAGGCCCCACCTTGAGCCCATTCAGTTCTGGGCCCCTCACTACAGGAAGGACATTGAGCTGCTGGAGCGTGTCCAGAGAAGAGCCACCAAGCTGGTGAGGGGTCTAGAGAACAAGTCGTACAAGGAGAGGCTGAGGGAACTGGGCATGTTTAGTCTGGAGAAGAGGAGGCTGAGGGGAGACCTCATTGCCCTCTACAACTACCTGAAAGGACATTGTAGAGAGGAGGGTGTTGGCCTCTTCTCCCAAGGGAATAATGACAAGATCAGAGGAAATGGTCTGAAGTTGCGGCAGGGGAGGTTTAGATTAGATATTAGGAAGAATTACTTTCCTGAGAGGGTGGTCAGGCACGGGAACAGCCTGCCCAGGGAGGTGGTGGAGTCACCATCCCTAGAGGTGTTTAAGAAACCTGTAGACGTGGAACTTCAGGGCATGCTCTAGTGCCCAAGATTGTTGGTTTTTCTTTTTGTGTGTGTGTATGGTTAGACTCTATCTGAAAGGTCCCTTCCAAACATGAAGATTCTGTGATTCTGTGATCTCAGGCTCCAGCTCCACCCAATTTGGAGTCTGTCTGGGGCTCCCTAAAACCTGCCTTAGTTTTAGGGAGCCCCAAACCAGACCCACTGCTCAGATGTGGTCTCTCAAGCGTCAGTAAAGAGGAAAACCCACATCCCTCAAGCTGCTGGCTGCACTGTCACTGTTACAGCCCAGGATGCAATCAGCCTTCACTGCCAAAAAGCACATCCAATCGCTGAGTCTCGTATTGCAGAGGGATATAACAAAGGGAAAAGTACCTCGTACACTCCAAGGATTTGAAGCATTTAAGTGAGCAAATCAATATGCTTGACGAGCAGATGTTGACCTACCAGACCTTACGTACATCGGGAACAGAATCAAGGCGCCTGGGCTTCAACTCTCTCACCTTAAAGAGGCTGCAGAGGGATCAGGCTTTCATCCCTCTGTTGGATTTAAGACTCGTGAACCCAGGAGAGAGCAGGCGGCAGTCTGCAGGACTCCACACTGCATCAGTCAGCTCTCACAGTACTTTGTAACCTGTCCAAAGGCCTCATTATCTCTCCAACAGTCCAGACCATGAACATCCAGTGCAAAACTCCGCTTGAAAACATTCCCCAGCTCTTGCTTTTTACTCTTCATCCTCAATTTCCTCTCTTCTCCCTGTCTTTGCTTAGTACTTCAAATCTCATAAGGCATGGGACTTTTTCCATTTGCTACATCCCTCTCCAGGCAGGAGATGGACTGGTTGGAAGGACACATCTGTCAACCAATTTGAGCCAGCCTGGTGACTTCATAAAGGAAGGTGCTGTCCTTCCAGTGATGTCAGGATATGGAACTGGTGGAGTGGGGCCAGAGAAGGCCACGGAGATGCTATGAGGGCTGGAGCCCC
Source organism: Tringa tobata (assembly GCA_033628505.1). Taxonomy (NCBI): domain Eukaryota; kingdom Metazoa; phylum Chordata; class Aves; order Charadriiformes; family Scolopacidae; genus Tringa; species Tringa tobata. The sequence continues at coordinate 115,262 of JAHREE010000330.1, read as the reverse complement.
TCTGCTGTGAGTTGGGGAGGGTTCAACCTGGAGAAGAAAAGGCTCCAGGGAGATCTTAGAGCCCCTTCTAGTCCCTCAAGGGGCTCCAGGAAAGCTGGGGAGGGACTCTTGATGAGGGAGGGGAGCCATGGGACAAGGGGGAACGATTTTAAACTGGAAGCGAGGAGATTTAGATGAAATAAGAGGAAAATTTCTTTGCTGTGAGGGTGGTGAAGCACTGACCCAGGTTGCCCAGAGAAGCTGTGGCTGCCCCATCCCTGGAGGGGTTCAAAGCCAGGTTGGACAGGGCTTTGAGCAATCTGGTCTACTGGGAGGTGTCCCTGCCCATGGCAGGAGGGTGAGAACTGGATTGTCTTTAAGGTCCCTTCTAACCCACAGCATTCTATGATTCATAAACACTACAAAGGTTTTAGCTAATTCACTATTCCTTGATAACACACTGGAGTCTTGCATAAGAGGCATCTGCCAATAAATAGATACGTGGGAAGAAAAAGGAAGAAATTGGGTCTAACAGACAACGGGTCTGAAGTAAGGAGGGAAAAGAAAACACTCCTGCCATTCTGGCTCCTGAAGTTTCAATAGCTAACCAGATGCTTCCTGAAGTCAGCCATTGCACATCTCAAGACATATCTTATTTGATTATTACAAAGACTAGGCTAATAGCTCTCTGTACACCTTGTTAGAGAAGGCCATGAATGAGACTTCTGAGCTGCGACATGCTCCATTTACAATTCAATTTAGCAGGCCAAAGAAAGTGGCAGAGAACATATTATTGAAATATGTGCTCCTGCTGGGGCTGCCGTAATTGAACTGTAGATCAGCAGATGCAACAAAAAGAGAGCCAAATCCCTAAAAATAACATTATTACACTTTGTAAAACACCTTGGCTCCCAGCCCCCAAAAAACCACAACCACAAAGGGTAGTCAGACAGGATGGCTAATTCCCTCCAGGCTTCAGGGCTCACAGCCTCACAAAGCTGAGGAGCAATCAGGTGGTTTTGCTTGCCCAGGTACCTACCAAAGGGATAAAGGTGTCCAAACGATGGGATAACCAACACTTGCCTGCCCCTCCTCCCCATGCTCTGCCATCACAGAGGACCAGTTTCTCTCTAGATATGTTTCACCTAGAAAGGAGGTTGTAGAGAAGCAGGGATCGGTCTCTTCTCCCAAGTCACAGGTGACAGGAAAAGAGGAAACAGCCTCAAGTTGCTCCAGGGGAGGTTCAGATTGGATATTAGGAAAATTTTTTACACAGAAAGGGTTATTAAGGCTTGGAATGGGCTGCCCAGGCAAGTGGTTGAGGCACCATCCCTGGAGGTTTTCAAAAGGCAGGTTGACATAGTGCTTAGAGACATGGTTTAGTAATGGGGGGGAGTGGGTGTATGGTTTTCCTTTTTTTTTTATTTAATCAGAGTTCGGTTGATGGTTGGACTAGATGATCTTAAAGGTCCCTTCCAACCTAGACGATTCTATGATTCATTGAACAGAGGTGGTATCCAACTGGATCCCAGCAGCTATAATCATCACGAAAAAATGCTGGCAACTCTCAATGGTGCTGAGACAGGAATTCCTGCACCATTCCAGAGACGGTCGCAGCTGGAGCCAGGGCTGTTTCTGGCTATTAGTGGCCCCCAGGGGACTTTCTGCAGCAATAGTAGTGTCCTGGACCAGCTCTGCCTCCTGCAATTACATCTTCCCTCTTCCATTCAGCGCAGAGGTAAACAAAAATCCCTTAGGGAGCCTCCGATTCATGAGAAAACAAGACCCAGCAATAGTGGCTCCAATCTACCCCCCACAGCATGATTTACCGTACCTTCATAGTTCCTGACAATGTTGTTAATCTACCATATCTTTCCCAAACTACCTAAGCAGTGATACCCAGTGCTTCCGGCCATACCAATAGAATTATTTGAGTATTACAAACCTATTACTGTTAATGATGCACTATTGCCTTTCTCTTTACTAAACACTTGGCATATTTGGAGGCAGCTACCTTTTCTAGTCTAAACAGGTCCAGCTCTTTCAGTCTCTAGTGATGAGGCTCTTCTAGAAATGAAAAAGAACCAACCACACACCACAATAACACAGCCCATGACTCTTGCACAGACCAACTGGATGACGTCCAAGCTTTGTCTGGAGTGGAGCACCTTGCTGAGGTCTCATCAGCATCAAGCAGCAGCAGGACTGCATCCCTGAGGGTGTGATTCCTGCTAAAGCATCCCAGTCTCGTGACAGTCCGTTTTGCAGGCGCATGATAATGTTGACTTGGACTCAGCTTATGGTTCCCTTTAATTAAAGCACCGACATCCTGGGGCAATGGGTTTTAAGATTAAAAATAGGTTTAATTAAAAAAAAATTTAAAAAAGGACTATATAAGTTAGCTAAGAATAGAGCCAATGAAGGCTATTAAATGTAGCGGCCTCAGTACTACCTTTTACACAAGAAATCTCAGAAAAACTGATTACCAGAAGGAAGATCATTTTGTGCACATCCTGGGGTTTTTAGAAGGTCTTTCCCTAGCTGTCTGCTTCTGGCCCCAGTTAGAAACAAGACATTTGGCTAGATGGGTCCTCTGCCAGGCCTAGAAAAGGTTGTAGGCATTAAACCCCCCCAGATACCTTCAGCAAAGCTGTGGCCCAACTGCTCTCTGCATCTCAACAGAACACTCCACACCAGAGGAAAAAGCTTCGCATTTGTCTTTGCTGATCCTATTTCTGTCCTGGCCCCAGACTGCTTTTGCAGCTTGTCCAGCTCAGTCTAATCCCAGGCTCTGATACGCCTCCAGCTCTCTCCTCTTTGGTGTTTACGGGTTTAATAAGCATAGCTTTCATGGGGAAGAATGGCAGACAGGATAAATACTGAATATTCATCTCTATTTAAAGAGAATTACTGTATCGCGGAAGTGATCACAGGAATTGTGTTGTAAAATACTCTGGTGGTTCAGAGTAAATAGCCCTACCCCAAACAGCCCGATAAAGATGTAAAATGGATTCAAGGGCAAAGGATGGGACTGGGAAAAGACAGAACCAGCAAGCTGACGCCTTGGATAATTTCTTTCCTTTCCTTGGCAGTAAATGTCTGTAAATCTAACACCAAACCACTTTGTCGTGGTGCTTGGCGCAAAAAACACTCCAAGGATTTCTTTGCTTGTTGAAAGGGTGAAAGCATCACCAGCCAGGAATACAAGACAAAAACTTGATAGTAAAAGAGGCGATTCATGCCGTTCTTGATATCAATACGAGGTCTCCCACCTTCCCTCAAAAGGAAAGAAAAATAGCTTGCAATTTGAAAGGAGGTGGAGTCAAAGGAGAGATGCACAGAAAGCAGGACCAGATGTTCACAGAATGACCAGGAAGCTCACCCTGGCAATGGTGATCTGAAAGGACTCCTGTATCACACCCCAGATCAGACTCCATTTGGTTGGGTCTAGGAAAGTCCTGCTTGCCTCCCTGCTTCAAAAGAACAACGGATACCAACATGTTGTACCTCCAGACAAGGTGACAGGCTACGTTTGTAAAACCTGCCAAGCTTGTCTCACAGCGGTCGTTTTGGTCCATCTGCACAGGGCCATGTCCACACCAGCAGATGCGGAAGGAGAAAGCTATACCAGGAACATCGATAAAAGTGGTGCCAAAAGCCACACCAGAACATTTCCCCACGTGGAATCACAGAGTGGCAGGGGTTGGAAGGGACCTTTTGGAGATCATCCAAGTCCAACCCCCTAGTCAAAGCAGTTTCACCTAGAAGAGGTTGGACAGGAAATCCACATAGGCCATATCTTCTCTTTCCATCAGGGTCACAAGTGACAGGCAATGACAGCTTAAAGAAGGCATTTGCAAGGGCTGATTGTCCAAGCTGTCCTGCCTGGTGAGCCAGCCGAAGCCCAGCTGAGGACAGCAGCAAGGAAAGCCATAAAGCAGTAAATATCTAAAGGCTTGTATTATTCAGAAATCGCTGTCCAGAAGGCACAAAAATGACAACAACAATAAGGCAAAAATCAGAGAAGCTGAAGGTCTGACTTACACAAGGTCCCCTCTCCAGCAGCTCTGACAAGTCGCACATCACTGTTGTTGCAATTGGGCATTTTCTGTGACGTTTATAATTCTGAATTGCAAAATTGAACTATATAACAACTCTGCCATGCTTGTCTAGAGGGAAGCCATGAAATCCCCCTGCAGCCATTTCCTTTTGGTACCCATCACCATGACTAAAATGCAAGCAACCAACAGGCAGACAAAAGAAGTGGGCTCTTTCCATCCCGTTTAAAGCATAAGCGAGAGCTTGATCACTCTGTGCATCAAAAAGGCATGACAACTGTTTTGTCCCCTGGGATGTTCCAATGGCAAGCTAGCACATGAACTGTTAAAATCCCAAAATAATGGCACTGTCCAAATAAATTTATTTTTCATCGCTTCATTTATTACCATATGATTGCCTGCAGCAAAAGCATAAAGACACACAGCGAGCAGGGGACATTGCAGGTGAGATGAGGTACTGGGCCCCCGAGGGAGGGACATTCCTGATTCACCTTTCCAGAATTAGAGCAAACTGAACATTTCTGCTGGGACGCCCAGTGGGTGTCCCTGGAGGCCACCAAAGCACGCTGGGAGGATGCTCTTTAGAGGGAAAGCTCAATTCATTTCCTCGCCATAAAACTGCTTGCAATTTCAGAAAAGGCATTTTAATCTCTCTTACATTCTCACTCCATAAAAAATGGGAATAATTATCCCCCTCATCAAGAACTGCACATTGATTAAAGCACTTCAATTCCTCCAATGGAAGGTGTTCCAAAAATAGCAAGTCTGCCATACCGCTGTTTCGGTACCTTGCCGTACTCAAGAGTATTTTTCTAAGCAGCATCACGGCCAGCCTGACTCTCCCCTCCTGAAGAGGGCATTTCCTAAAAGTTCAAAAGATCTCGCACTGAAAATAACCCAGACAGTCAAAGTTCAAGATTTCTCCCCAGTTCACCGCTCATTGGTTGTAAAACATGCCAGGCAAAAGGGCTAATTTTGCAGCTCTCTTCCATGACACCAGACATTTTGAATGAGAACCCTGCTTTTGTACCATCTCTTTGCACAACCCAACATTGGGTAATTTAGTAGGTGGGAGATAAAGCAACAGTTCTGGGCAGGAGATGGATGGACCAAACCGATACCATGCATGGGAAAAAACCAGCTCAGGGAAGTTGTGTAGGGAAAGAATTCCCAAAGCATCACAGTTTTGCAGCCTGGGATTTTATAGGCAAACAAACAACACGGGGTTTGGCTTCACATCTAGCATACACGCTCATAAAAATATTTTCAAACACAAGAATAGATCATGACATGGGTGCTGCCCACAGTGTCAACAACAGCATCCCAAAAGATACTCTTATCGAAACTGCACACAACCTCTTTCCTGCTGTGGAAGGGACTAAGGCAGTCGTTTGCTTCAGCCCAAAACCAGGCACAAATTGCATAGTACCAAGGTATCAAGGTATAAATTTAATGATCCTTTAACTTTCTCATGAAGCTAAAGAATGTCTTCCCTTGACATAGGTCCAGTCACAATCCACCCTCCGTGATAAGTAACAGCAGAATTTGAACTCTCCCCCACACTACCACAGATTCAACATCTCCAGAGGACTAATATATATATATTCATTACTCACATCCTCAACTGTCCGCAAGTTTTTAAAAAAAAAATAAAATTAACTGCTCACAAAGTTGCTTTTATTGGCATAAAAACAAGCTCCTTTATAGAGGAGCCAAAAACGCCGTGAGCACCAGAGTGTGACAAACGGCTCAGTAAGAGCAGGGCTGGCCTCCTTGGGTGTAAATGTTGATTTTTGCTGCTAAGGGAGAAAGGCTGCGATTGCAGAGGCAGAGAGCTCCAGGTCTCTCCGTGGATGTGCTGCCGCCACCTCTTCCCTGCACAGAGCAGGCAGGAAAGGGGATCAATTATTTCCACTTTACGCCGGTTTTCATCTACTAGGCACTGTGCCGCAACCCATAAAATCCTCCTCCAATTCACAGATGATCCAGACAGGCAGGCAACGGCACTTTCCCAAAAGTTTAGCCCCTTGCTGTGAATCAGAGATGTAGGAGGAGAACCCAACCTATGAAGCTATGCAAACAACGGTGGGGGGAGGAAAGAAAGAAGGAAATCACAGCCAACATCCCACCCCTGCAGCTCAGATCCTGGTATGCCATCATCTTTCTCATCTTTTAAAACTGCTAGTTTCTCTGGGCTGGTCTTTCGTTAGTGCACCCCGTGAAGATTAATGGGAATAAAGTTGTTTCCCCATGAGCTAAACATGTTGCAGTCTCTGTTTCTCAAGTGGCATTAATTTATTCTCATGTCTTACTGAACATCAAAGAGACAGGGCCATCATCTGAACAGTGGGGCTATCACAGCCTTGTGTGATGGCCATGGGCTGCCCCATCCACTGTTGGAGGGTAGTGCTCCCTTTCCATCCCAATTAATTAATGGTAAATTGTGGCCTATACGAGCTCTGAAAGGCACAAGGAGACAGACAGGCCAATAATAATCTCCATAAGCAAGTGTAGAAACTGGAGTATGAAGGTAAAGGATAGTAGGACTCAGTATCTAGAGTTTTCAGAGATCAACTCAAGCCTTTGCATCCAGCAACCCTCCCCAAGCAGGCATTAAAACAGTCAAAAGAAGCCCTTATTTGGTATCTTGTCCTCAACAGAAACTTCAGCAGAAGTGGCAAAGAGAAGCAGGGAGGTGAGACCCTTCCAGGAATTAACAGCTCAATATATGGACACCCTTTTCAAGGTACTTCCCTCAAGTGAAAGAGCCTTGCAGAGAGGCTGAGCAGCCAGCTTGGGCACACAGGTTGCCACAGGCATTTTGTTCACTTTAGGAGTTTAAGAGCAACTAGCACGATGGAAGGAACCCTTGGCAGACAGTCAAGATGCTCTAAGGGCTGCTGACCACATTGCTATCAGAAGTAATTTTTTTTCTTCTACTCTGTTCAGACCATGATAAAGATCACAGATTTGAAGGAATAACAAGGGAAGACAAATGCATGGCAGAGATAAAAAAAAAAAATGGATTTTGATTTTACATTAAGCTAATTTTTACACACACACCCCAAAAAAATAAAAGCTTTCCAAACCATTTCTCTCCCTCTCCCTGCAAGAATATAATTTCTTGTGTAACGAAACCCACAGCAGGAAAGTTAATCTGCATGGTCACTGAAAAGGGATCTACCACCTCTGTGGGCTTGAACATCAAAATTCCTATTGTTGGGGTAGACATTTTCACAGAATCACAGAATGATATGGGGTCAGAAGGGACCTCTGGAGATCATCCAGTCCAACCCCCTGCCAAAGCAGGTCCACCCAGAACAGGTCCCACAGGAACATGTCCAGGTGGGTTTTGAATGTCTCCAGAGAAGGAGACTCCACCACCTCTCTGGGCAGCCTCTTCCAGGGCTCTGCCACCCTCAAAGTGAGGAAGTTCCTCCTCGTATTGAAATGGAGCTTCTTATGTTCAAGTTTGTGCCCATTTCCTCTTGTCCTGTCACTGGGCACCACTGAAATAGACTGGCCCCATCCTCCTGACACCCACCCTTTAAGGATTTATAAGCATTGATCAGATCCCCCCTCAGCCTTCTCTTCTCCAGACTAAACAGACCCAAGTCCCTCAGCCTTTCCTCACCAGAAAGGTGTCCTAGTCCACTCATCATCTTTGTAGCTCTCTGCTGTACCCTCTCCAGCAGTTCCCTGCCCTTCTTGAACTGGGGAGTCCAGAACTGGACACAGAAACAGTTTTGGAGGATGAATGATCTGCAAGGAGCCATAGTTCTGGACTCATTAGCTGGGCTTCTCTGGGCCCTTAGCTCTTCAGTGTATCTCAAAGCATCCAAGTTTTTCCAGTGAGGAACAGCAGGTAAGGAAAGGATGTGTAACATTTCAATTAATAGCTACGGCACTCATGGCTCATAATTATGAACTATTTCTATCAAGGTATGCTAGGTCTAAGACGCCTGCTCATTGTTCACGCTGGCAGTCCAGTAAACACTGGCTGCACAAAGCATGGGGCAATGGAAAAGTAAAGCCCGGATTTACAGACCCACGGCCAACCACGAGGCTGTCAACCGCCTGCCTGCAGGACGCCCACCCAAACCACCCAGGTTTCTTTGTCACAGGAAACATCCAAATTATCTACAGCACCTCGGCTCCCGTTTCAGTGGGACTGATGGAGCTTCTAAATATAGGACGTGCAAAGCCATATTTCCGATGTATGTGTTTTGGTTTGGTTGTTTTTTTTCTTTTTATAGACGTGATAAAAATCACTCTTCAGCTTTCAGGTTATTAACGCTTCAAAGCTGCTAAGAGAATATCACGGGTATTTTGCAGAGCTGTGTAAGGACTCTTTGTCCCTTCCTACCCAAAACCAGGCAAGGAAGCTCAGAGGTAGGAGGTGCATCTGTTGTTTAAGTCTAAAAGCTCAAGAGGAGACTCGCCTTGGACTTACTCCAGTACCAAAACACGCCGCAGCTATTACAAGAGGCAGGAAAAAGAAAAAGCAATAGCTCTAGAGCTAAGTAGCTCCCTAAGGGATGCAATCTTTTGAATTGTCTTGTCACATTTAATACCAAACTGGTTATGTTTTATTAGGAAAATCATGACAAAGAAAAAAGGACTGAACTGTGAGCCTTGGTCGCTGAAGCAAGGTGGCCCCAAGCCCCATCTTCTTGATGGGCTGTCACATGTACAGGGACTGTGATTTCCAGTAACACAGGCTTATTCCCCGCCAATCTTCATTCAGACTCTGCCTGAATTATTCAAGCAAAGGCTCTTCCATCATCCCCCTTGACATTCTAGCTCCAAATGGTCTCCATTAGATGCTGAAAGTTCAAGGACTGCTAGCACCATCAGCCCGTGCTGAAAGACAGCTGAATCTTCAACTACCTGTCTTGTATCAGAGGGGACATTTCCCAAAGTGTTTGCTGGCTCTGGGTAGTATCCCTGGGAATAACACAAAGGATTGGGAGGATAAAGAGATGGAGCCATTTCCTGCCTGGCATGAGAAACATTTTTTTCCACCAGCAAAAGGGCATGAATCTTTGATGAGCAAAGCTTTTCTGTCGATGGTTAATCCATTAAGGAAGCGTCAGAACTGATTTCTCCAGCCCGGGACACCCACAAAAGGCCCAATGCAATGATTGCACTATATCAGACAAAAAAAAAAAAAAAATAGTGTTAATAAACCACATTGCAGCAGACTGGGACCACAGCCCAACCTAATTTACAGTTGAGCTTGCAGGAGGCGAGAGACAGGAAAAAGGTGGAACGTGACATTCCCAACCTCATATTAGGAAGCCACAGGGAAAACTGCAAATGGATGGTGGTATTTCCAGGGGGAGAACTGTTGCCAGAGGTGGGCACTAAAACATCCAATTTAGCCAAGCCTCCAATACAACAGCTGCTGGACCATTTAAAAAAGCAGATCGAGCTTGCTGGTCCCTTACACAATTCAGATCATGTCCTTGGGTACGTCTTGGAGCATGTCACTTCCCTTTGGCTTGATACATCCATGCCTGAAAAACACAACATGGGAATGGAAAGGTCTCTCCCCACTTGGAAATACCCAAAGGCATAGCTTGCATGAATGGATGAGAGGAAATGGCCTCAGGTTGGTCCAGGGGAGGTTTAGGATGGGTATTAATAAAAATTTCTTCACTGAAAGGGTTGTCAAGCCTTGGAACAGGCTGCCCAGGGCAGTGGTTGAGTCACCATCCCTGGAGGTATTTAAAAGATGAGTACATGTAGGGCTTAGGGACATGGTTTAGTAGTAACTTGGCAGTGCCAGGTTAAAAGTTGGACTTGATGGTCCCTTCCAACCATAACGTTTCTACGATTGGGAAACTATGAGCCAAATTCACTCACTTCTCAGCCAAAGCCCATGGATTAATTCAGTTTGAAGAACAGAACTAGCCCAGACCAATTTTACATTCAGTTCTGTTCAGTGCCAATTGACTATTCACTGGAAATATTTATCCAGCAGTCATTTGCATGGTTGAGAAGATGGTGCCCCAGTGCTTTCTCCTCACTGGTGGTGGTTCTTCAACTCTCATCCAGAAGTTTGGGCTGCGCTCATTAGACAGACTGAAGCTCTCTCCTTGCACATTGCCTGCATTAGAAGGTCTCCAGTGAACAATTTGAACTTCAGGGGAACTGCTGGATTTATTCCTGTGGCCAAATCTTTTTATTCTTTGATACGCTTAATGCTGTCTGCAAAACTGAGTTATTAGCATGCAGCATTCCCCCATGAGTGCCATTTCACATAGCAGATGTGTGTGTAGGAAACCGCAAGACAGATGCGGTAGCTGCCTGGGGTCATGCAAGAAAGACTATAAAATAAATGTGTCAAATCCCACAATAGTTTGGAGAAGGAGGCTGAGCTCTGAGTTTTCTGCTGGCGGGTATTTAAAAACAAACTCCACCTTTATCAAAACTAAGTTCTGTGGCACACAAAAACTGCTTTACCCATATACTTGGGTAATAAATGGAGCGTACAAGTCAGTACCGAATGAAATCGCATCTCTGCTTTGTCACAGGGCTTGATATAGCAAAAATAAGGGGATTCCTTCTTTAACCTCTCAAGATCACTCAAGGGCTGTACTCCTCAGACATCACGCAGACAACTTCACTGAAGTTCACAGAAAGCATGCACTGGTGGAGTTAAGAGTTGAGCACCCCCCTACTCCACTGTCGTACGCAGGGAGGTCAAGGCAGAGAGTTAAATGTGAAATCTTCCAACTGAGATGGAGAATCCCTTAGATGGATTAGGAAGGGATCAGCGTGATGAGTATTTCAGCTGCACCCTTTCAGTAGACACTACTGTGTATACACCTCAACCAACCATCGCTCAGGAGGTTTCCTAGGTTAGAGGCACTAAACACTTGCTAAAAAAGGAGAGCCAGATCTTTGATCTGGGGCAAAGCAGCCTCTAAAAAAGCCCCACCATCCTTGCACCAGTTATAGACTTGGGATCCACAGGATTCAGATATTCTGAAGAAAGCATGTTTCCAAGGGCTAAACATCCCCAAACAACTTTGAAACCAACAAGATATGACTTCAGAGAGAGGTTCACACCTTTGTTCATCAAGGCTCAGCCAAACCAGTGCCATCCTCCTCCGGATTTCAGATCACTCAAGGGCTGTACTCCTCAGACATCATGCAGACAACTTCACTGAACTGGATTGTGAATAACACAAGCATCTTGGCCATCTCCAGACTCTCAACTGGTATTAGAACTATGCAGTCTGGGTGACCAAAAGCTTTGATCATGCTCCCTCTAGAGCAGGAGGACTCCTGTCCTACTTTTCTCTCACTTTAACATAAAAATTCCCAGGAATTTCTTCCACCAAGCTGCCTCCCAGAAAACATTCAAAAGCGACAAAGGAAGTTCTGCTCTCTCAGTCAACAAACTTAGAGCAAAAGGATCTAAAAAAGCTAGAAATCAGGTCAGAAATAAACCCTCTCTGAAGACTGCACAAGTAGTATCCCCTTCATCGCTGTCATCACACACCTATTCCTAAGAGTCCCTCCTCACAGTCACCTCTCTCCAACACTGAGATCACTGAATGGTTTGGGTTAGAAGGGATCTTAAAAATCATTTTGTTCCAATCCCCTGCCCTGGGCAGGGACACCTTCCACCAGACCAGGTTGCTCAAGGCCCCATCCAACCTTGTCTCGAACCCCTCCAGGGATGGGGCAGCCACAGCTTCTCTGGGCAACCTGGGCCAGTGTTTCACCACCCTCACAGCAAAGAATTTCTTCCTAATATCTAATCGAAATCTCCCCTCTTTCCATGTGAAATTGATCCCTCTTGTCCTTCTGCTCCTCACCCTGATAAAAGAGTCCCTCCCCATCTCTCCTGTAGCCCCCTTTAGGGACTGGAAGGGGCTCCAAGGTCTCCCTGGAGCCTTCTCCTTTCCAGGCTGAGAGGCTGGAAAGCAAGTCTCATTACCACATCATTTCCCCACCCATCAAGAGAAATTAGACAAGCTATTCTTGGGGTGTGGCAATAAATCCGGAACACAGCCACACACCAGAAACAAAACAAGGTAGTGCCAAATGGGATAAACCAGCCCATAAAAGCAATTGCACCACAGATTGCTATTGAGCTTACTAAAGTGCTTCTAAATTATTAGGTTTGGCCTGCTCTAGAACGCCTGTCTGCCTTGAGCAACAACCTATGGGTTTATTGGATTATAAATTACAGTCAACAAGTCTAGCAGGGTACAAATTAAAAATCTGCTTTGGAAGCATAATTACCATCATGCCATAAATAGTGATGCACGGCACCTCCCTTCTTTTATTCTTTATTACATTTTGGATTCGCTTTAATTTTGTGATAAAAATTCTGTAGCAGGAGCATCTCTCTCCAACAGCATCTTTTTAAACAAAGCATCTTTCTGTACTGGCTGAGAAAATACGTCCCAAACCAGAACCTTTACTCACCTATGCAGGGGAATATACAGAAGCAGGAGATCCACTCTGCATGATGATTAATAAGAAGCAACGATAGCTCAGATTGAGGTCCAGGGAAGGCATCTCCACCAACCCATTTAGCTGGCTGATGGAGAAGACAAGGAGAGAAACTTCTTCAAACAGCAATTCAGGAGCGTAGCCAGATTTCACTGAAACACACCAACTTCCCTTGCTAACAACACAGCCCAAGTTGATCTAGTTAAATCAAGAAAAACAGATTTTGCCTTAGCAGATCCTGCTATATACTGGGCTCTTTGAAGGAGCACAACTGTCTTAATGGGCTGGACCAGCACAAGGAGGTGCTGGAAGTTGCATAGATGCTCTGTTTGATTACAGTGAGATGTCTAATGGGTCAAAAAATTATATGGAAGGGAAAGACAAGCAAGGCAGGGCAAACCTACTGTAGTTTCCACCCTCTTCTCCCCCAGAGCTGCACCAGCGTTCAGCGTTCAAGATGTTCAGATGTTCATGCAGGCCGCAGGGTTTCCATTTCCCCTTCCATATCTTTTGTGGTGGACACTCAATGTGGTGTCTACAGCTTCCAACAGTCCTGATTGTGGTTTATGTTCTGCAAGCGTTGAGGCTGTTTGGCCACCCAGAGCACACTGCAGCTTCCAAACTGCTGGTTTGCACCAGCCTTGCTCCTCAGCTGAGGTCTGTCCAGCCACCGTTGCCAGGGGACACAGAGATGTGAAAACCACAAGCCTGTAGATGTGGTTTTGGAGGCTTTTCATCATGCTCATAGTTTGCTGACCAGAACATGACAAGTGCACAAGCAAAGCTGCTTTTTAGCCTCAAAAGCATGCATGGTAGAGAATAAAAAAAAAATATATATTAAGAAAAGCAACTGTAACAGCTACAGAGACTCCCCAGAATCTAGAAATTCCTCCCAAAAGTTGTCCTTTGGGGCAGAGAGACAACTTTATTTGTCTTCTGAGGACACAGGACAATGCTTGAACACATGGCAGACACGGGGAGGAGATTTACTGCTTGCTTAGTCCCTGCCCCAGCCACCTCTCTATCTTCCATCAGGCCAGTAATTTTACAAGACCTCCCCAAGAATACAGTTTATCTAATTTCCTACCACCCTGGGTGCCTGGTCTAGCCCAATTTTGTTCTCTTCAGCCATAGGGTTTTTTTTTTAGTGTAACATATTTAAAGAAAACAATTCAGCCTTTTCCAAGGATGAACCCTCACCAGATGCTCCAGAGGGAAAGTCACAGAAAGGCCAAACGGAAATCGATAGATCCGTATCAAGGTTCAAATAGCAGCCAATACGTAATAAGAGCATCTTGAAAACTACTGTATTGAACATCCCTGTACACGGAACGAGGCAAGGGGAAACCATCATGCCAATAAAACATTGAACTATGATCTCCTCCAGCAGGGCAGACCAGCCTGGAGCAATATCTTAACGATGTTTTCTTGGACCACGTGCAAGTCCTAGATGTGTGAACTCTCCTTGCATTCTGCAGAAGATCTTAGCCTTTCCTTCCTCGTTTTGTGGGTGTGTGAAAGGAGATCACACCTGTCTCCAGCCACGAAGAAGAAAAGCTGCTCCACAGTTAAGAAAACGGTGGTGCCTGTAGCAAGAAAGTCCAGCAAACCTCCCAAAAATGCAACCTGCCCCCTTTGCACATCATTTCTCCTCCTCATCCACAAATGGGAAGGACCACGTACTGCAAGGATTCATTCCCAGCCAGAAAAATTGCTTTTTCTCTAATGAGGGCAGTAAGCAGAGCAAGCCCAGGTTTGTGACCAAGGAAAAAGGAAGAACAACATGAGATCATAGAATGGTTAGAGCTGGAAGGGACCTTAAAGATCATCAAGTTCCAACCCCTTGCCGTGGGCAGGGACACCTCCCACCAGACCAGGTTGCTCCAAGCCCCCTCCAACCTGGCCTTGAACCCCTCCAGGGATGGGGCAGCCACAGCTTCTCTGGGCAACCTGGGCCAGTGTGTCACCACCCTCACACCAAAGAATTTCTTTCTAGATCAAGAGAGCAGGGATAAAATAGTATAACTGATTCATAGAAATACACCCCATTTTCCCTAAAAAACAACACCAGGAGAGATCATCCAGAGGAATCATAACGATCAACAACTTCACTCAACCAAGCAGATCTCTGCTGCATCTGTGTTTTATTTTTGCCCCTACCTGCAGTTCAGGAACAGGGAAATCACAGAATCATAGAATCATCATGGTTGGAAGGGACCTCCAAGATCATCCAGTCCAACCACCAAAAAAAAAAACCCACCCAACCAAAAAAACCCCACCAAACCAACAACACACACAACACCCCACCACATCACACCCACCCACAAACCAACAATCCTGGGCACTAGAGGATGCCCTGAAAAGCCATGTCTACACGTTTCTTAAATACCTCCAGAGACGGCAACTCCACCACCTCCCTGGGCAGGCCGTTCCAGTGCCTGACCACCCTCTCAGGAAAGTAATTCTTCCTGATATCTAATCTAAACCTCCCCTGCTGCAACTTCAGACCATTTCTTCTGGTCCTGTCATTATTCCCTTGGGAGAAGAGGCCAACACCCACCTCTCTACAACCTCCTTTCAGATAGTTGTAGAGGGCAATGAGGTCCCCCCTCAGCCTAATGGGAGGTTAAATCTTGAATTTTTCAGGAGGCCACAACTTGGACATCTCTTTGCTTATAAAAGACACAATACTGTTTGTGAACCCTGAAAACAATTAAACATATTTTCTTCTCGCATCAAGCCCATCACAGGATTCCTGTGGTTGTTTGGCTCCAAGACAACAGCAGCAGGTACATTTTCTTAGGCACAAGCAGTTGCATCAAGATAACCCAACCTATTGCATTTTCCCCACAAGCCTTCTCAATTACCTCTACAGGAAAAATAACATTTTCAAGAAGAGACTGATCTGGATAATTTGGTTTCCAACATTCCCAAAGCCTTCGGAAAGATACACAGTGGCCCTGAAGTTGCCTTTCAAGCTCAGAGCCTGCAAAAGTAAAGTCTCTATTCACAGACAGCAAATCGATCCTGACACCCTCTCCTCTAGACCTCTGAGAAAATTAAAATCATTTTTAAAACCCCAGCAAACTCTGACATCTGGAATTCGACTGCAACAGGACCCGGAAGAGGATAAATAGCTGCAATTTTGCAGACAGGAATGACAGAGCACGCAGCTATGGAGGAGGCCTTTCCCTACCATTTAAAGTAATTAGATTCATATGTATATAACCCTCCTCCCACCGAATTATATGAAAGCAAATCTGCTGTAGAAAGCTGTAACAAATAGAAAGCAGTAGCCAAACACACAAGAAGCACATGAATTATTTCACAAGCTTTCATCATCGGTGTTAGTGTCCTTACATAGTAAATATGGCTTAATAATAGAGCTGAAGCCCTCCTTAAGCAAGTTTTTGGGAAGCCAAGAAAAACAAACCATAATCCGATTTCAAGCCAGCACTACAATCATAGAGAAAACTGTTTAAACAAAGCTCAAGATGTTGATACATGAATTACGAAGCTCAAAGCCTCTTTTTTACCCATTCAGAAGACTCACAAAAAGCATTTCATCACAACCCCACAAGCAAGCCAACAGTCCAAAAATCTGGCAGTAAGTTTGTTTTCCCCAAAGCATGTCCATATATTTATTTTTTCTCCACTTACTAATTCCTTCCTGCTCATCTTTTGTCTCTGACCACCCAGGTAAGAGTGTAAGCCCTCAATTCTGGGATGGGTTGACCCCTTCTTTATATACAGTACTCTCCAGGAGAGTGGGCATCATCCATCCTCTCAAGACTATGCAAAGAGCCCCAAAAAGGCAAATTCTGTTCCTAAGGAAACAGAAATTCTTTAAAAAAAAATAATAAAAAAAACCAGAGGTGGCACTGGAAAAAAAAAAAAATGTCCAAGTTCCCAAGACCCTTTTTCAAAGCAGGCATTTCCTAGAACCCCACAGTAAAGTATCTTTTGCACTTTCTTTTCTTTACTCCGAACTTGGGATGCACTTATTTTACTTTTCCAGAAAGTTGCCAGAATAACTGCTATTCCACAAAGCATTCAAAAAAGGCAGGAAGAATAGATAGCTACTTTATCATGATGAATTCTCGTCTAAAAATTTCTCTCTACCAACTCTCAAAATCAAAATATATCTGGATATTTAGCTGCATTTTCCCACTCTGCTCTGGGGAGGGAGTAGACAGAGTGCAGGATGCAGCACAAGAATTCATTTCCGATTAGAAGATAAAAACCTCACCAGCACTTTGCATTTTGAACAGCCACATACAAAGTTAAGAGGCTTACAAGCCATTTCTGGACTTTACCTAATGTACTCAATTTTGACCCATCACAGAATAAAACAGCTCTATTTGAGACTAAAATGCAGCGCAGTGATTTGCACTCACAGGTGCATTTACGACAGCTGCCCTAATGCCTTTGTTAAACTACCATGACCCTTACTTCAAAATGGAAAGGATTTTGGTCTTCATCAGATGGGAAATGATTAAATTATTCTTTGCAGCTCTTTAATGCCCTGACTCAGAAGGCTGCCTGATTATTTTAAGTGCACCAGCACTACTTAAATTATTTTAGGTGCTCCAGGAGGCTGCACCCAGCTGGTCGCACGCCAAACCACCCAGGAGCTGCAGCGCTGGGAGCATGACAACAAGTCAAGAGCACCCCTTTCATTTGGGGGTCACTTCTGCTTTGCCAGGTGTCTTTGGACCACCCCAGTTTGGCCCAGCATCAAAGTGGGCTGCACACAAGCGCTTCCACTGAATACATGGCATCAACCGGAGGCAGGTTGTGCACCTGTGCTTTTAAACAAAAAATGTTGGCACACCTCTATCTTCTTGTCCTCCAGACATCTAGCCCCAGTCTGCAACATGTCATTTGCCCAGCCCAACCTGACACATGGCTCATCACAGAATGGTTTGGGTTGGAAGGTACCTTAAATATCATCTAGTTCCACCTACCTGCCCTGGGCAGGGACACCTCCCACCAGACCACGTTGCTCAAAGCCCTGTCCAGCCTGGCCTTGAACCCCTCCAGGGATGGGGCAGCCACAGCTTCTCTGGGCAACCTGGGCCAGTGTCTCACCACCCTCACAGCAAAGAATTTTTTCCTGAGATCTCATCTCAGTCTTCCCTCTTCCAGCTTGAAAGCATTCCCCCTCATCCTATTGATCAGAGTCCCTCCCCAGCTTTCCTGGAGCTCCTTGAGGGACTGGAAGGGGCTCTAAGGTCTCTCCAGATCCTTCTCTTCTCCTGGCAGAACAAAATACTTGCCTCTTAACATTTGTCCCTGACACTGAGACCAGGACTTTTGAATTTTTCCAATAACATGGGAAACCCATTTACTCATGTCTAGCCAAGAAATGACAAGACACATTTTTTTTAATAAGGTTATGCTCAAAGACCACATCTTTCTCCCCAGACAACCAGGAGCAGTGGTGGGGAAAGACTGAAATAAGGGCTTCTTTAAAGCTGTGTATTAATGCAACTTTCACTTGGTCTCTCTTCCAAGAGAAGTTTTACCCCATAGCACAGGATTGGGAACAATGGGAGCTGATTTTATATACGGAAGTGAAACCATCATCCAAAACCATAGAAGCAGCAACCTACTTTTCAGGCATCCTAACACCCTCTTAACACCCTCCTGAAGACAACAGGAGCCATGGGTTACCTTAAATTAGGATGTAATTCACAGAATCACAGAACGATATAAGGTTGGAAGGGACCTCTGGAGATCATCTAGTCCAACCCCCCTGTCAGAGCAGATCCTCCTAGAGCAGGTTGCACAGGAATGTGTCCAGGTGGGTTTTGAATGTCTCCAGAGAAGGAGACTCCACCACCGCTCTGGGCAGCCTCTGCCAGGGCTCTGCCTTTACCCTCAAAGTGAAGAAGTTCCTCCTCATGTTGAGATGGAGCTTCTTATGTTCAAGTTTGTGCCCATTACCTCTTGTTCTGTCCCTGGGCACTACTGAAAAAAGACTGGCCCCATCCTCCTGACACCCGCCAATTTATAGGTATTGATCAGTTTCCCCCTCAGCCTTCTCCAGACTAAAAAGACCCAAGTCCCTCAGCCTTTAGGGACTTTGGGGAATGCCCAATGTCATTGTGGTATCAGGATCTAATTTTAGCACCAGTCCTTGAAAACAGTGAGATCTCACGCCATGCCAGGGTGAAAAACTTCTGTTCCCCAATCTCCAATCTGCTATTCAGAGTACATCTCATGTCTTATAGCAGAGGTTGTTGTCATGGCCAACTGAGCCTAGATCCAAAGAACCCAAGGAGCATAATCTACACATGCTACTTCTCTTCAGCCAAATGATCCTAGAGTTGGACTTGGAAGGGTTGAGTGATTCTTCACTGCTCAACTCATCTGAAAAAAGAACTTATTGCTGTCTTGTCTTTCAAGAGGCTAATAGAGAAGACAGCCCGTTCATGATCAAAAACTTGCCCCCATAACCTTTGTAGCAGACATCACTGATATCTAACGAAGGACAGCAAGGCAAGGTCCGCATGGAGCAATAAGCTACTTAATAGTGCTGCTCAGCTGAGACAGCCTAGCAGAAGTCTGTACATAGTGTAAAGCCAAAAAAGCACCAGGAATCTTTCTACCATGCCTTCTTCACACACGTGTCAGTGTTCCCATCGTTTGAGACTTCTCTTTGCTAACCCCAAACCGCTCCACTAAGTGAAAAAGCTGCAAAGCAAATCAACCAGGCAGAACACAGAAGTCTCTTTGCAGAATGAGACAGCACACAAGAAGCAGCAAAATCAGTATGTTACATTTTAGAATTTTGCCTTCAATAAATCCATAAGGGTGAAAAAAGAGAGTCTTTTATCTTGGATATTTTTACTTCAAGTGTTTCTCACAGGCCTGGCAGATCAGCTCCTGTGCACTCAAAGGGTGACACTGGATACATCAACCTTGGAGCCATGGGAAAAGCAGGAATCCTCAGAATTAACACTGAAGGGTGTGAAAGCTGTGCTTCCGAAAGCCTGGGCCTCCCATCAGATAAAAAACTCTACAGAAGCTGGTCTGTAAAGGCTTTAGGACCTCTCAGCTCATTCATGTTTTCCTCCTGAGTATAGAGACTACAGAAAAGGAGAAGTTCAGTAAAGAAAGAGGAAGGAAAGAGGGGAAAAGATAACTCTAGACGCATCCCCTTACAACTGAAATAGAGGCAGGCTGAATGTGTAGACATAAGTACGCACTGAGGCACATCAAGATGCTGTGGAAAAGCAGGAGGTATGTCCCCCCTTTGCAGAAAAGAGTGGTGGCAAAACCAAGAGGTAAGGACAGGACCCCATGTGCCAGCACAGGGCAGCCAACAGCAGCGTTTTCAGGATGCTCGTTGGCCCTTCTCCAGAAAAGCCAGAGCTTTAGGCTACCAAAACATATGTCAACACCTTACTGCGCATAAATAAGCCCATTTGGCAGAAGACATGGGATAGGCAGGGCCAGGATGCAGAGAACAGCCCAGAATAGAGCTTGTTTAAGGCTGGGATTTTGAAGCCAGCCAGCACAGGCTGGGTCAACACTTGACCCCTGTTTACATAAAAGCTGGAAAAGAACACAGCTTTTACCCAGATGTTATTGTGCAGCAGCCCAGGAGATAGAGCTTGCACAGCTGCATGCCAAGATCATGTTATCCTAGGACAGAAACTCTAGTGTTGCCCATCCAGCCCCACGTTGAAAGTGAGCACCATGGAATCTGACAGGCAAATGAAGAAATTCAGTTTTCCTCTTGCACACGTGGTTGCAGAATTATCATCATCACAGCAAAAAGCAGCAGCTTTAGGTTAAAATAAACAAACCAGTGCATTTCCAGAGCTGGTTTTGCAACACCATCCATCCCTGAGGACTCCACTCTCTGAGGCTCCAAAGCTCTCCAAAACCCAACATTCTTCCTTTATAAAGGAGACTTGGCCAGAAAAGCTGTGGCTGCCCCATCCCTGGAGGGGTTCAAGAAGAGGCTGGATGGGGCTTTGAGCAACCTGGTCTAGCAGGAGGTGTCCCTGCCCAGGGCAGGGGAGTTGGAACTAGATGATCTTTAAGGTCCCTTCCAATCTGAAACATTCTATGATTCTGTGAACGATTCCCAGCTAGCTCCTGGGGAAGGAGACATTGTGCAATGCTCTCATTTGCACATGCTAAGCCAGACCCTGGGCTCTCCATCCAGGCATGTGGCCCCAGCCTCCTCCATGGACAGGGAC
This sequence comes from Tringa tobata, assembly GCA_033628505.1. Classification (NCBI taxonomy): domain Eukaryota; kingdom Metazoa; phylum Chordata; class Aves; order Charadriiformes; family Scolopacidae; genus Tringa; species Tringa tobata. The sequence continues at coordinate 94,534 of JAHREE010000330.1, read as the reverse complement.
ACACACCTCAGACACCCAAGAAATAGGCAACACACTATAATTTCTCTATATGCGTTCATAAACAGCCATATGGTGCCAAAGACTGCATGCAGTATCTACAGTCTCAAACCAGACCTACCTCTCATAACACTCCAAACAGTCCTAGCAACCTGTAAGCCTACCTGAATCACAGGGTGCTTGTAGGAGGAGATATCAGAGGAACCTGCCAAGATCAAGGTCTCCATTACAAAGGCATCACTTTTCCCGTCCTTCAAAAGATACCAGTTTCTCACCCAGGAGCAGGCTTTCCAGAGATAACTGGATACCAATTAATACATCTGCTGATCTTGCATCTTGAAGGTCTCCTCCATCCACAGGAGAGACGTGATTTTGAAGACCATCACTGACAAATTTTTCCGTTCAGCTCTCTGACTAGAGTCCTCCCCCTGATCCCGAACCCCTCTCCTTTTCAAAGATTTCCTTAAATGTGCTGCTTTGTCACCACTCTCTATAGTCTCATCCATTCCAGCATAGAGAAAAGGTGATTTTAACAGGTCCAACTGACATTTGTAAAATTAACTTGATACTCTCCTCTGCCGGGTGGTCAACCTTGTTTTGACAAGCTTTTTATTCCCCGTACAAGCACTTCAGCACACAAGACCTCTCTCCCCCTTCCCCTTTGAAACCTCCAAGGCTCTTTTGACAAACGCAGCCATCCAAATGTGCCAGATCAGATCGTGGGTGACACGGGACACCCCCTGCCCTTGACCTCTCTGCCCCCGGTGATGGATAGGTTCACTCTCACAGGTCGCCTGCGTGGGAAGGGAAGGCAGCTCTCAACTGACAGTCACATATTTAGCAGGAGGAAAAAGGGGAATTTCCTCTGTGGGCGCTGGTTTTGGGGGTGGTATCACAAGGAGGGACGCGCTCATCTTTTGATATCGCTGCTATAATTAAATTTGGGCACAAGCAGCAGCTGCACCGACAAGGCTGGAAGTGATGGGGGTGGTGACAGTCACTCTATAATACAACAGCTGGACTCATTGCTACCCCAGGGTCATGAAACAGCCCCAATTTGGCACAGCTGACCCTAACTCCTTGCCAAACATCCAGCTGGCCAAAGCCTGCCCACCCTACATTTTCTGCAACAGAGAAATATTTTTCCCCATCAGGAAACCCCCAACCTCTGTGGCCTCCAGCTGCATTTGTGCAAGAGCTCAGGATTTCTAATATCTGTTAAGTTTAACACCGCATTAATCCTTTCAATTCACTTGCACCCCTCGAGCTGTATTTGCTAAATCTTGGCTTTCCTCTGGGTTTTATAGTGTTATCATCATCTCCCTTCAGCATGGAGAAGATACTTCACAGGGCACTGCAGATCAGTAGAGGGGGGGGAAGTTGGAGCTGCAGAGGTCAGGTATTTTTTAATTTGCTCCAAAGAGGACACAAACATACAGAGAAGAAACAATGACAGTCTGGGTCATCTTTGTAATGCTTGGCATGAAAAAACATCACAGGGCACTGTTTATCCACCATCAAATGCGTGATGTGTGGAGCTTGGCTCCTCCCAGAGTCACCAACCCATTTCTCCCTTGCAGTAAAAATGCCTCCAAAAAGTAACAGACTTGGTTAATCCTCTCTTTTTTAAAATCTCTGTTGCTGGGAAATAGTAATTTTTTTCCTTCCCCATCTTTCCTGTCTGTCTGGAAGAAACAGGGTTTTGAGCAACTTTGACTGGATACACTCCTTTTTTCTCCAGGAGTTTCCACCCATTTTTAACACCTACTGCCCAGCAGCATCTCAGCAAGTTGGTCCTGAAAAAGTTGCTCACATACTTTAAAAAATAAAAAAAAAAGGTAGAAAAATAGAAATAGCACTGCCCAGCAGAAGGAACACTCTGCCTGTTTCCAAGAAGTGTCATGAATGTCACCTAGCTCTTTTCTTTATAGAGAAAGCAGGGGAAAAACAATCTCTTTCTTAGTCTGGTGTTGTCTTAAAATCAGCATCATCAGGAACAAAAGTACAAGAACTCATTGTCCCCAGCGAGTTCTGCTGTAAATGAGATATCTGAGTTAAAAGGAGTTTTCATTTGAGCAGCCTGATGTTACTCGCATTGCAGCTCTCAGGAGGGAGATTTTGGCTATTTCTCTTCTTGCAAGCAAAAATAAAATAAAATAAAAGGATATCACAGAAAGAGGGAGAAAAACAGAACAGGGAAGATGGGAGGGGGAAAAGTGTGCGCTCATTAAATAGAAAAAAGCAACGTGTAATTTTACTGCCAAGGGAAAAAAAAAAAAATAGAGTTTACTTAGGGCAACATTAGATGTTGAACAAATCCGTGTTGCTGGAAGCACTGCAGAAATGGAGAAGCTGGAGCCTTTTTTTCCCCACCTATTGCCTTTTCTGACCTTAAATCCTCTGGAGCCTTCAAAGGGATTGTTCCCAGCAGGGACAACATGCCCCCACCCATGGCCATCCCTCCAGAGGACACCGAGCATCAGCACCAGGGCTGGGAGATCTTTTTCCCTGGACCACATACACCCTCCCAGCTTTCTGAAGAAGGCAAGTCCAGAAACTGCTTCAAACACCATTACAGTGTATCACTGCTTTTTGTTTGCTTTACTAAGCACTTTCATTCAGCATTACAAGGCACCTCTGTAAAAACACTTCAATCAGTGGTACGATTATAATGGGGGCTTTAGCAGTCGTTTTGGCCTCTTCTAATTCTCTAATAGCTTTAAATATTGGTTGCAAGTGTTGAAAAAAAATCTCAAGTTTAATTTGTTTTCCAGCCACAGAGGCACTGGACTAATAAGATGTTGAGTGCTGGCCTCTCATAAAGCAGTTTTAGCGCCAACTGCTCATAAACCAGTTAATGTGCAAATACCAGCAGATGTTTCCAAAATTCCCCTCCGGTATGACATCCAGTATTGCCAATGGGAGTCATTCATAAAGCAAAAACAGAGCAACATCCTTAAGAGCAGTATCTTAAGGTTAAGATGACTATTCTCATTTGCAGACAAGTCAGAGGAAGTGAAGGGAGAGAAAGACAGGTCTCTATCTCCAAAGATGTCCCATCATGCTTTAAAAGACAGCCCTCAAGAAGCAAGGGGGGTGCAAGTCAGGTACCCCTGAGAACAAAACAGGTCCAAGAGCATCTCACACATGGCGGAGAAATGAATCATAGTATGGTTTGGGTTCGAAGAGATCTTAAAAATCATCTAGTTCCAACCTCCCTGCCATGGGCAGAGACACCTCCCACCAGACCAGGTTGCTCAAAGCCCCCTCCAGGGATGGGGCAGCCACAGCTTCTCTGGGAAACCTGTTCCAGTGTCTCACCACCTTCACAGCAAAAGATTTCTTCTTGAGATCTCATCTCAGTCTCCCCTCTTTCAGTGTCAAACCCTTTCCCCTCATCCTATGGCTCCCCTCTCTGATCAAGGGGCCCTTCCCATCTCTCCTGTAGCCCCTTTTTGGTACTGGAAGGCCATGATAAGGTCTCCCTAGAGCCTTCCCTTCTCCACTTTGAACAACCCCGGTTCTCTCAGCCTGTCTTCATAGGAGAGGAGCTCCAGTCCTCTGATCATTTTTGTGTCCCTCCACTGGACCCATTCCAACAGGTCCATGTCCTACCTGTGCTGAGGACTCCAGAGCTAGATGCTGTACTCCAGGTGGGGTCTCACCAGAGTGGAATAGAGGGGCAGAATCACCTCCCCGGACCTGCTGGCCATACTTCTTTTCATAGAATCATTCAGGTTGGAAAAGACCCTTGGGATCATCAAGTCCAACCATCTACCCTACTCTGCAAAGTTCGCCCCTACACCATATCCCCCAACAGCACATCTAAATGACTGTTGAACACATTCAGGGATGGTGACTCAACAACCTCCCTGGGCAGCCTATTCCAGTGTCTGACCACTCTTTCTGTGAAGAATTCTTTCCTAATGTCCAGTCTAAACATACCCTGTTGCGGCTTGCAGCTGTTCCCTCTTGTTCTATCGCTAATTACCTGTGAGAAGAGACCAGCAGATGCATTTTGATGCAGAAGCCCTGCCGGCCACACTTCTTTTGATGCAGAAGCCCTGAAAGGTCACAGAAAAGTAACCAGCAATTTGCTCCAGCATCTGCTGCGGGGTGCTGCAAACCACATCGCCCCGACACCTGCAGTGACAGATTGCCACCATCCATCAGGTTTTATGCGCTTGCCCGGCATCATTCTGAAGGCAGTTGGCAGGAGCATTTCTAGCCTACACCCAGACTTGAGGTGAAGCCATCCATCACTGCTGGCAGCCTCGGAGGCAAACACATTCCCCTGGGAAAGCCGGTGTACCCAGCTCCCTTCATCCACGCTGACAGCAGCGCTTCCAACCGCATGTAATGACAGGCTGGAGAACAAGCGATAATTGATAAGGAAAATAACTCAGCAGCACAGGGAGTGAATTATCTCATGAATCACTCCTAGACAGGGAGGGCGGAGAACTCCGCTAAACCTTAGCCCTGTTGCAAAACATAATTGTTTAGCTCCAATTGTCAGCTGACTTAATACCTTAGAACACCCGGACAGGTCAATACAGCCAGGGACTAAAACGTGTCTAGCATCAGCACAGATGAGTGTTCCCTCTTGCCATGATCCAACACGCAGATCCCATTAACAATGGTCCAAGATTAAAAAGAGAACATCCTCCCAGCTTGTTCCACAATGAAATTGCTCAAACACGAGGAGGACGCAACGCTGGGAGCAAAACTGGAAAAGAAACACGCCAACCGGCTGCAGAACTGGTGAAAAACACCCAGCAAAGAGAAGATTTGAACCAGGACAACTGCAGGGAGTCTCAGCCAGAGCTTCCCCACCCCGACCCTGCTCTAGCAGGCAGAGGACTGCCACAGATTTGCAACTGAAATGTTAATGAGGATGGGCTCTCACTATCAGGGACTCTGTAAGTTAGACTCGAGCCCTTGTGTTTTGCCAGAGACAAGAAATATAACTACAGCATCCCGTTCTCCAAGACTGGTGCAGATCTTTGAGTCACAAGATGCCTTTGCCTCCAGGGAGCATCTGTCTCCCAGAGCCTCAGACCAAGCCTTGAGCTCGGTACAGCCTATGCACATGACACCATGCTCCCAAATCAGAGTTTCCAATCCAACTTCTGACCTGGGAAAGCCAGGATAGAGAAAAAAAAAACAAACCACAAAACCAACCAAACAAAAAAAAACCACAACAAAAAACCAACGCACAACATATGCTTTAACCGATGTGAAAGAGAGAGAAGGGAGAGAAACGGTCACTTCTTCAGCACTCTTTCCCAGCTGTCACTGCTGAGATGTTCTTACATAGATCTGCTTTTAAGAAACATAAGAATTTTTTCCTGCTTCAGGAAACAAAACTTGCTTGGATTTTTAAAGTTTCTAGGAAAGGGAGAAAGGAATAACTTCATATAATTTAGCCTGGCTTCTCCACAGAGAGGTTTATCCACCGATCCCTATATAGGAGGACAGAAATGCAGATTCAACCACAGAACCTCCCCAGGGGGCATTTGGTCTCAGTGTGAAGACATCAGGCCTGAAGAATTCACAGAATCATAGAAGGGTTTGGTCTGGAAGGGTTCTTTAAAGGCCATCTAGTCAAACCCTCCTGCCATGAGCAGGGACACCTTCAACTAGATCAGGTTGCTCAAAGGCCCGTCCAACTTGGCCTGGAACGTTTCCAGGGATGGGGCATCTCCTGCCTCTCTGGGCAACTGGGCTAATGTCTCACCAGCCTCACAGCAAAGAATTTCTTCATTACATCTAGTCTGAATCTCCCCCCTCTTTTAGTTTAAAGGCATTCTCCCTCCTCCTATGGCTCCCCTCCCTCATCAAGAGTCCCTCCCCAGCTTTCCTGGAGCCCCCCCTTGAGGGACTGGAAGGGGCTCCAAGGTCTCCCCGGAGCCTTCTCTTCTCCAGGCTGAACCCCCCCAACTCTCTCAGCCTGTCCTCCCAGCAGAGGGGCTCCAGCCCTCCCAGCATCTTCGTAGCCTCCTCTGGACCCACTCCAACAGGTCCAGGAGAAATTTCTCCAGGGCACATTGCAGCTCTTTAGGACACTGTATCCCATACATCACACATAAGTGCCTCTATACATCAGGGTCCTCCTGCAGCCACCCCACTCTCCAACAGCCTTTGAAGAGCCTTTGCAGCATCATTGTACTGCTGTCATGTTCAGAAACCAAAAATATCACCCCTTCTTGCCAGTCTCTATCCACCTCTGCTCACTTTGTATATGCCAGGAGGGTATTAAAACGCTTTCATTGCAAGATCCCAGGAGGAAGAAGCTTATACCAATTATTTGGCCGCACACTACCAGAGGAGACAGGAAGAAACCTAATAAACTCGCATTATGCAAATATCCAATGAGACAGATTCTGCTTAAAATGCTAAAAAAGAAAAAAAAAGAAAAGCAGAGAGAAATGAATATGTATTACCTACCGAGGGTTAGACAGGTTACATGCATCCCTAACTTATTTTCCAACCTCACCACGAGTGACATTGCCCACAGTCAGTTACAGATTCAATCAATATTGTCTTGATATGGGCAAGAGTACTACTTTTTTTTTTTGGCTGATGCAACATTTGGTCCCCAAGGCCACATTCACCAGCTCCCCACCACTGCAGCAATTTTCACACATGTATTTTCAGGACACTGACAGTGTTAAATGCCATTTCATTGTTATTAAGCCAGCAAACACACCATTATTTACTTTATTTTATTCAAAAAGACTGATCATAAGTAGCAAAAAAGAGCAGCAGCTCTTCATAGTGCTTCCAGCTTCCCCCAAGCAGGAACAAGCTCGTTAGCAAAAACTCCTGGGTGGCTTTGTTTCATATCAATTCATTTGCTTTCTGAAATATCCCTGTTTCAGTTCAACACATCCAGGCAGGAGAGAGGTTTCTGAGATGAATGCAACCTCTCCAGCCCAACGATCAGCTTAACATCACCACCACTCTGCTGGTGTCAAGGAACCTGACCAAACCTAGGAGGACACGATTTTGGAAAGCTGGTGAGCCAGATGTGTGTGTATTTCACATTAACAAATCCCCTGTAAAGTCAACTCGTTCCTCACCTCAGGTTCCATCAGAAAAACCAAGCTGTGCAAGGCAAATTCCCTGACAATTATTTTTCTGCCCATCTGTAACACACTGGGGAGGGGAAGGAGTGATGGATTGCTATTCAGGTGGTACCGAGATACCAAATTCCATAGCAGAAACAAGCTCTCGATCACACAGTGGCCTGGATAATAAACATTGCAAAACAGCAGCGCACAAAGACAGATCCCAAACACAGCCAGAAAGTCAAATAAGGAATTTAATTTGAAAGGAACCACCAAATGCAAATGCCTGGCTTAACAGTATCCAGCAATTGGTAAAAGTCCAGCACGTGGGCTGTTAGAATTATACAATTGCCTCGGTTGGAAGGGACCTTTCAGTTCATTGTGTCCAACCATCAAGTCAACACTCAAACCACCACTGACCCATGTCCCTCAGCACCACGTCTGCCCGGCTTTGAAATCCCTCCAGGGATGGAGACTCCACCACTTTCCTGGGCAGCCTCTTCTAAGGTTTGGCAACCCTTTCCAGGAAGGAATTGTTCCTAATATCCATCCTAAACCTCCCCTGGAGCAACTTGAGGCCATTTCCTCTTGTCCCATCACCTGCTCCTTGGGAGAAGAGATCGACCCCCCCTGGCTACACCCTTCTTTCAGGGAGCTGGAGAGAGCCAGAAGGTCTCCCCTCAGCCTCCTTTTCTTCAGGATAAACACCCCCAGCTCCCTCATCTGCTCCTCACCAGACTTGTGCTCCAGACCCCTCACCAGCTCCATTGCCCTTCTCTGGACACGCTCCAGCACCTCCCAGTTCCTGCTTCCACCAATACCCCAGTTTAGGCCAGTTTTGTGCTGCTCAGCTGCACACCACCTCTTAGCAGGTCTGAGATTGGAGCAGGACCCTATTTCAAACCAGTAGGAAAACAGATGAAAACAAGAGGGGGGTAAATGCGAAGAAGAAAAAAGACAAAGAACACCTTGAGATTACCATTTTCTTTTTAATTCAGAACGGTTGCAAATTAAAACTTGTGAAAGCAAGTACAAGACCTAGACATCAATCTATTCATCAATCTATTCTCACCAAACCCAATTAAAATCCTTAAGCCTAGCTGGAGGCTCACTACCTAGGCACTGAGTAACTATTCAGAAGACAACTCTGAGCAGAGTTTCTCATCAATCCCCAAAAGATTCATTTTCCAGCTATCCCTTTGTCAGCCCTCCAAGTTCATCCCAATGACACCACAACAGGTTGCTTTAATGGCATTTGCTGTCACTTAAGCCCAGGGTGGGCAGGAGGACTATTTTTATTTCATTTTTCTCAGTTGCTTTTTATAGGAAGCATCAGGCCACCTCCCATTTGGTTTAATATAATTGCAGAGGGCAGGCTGGCCCCATAACAAAAAATCTCCCAGGGCAAGACCAGTAATAAAGTTTGACGTGCTGGCACCTCAAGTTTTCAACAACTGCTGGTGAAAACTAACTGTAACTTCAGAAACACTTCCTTTCAAACGAATTGCCATATTCCACATTCATAAGCAGTCCAACTCAAAGAAAACAGGGAAAGCAATTCTTTACTTTTATTGAAATAATAATAAAAAACAACCACATATGAAACGGATAACTTTTTCCTCCAGCTGTAACTTAAACAACTGAATATATAAAATTCCTCCCAGATCTCTGCTTGAAGGCTCATACATACGCAAAGAAAACCTTTCACAGATTTATCTGCTGCCCATAAATATTGTGGTTTATTATGGAAACAGTGACAGGCTCTCAGTGAGGAGCTGATGCTAGAGCTGATCAAATTAAACCCAGGGAGAATATCCAGTGAATTACAGAGCAGGGAGTTGCTCAAAACCCTGGGCCAGCCAGTCAGGGAAGATGAGGAAGGAAAAAAATAATTACTATTTCCCAGGTTGGCTAGAAGTTTTAAAGGGATATTGCTGAGACTCTATAACTTAGAGTTATATTCCAGAATCAGCAACAGAGATTTTAAAAAACAGAGAGGAATAACCAAGTCTGTTCCTTTTTGGGGATTTTTTTACTGCAAGGGAGAAATGGGCTGGTAGCTCTGGGAGGAGCCAAACTCCACACATCACATGTTTGATGGTGGATAAACAGTGCCTGTGATGTTTTTCATGCCAAGCATTACAAAGACAACCCAGACCAGCAGACACCACTCGACTCCTTCCTTCCAAATGTGTTTATGCTATCAGCCTCTTGGGAACCATTCAGCTACCAAATTCTCCAGCATGATCCAAGCTCTGGCTGTGATTAACCAGCATTTCCATGGAAAACAGAGCTATAAATACTCAGAACCTCTTGGTGCCTCTGCATTGGTCATGCCCTGGCATCAGCCTCTCCTACTGTAGCAAAAACGTCATGACACTTTCCCTCAAGGCAACTGCCTCACACCAGACGTGCCATGACATTCTTAAGGAATTGGGATAAATGCAACTGCAGCTTTCCCCGATGCTTGTACAGCCTGGAAAAAATCCCTATATATAGTCCCAGGACATCAGAGTTTGTGCCTTTTGGGTACAGACAGACCTGAGTTTCCTACTATAGAGCACAGGTGAAAAGGAGAACTGGTTCAGACCCAAAACCTCAACCAGCTACGCAAGTTCATCATGAAATAAACATTTTGGGGTTTATTTCACATAATTTGCATGTTACAGCACCCACCACCTTATCCCTCTTTACCTACGCCATCTCTCTCACAACATGAAGTCCAGTCATTCATGAGCAGCTCACAACTTGGGACTAGATCAGCTGCAAGACTGCACTGATTTACATGAGGTCACCTACACTTTGGGCCACCAGTTCATGCAAAAAGATGCAGAGATCAGATTGAGCCATATGTGAACAAGAAGTTGGAAGAAAAAGCACTTTACTCAAGTTCAGACCCCATAAGATATGTGCTAAAAGCTACCTTGTGGAAGGGGAAAATAATAAAAAAAAATAAATCTTTAAACAGCAGAAGTCCAGGAAAAATACAGCCAAGAGGTAATGATCCTGAATTTGTTTCTACTCCCATACAAGTAAGCTCTGCCTGAGTCCTAAAGTACAAGAAAGGCTCAGCGCAGCAGAACAATATCCTAGATTAAGAAGTATGTGAAAATACAATACATGGAAGGAAGTCCCTGGGACCCTCTCCAACCACTCATTCAATTCTTCAGTCTTCAGAGAGAGTGTGCTCAAAAATTACCCAAATGCCATTTTATTACTCTTAGAAGGCAGTGCACCCAAAGCAATCTCATAGAAAATGAATGTCTTTTTCCAGTTGTAAGATACTGTCAAGTAACATCTATTAAACAGGAAAGGTTTTTCCATTCACTTTCCAGGCAAGCCGATGGACATCAGATAATTAAAATCAAAAAGTGAAGCTGTCTATTGTATCAGTCACATCCCTCCTCACTGCTGTTTTATTTCTGTGCCCTTCATCTGCCCCTTCTCCTTCCCCAGGCTTTGTTTTGAGGTTTTACAAGTCTCGGGGCATCAGGACAGCAAGCATATATAAAAGAAGTCAAGCAGCTGTAAAATAGAAGATATTCTTGCTTAGGATGTAGATTTCTCATCACCTGCATCCAAACTTAAAACCTTCCCTTGCCGTATTCTGGGTTTGTTTCTTTCTTTCAGATTTTGGGGTGGTTGTTTTTTGGTTGGCTTGGTTTTTTAGGTTAACAGACCTCCAGGTGTATTTTGATCAGAATTTTTGTTGAAGGCTGTCTCTTGGTCTGCTCATAATCCCCTTACAACAGGTCCCAGGCAAGTCCCAGCCCCTTTATAATCCTCCTCTTTGAAATGGAGGTAGGACAAAAGACCAATGATAATATTTATGGTAGAAGAGCACTTCTCCCGAGCCCATTCTGGGACAGACCAAAAGCTTGACCCACTATTTTGTTCCACACCACCTCTCCACTATCGCATCTCCTCAAGTAGGGACCTTCTACTGCAAGATACACTGACCTGATTCCACCGTTTCTGGAGATTTAATGCTAGACAACCATCCACAGGGAAGATCAAGGGGTCCCCAGTATGTGGACATCCTCTGCCAGAATGAATACCCCAACACATGGGTGCACAGCCAGCATCACCTCTTCCGATACCTTCAAAAGCTCTTGCTGAGACTGTGTGCACTTTCCCATCCTCATTTATCCCTCCCCTTCCCACTTAATACCCTGCCTGTCCTGTTGTCATCTTCAGCTTGGCCAAATTGACCATCCACTGCAGCAGGAAGAGGAAGGTGCCCAAGGTTCATGTTTCATCCCATGTATTCCTAGGGGTGCCCAGGGATGGGATGAGGAAATGGGCACAAAATTGAGTATCAGAAGTTCCATCGAAACATGAGGAGGAACTTTTTGACTTTGAGGGTGGCAGAGCCCTGGAATGGGCTGCCCAGGGAGGTGGTGGAGTCTCCATCTCTGGAGACGTTCAAAACCCGCCTGGACACGTTCCTGTGCAACCTGCTCTGGGTGGACCTGCTCTGGCTGGGGGGTTGGACTGGATGATCTCCAGAGGTCCCTTCCAACCCCATATCATTCTGTGATTCATCACTGAGAGGCAGCCCTAAGTCTTGGTGTACCTAAAGGGAGCAGTGGGTAAGTGACAGATGATTCACTAGCTGAAGAGGAACCTTTTACAAGGGCATGTAGTGATAGGATGAGGGATAATGGTTTCAGACTAGGAGAGGGGAGATTTAGATGAGATCTCGGGAAGAAATTTTTGACTATGAGAGTGGCGAGACCCTAGCCCAGGTTGCCCAGAGAAGCTTTGAGCAACCTGGTCTGGTGGGAGGTGTCCGTGCCCAGGGCAGGGGGAAAGGAACTTGATGATCTTTAGGGTCCCTTTCAACTCAAACCATTCTATGATTCACAGGCATCCCAGTTACCATGAAAGCAGTTACATACAGGTTGTACACCAGCAGAAGAAGCAGTGATGGCTTCCTGCCCTATTACAGAAGGCCTGGGCTCCCCCTCACCTGCCTGACCTCTGCTTCTGCCACTTGCCCTGAAGGAAACATTTCTCTGGACAGAGATACCAGGCTGGAAGGCAAGGTCCCAGTCCATTGCAAGCCCTATGAGCAAAATCACATCGCACAAAGACCCCGGTTCAGACACAAGCCAGCCTCCAATTTCTCAGGAATTCCTCAAAGCAATTCAAGGATCGTTTTTCAGATCACAAGCCCTTTCCTATTTTACAGTCTTTCTGGAACAAGCTGTTGGCATGAGGTCACTCCAGATGAGCACAGGCAACCTCAAGGAGTTANGAACAAGCTGTTGGCATGAGGTCACTCCAGATGAGCACAGGCAACCTCAAGGAGTTATGCTACATTTTGCATTCAAGCGTTGCTTGCGAGAAGCCAGGAGAGAGAATAAGGGAGCAGAGAGGACAAAAAAAAAAGCACTCATTTCTCCTCTCAAACTGGACCCTCACAGAGACAGCATGCCGGGCAAGACGACCTTCTGTCTGACCCAGCTGGCAAGTCCTATGTGCTCACACTTTGCTCCATCAATACATCACCCCATCAATGCACAGACTTTATCTATCCCACGTGGTGAGATCCAGAGGGAAAAGACACATCTGTGTCTCAAAGACACACAAAAGCCATTGAGCTGGCAGAATTCTTTCTCCCCTGTCTTTGAGGGCAACCCAGTGACCCCAAGGTCTATAATAAGAAAGATTTAGAGCAGGGAAGACTGAAGTCTCTCTCTTTTAAGGGTAAAATCGATAAGATCAGGGTCTTCCCCAGCCTCCACATGCCCAGCTCATGTGAACAGAAACTATCTGAAATGGGGGACAGTGACATGTCAGATTTACCAGCATGAGGTTAGAGCTCGACTTCCCAGAAACAAGGGTGCACTTGTTTCTGTGTCTGACAAACAACGGGACGCTTTGTGCAAGTCAAAGAAATCATGTATTTTTCTAATGCTTGACATATGGAAGGGATTTACTTATTTTCCCTGTAAAGAGATTTAAATGGGTTCAGTGCACTGCCAGAGGGAAACCAAATGAAGTCACAAGCTTCAGCAGCAGCTGAGTATCCAAAGCCAGCATCCGTCTGGAGAGAAGGCAGAAGCTTTGCTTGCAGGATTTATTTTATTTAATTTATTAATTTTTTTTACCTTTCAAGGGCTAGATGTTAGGGAGGAGAGGGGGGAAAATAAATATAAATAAATCAATCAACCACCATGGGAATAATTTAAGAGCTGGAGTTTGCTCATCACATAACAGCTTATTCAAGGCCATACATCCACAGCAGCACAGATAAAACCCTCTGGAGCGTGATACAGCAGCACCGAGGCAGGTTTCTCTTTGCCTCGTGCCATTTATCATTCACTCCTTGCTGAAGCAGCAGGAACCCCTGATGGCTGCAGAGAAGTGCAGTGAAACAGCTTGTTGGGACTGGGGCGCGTTGCTGGTAACTCTTGTGAACACACCAATTCACACCGAACTCTAAGAAGAAAAGCAATGAAATGAGACCCCCCCTCTCCAGACATCACTCAGCTTAAAAAAGCTACGCCACCCCACCCAACTCAACGTCGGGCTCCTGACCTTACTGGGGAAGGAAAACACCACGACAATGGGGCGTAGCTCACAGCGCTGTGGTTTGCTCAAGATACATGGCGGTTTAGGTGGTTACAAACCAGGCTTGTTAAGTAAACCCGAAAGTAAGGCGTAGCAGCATCATGTTCTGAATTAGAGGAACCAGGAGGCGGTTTGCTTTTCCAGGAAGACCAGCATAGCCCAGTCAAAGAAAAAGTAAAACATGAAGAGGCAGCAGCTAGCAAGAACGAAAGAGCAGCTTTGCGGTGAAACCAGCAGTCTGGGAGAGCAGAAAAGCCAACACATGCTCTTCCTCCAACGTTAACCTGCGGTCCTCAGCCTGGCAACAGGGCTGACGTCACCAGAGTCTTGCACAACACCAATAACAAAGAAAAAAAAAAAAAAAAAAAAAGACAGAACACCATCATCTCAAGCATCACAATCAAGAGAAGGGTTGGTTTCTCCTGGAAGGGATGAGAAGAGAAGCTGGGTCTCTCTTTTCTCTCTTTGCCAAGCATCCAACTGGCTTAAGCCCATTGAGATTGTTGAGTTCTTTGTCACTTTGGGAATTTCAGCCCAGCAAGAAGACTTCTGCACAAGGTGAGGTTAAAGGCACCAGGCTGGTCACATCACCCTCAAGTCGAGGGCTGTCTACCACAGCATGATCCTGCCCAGCAGCCCCAAACACCCGACTGTGGGTAGGGAGTTAAGAACTGCTCTCCTTAGAGCAGGGCCCATAAAGTGCATTCAACAACCATCCAAGGTTTATTTGATGGTCATTGGTACGCCTTTTTGTCACCCAAAAGTAAACTTCAACTTTGCAACCGGCCAGTGAGGCTTCAGGAAATTACACAAGAAAGTTAACTCAATTTTTAACAGTCAGAACGCTCCAAGTTTAGGAGACCTCAAACAAGAGCTTAGAAGGCCTTAGTTTTTTCTTTTTTTCCATAATTGTCCCTGAAAAAGGGCCTCCTGACTGCACCAAAGTCAATTGGTTCTCAAGCGCTGGCTGACATCATCTGCAAATAAGCAGCGCTACCAAATAAAGGCTCAGAACCACACGTCAAGGAGAACATGACAAATGATGGGTCCAGACCAGATCATCAGCTCTTCTCCTTTAACAGCTCATTGTAGAGATGGCACAAAGGAAAAGAATAATTTTCAAGCTTGAGATGAGCTACAAATACCAGTCACCAAAAAACCCATTAAAACCTCCAGCATAGACAAGCACAGCTTCTCCAGCTGTTACTTACACCCTTGAAACCACACTATGGAGCTCAGCAGTAATTCTCCTGGAAGCAACCTGGAGAAAAAGGTTGAATCTGAAATGAAACACCCCTAAATTCAAGGTCCCTTTTCAAGAAGGGCTCATGAGACAGTAAAGGTGAACAAAAATCATAGATCAACTTCACCGACAACAATGAAGAATAGTCCTTATGTTGCTCAGCTTTACTAATCGTTTCTGTTAATAAGCCAACGCGTCAGCACCACAGAGGTTCCCAATTCATAAAAAAACCACAGACATTTCTGGAATCCAAATTGAGCACCTCGGTGTGGAAGCAGTCTGGATCCCCACCCAGATCCCACAGGCAGCCAAGTCACCTCTAAAACAACAAACCAGCAGATTACCGAAATGTCTTGTGACGGCTGCCAGGCAAGCCACATCTCCACGTATCTACAAGTTCTTCTCCACTAACCGCACAACTCTGTAGAGCTACCTACCAGAAACCAAACCACCCACATGCACATGGTCCTGGTGCACAGCCTCATTTTACCCACACCCCAACAACACTTTTGAAAGCATCAGAAACCTGCACACACCACAGGAGACACCCAAGCATCCAAACAAGGTGTAACTCAGACATCTGTGGGCTTTCAGGCTTTTCCACCACGTTGGCAAGCCGAGGCTGCTACCATGGCATAGCCAGCTCAAACCTTGTTTCCAGGATTATGCAGAGGACCTTACTACAGGCTAAGGATTTAACTTCATTAGTCAGTTTAATCCCATTTAAACCATTGCACAGCAACGTTTCCCTTCCTCACCCCACTAAAGCCTTTGTTGGGCTGAGAACTGAATTGCAGATGGCACCTCAGGGAACAGGCCAGCCAACAGCACCACACAGCATTGTGACAGGAAAGTTTGCCAGCAGAGTCCAGCAGGAATGAGGTGGCAGCAACTACGGCCAAGCTCTGACGTTAATAACATCTAGTATCAAGATTTCACACATGCACACACACACCCCCTCAAGTGCACAGGCCTTTGGGTCAGGAGGCAGAGCTGGTCTGGCAGACACTCTGGGTGTTTGCTCAACATTCATCAAGAGCAGCTTGAAAGAATAACCCCCAAAACATGTTTGTAACCCACCTGTGCTCCCTAGTCTTTGCTATGAGCTTTCCTGCTTCAACCAGTCTTTGCTCAAAGAGGAGGAGTCTGACCTTCACCGCAGGTCAGGATCTGGCCACCTGCACGCATGTTCTGGAGGGCCTTTTCCCTTGGCCCCACCATGCAACCAGCACAACAGAATGCATGGCAAGAAGTGCTCCTGGCCGGTATCAGGAATAGTGTGGCCAGCAGGACTGGGGCAGTGACCATCCCCCTGGACTGGGCACTGGTGAGGCCCCGTCTCAAGGGCTGGGTCCAGTTTTGGGCCCCTTACCACAAAAAAAAAAAAAAGAGATTGAGGGGCTGGAGCATGTCCAAAGAACGGCAACGGAGCTGATGAGGGGTCTGGAGCACAAGTCTTGTGAGGAGAGGCTGAGGGAGCTGGGGGTGTTGAACCTGGAGAAAAGGAGGCTGAGGGGAGACCTTCTGGCTCTCTCCAACTCCCTGAAAGGAGGGTGTAGCCAGGGGGAGTCGGTCTCTTCTCCCAAGGAACAGGCCATGGGACAAGAAGAAACGGCCTCAAGTTGCTCCAGGGGTGGTTTAGGACGTACAGCAGGAAAAATTTCTTCATTGAAAGGGTGAACAGGCTGCCCAGGAAAGTGGTGGAGTCCCCATCCCTGGAGGGATTTAGAAGCCCAGCAGATGTGGTGCTGAGGGACATGGTTTAGTGGTGGTTTTGTCACTGCTGGGTTAACTTGATGATCTTAAAGGTCTCTTCCAACCAAAACAATGGGGCTGGTGGGGCGGGCTATGACCACATCACTGCTGGGACCTGAAGGGGACCTCAGAGCAGGCATTACAAGCGAAGTTCAGAAGAATTTAAATGGGCACTGTTTGGCCCAGCTGCTTGTTCACATATGCTAAGAGCATAGGAGAGATCTTGCTGCCAGGTCCTCCTCATTATGACTTGTTTCACAGTCTTTGGTGATGCTTTTGAGCTTTAGCTGCCGAGGAGCCAGACTTTAGAGGAGACACCCAGCTCCTGCTGCAGTGGTGTTAATCCTGGACCTGCTCTTGTGTGCACGGCAGGGTGGGAGAAGGTTCAGAAAGGCAATTC